>JAFMOD010001620.1:179693-299226 GCA_019802435.1 Corydoras maculifer
TGAATAATTTTGCACATCGCACTTTTCAGTTTTTTATTTGTAAAAAAATTGTTGATTCATGTATAACTTTCATTCCACTTCACAATTGTATACCACTTTGTGTTGGTCTTTCACATTAAATTCCAGTGAAATATATTTATGTTTGTGGTTGTAATGTGACAAAATATGGCAAAGTTCAAGGGGTATGAATACTTTTGCAACCCACTGTATATGTGTGTGTTCCACTGCACTGATGGCTTAAATGTAGAGGACGATAAGATGAGAATTAATAACAAAATACAGATTTAAGTTTTCAATTACATTTTTAAAAATCATTTTCTGAAAAGTTTTGAAACTTTTTATGCAAATATTTTGGTACAAAATGTTTAAATGAGGGCGGCACGGTGACTTAGTGGTTAGCACGTTCGCCTCTCAGCGCTAGGGATTCCCTTTGAATCCCCATGTGGGTGGAGTTTCCATGTTCTCCCTGTGTCGGCGTGGGTTTCCTCCGGGTTCTCCGGTTTCCTCCCACTGTCTAAAAACATGGATCAAGTCAATTGAATTCTCAAAATTGCCCCATATAGAGTGTGTCTGTGTGAGTGAGTGTGTGTCCAGCGATGGATTGGCGCCCTGTCCTGGGTCTATCTGCCCAGTGCCCGAGACGTTCTCCCCTGGATGGGCATGGGGAACCCCACCGCGACCCTAATAGAGGAAGCGGGAGATAATGAATGAATTAATGTTTAAATGAATTAAGATCAGTGGTTAGGGTGTTGGGCTATCAATCTAAAGGTTCGCGGTTCAAATCCCAGGTCCACTGACGTTACCATTGTGGGTACCTTACCTTGAGCAAGGCCCTTAACCCTCATTGCTCCAGGGATGTGATTAACCCTATGCTCACCTTGTAATTCGCTTTGGATAAAAGCGTCTGCTAAATGACCAAATGTAATGTAGGACAAATTCCTCTGTGTGTAAGCATAGTATGCAGAATAAATTACTTTATCACTTAATACATTTATAGAAAATATTTTGTTTACTGACCAACTTTACCCTTTTGGGGTCACCACAGCAGATCCTGATACTCCACCTCACTTAATTTTAAGTATCCTTTTATGTCACTCTAACCATGTCCTCCATGCAACCATGCATCCATAAATCTCCTCACCATTCTTAAAAAAAAATATTTTTCCCCTCCACATGCTTAAATCTTGGCTCACTCGTGACAAACGTATTCCTAATCTTGTCCATCCTCATCATTCTTAACTTCATCTCTGCTAATTCCAATTCCTGCACTTTCGTCAGAGCTACTTTATCCAAGCCTTCTTCTTTACCTAAATATTATGCAACTGTACCTTTCTGCAACTCTTCCTCTTATTTACAAATATGCACTGTTTTACTTTTGCCACCCTACATACCCTTTAACTCTAATGCACACCTCCATCTCTCTATGCCCTCATCATCCTTTTCCCTACTCACCACAGATCATAATGTCATCCGCAAACATCATATTCCAAGGAGACTCCCAACTAACCTTATCTGTCAACCTGTCCATGACCATCACAAACAACCAGGGAAGTTAAACCTTAATGCAGCTTTACCGCCACTTCAAACCCACCTGTCTTTTCTACTGAACATCTCACCACAGTCATACTGTCCTTATATCTGTTACCGACCTCACTCCTAATTCCCTCATACAGCCTCTCTTGGCACCTTATCAAAAGCTTTCTCTTCAAGGGTGAGCAATTAATTTTCCCATACGGTCACATAAGAGATCTGAATGGTGGGCCAATTTAATACACTTAACTCATTTTTATCCGAAAAGCTGTACTTAACATTTACAACTCACGGTGCAGTTGTAGACTTGTAGTTAAGGAACTAGCCTTGCAACCTGAAGGTCCCTGGTTTGATTCCCTGTCCCACCAATCACCTGGACTGACGCGCCCCTGAGAAAGGTGCCTAACCTCACCTGCTCACCAGGTGGCATGTACTGCTCTCCTAATTCCAATTTCCGGCTTTTGGTCAGAGCTACTTTTTCAAAATTGCAGGTCTCAATACTGTCTTGTAAACCTTCCCCTCAACTCTTGACCATATACACCATCCTGATTATATTCTCTTGTTCACCTCCCTACTACTGTCTTCATTTCTTTTATACTCAACCACAGGTATTTAATCTCTCCCACCTTCTACCCAATACATATACTATATAGCAGGGCTGTCAAACCCAATTTTATCGGGGCCAAAATTTAAAGGACACTATAGGTCGTGGGCTGAACCATTATATAACCATTTATTGAACACAATAAAAGTTTTCTTAACATAAATAGGAAAACAGACAGGAATATTATTCAACAATAAATAAACTTAAATTTTCATTCATTCATTATCCGCTTTATCCTCCACTAGGGTCGCGGTGGGGTTCCCCATGCCCATTCAGGGGAGAACGTCTCGGGCGCCGGGCAGATAGACCCAGGACAGGGTGCCAATCCATTGCTGGGCACACACTCACTCACACAAACACACTCTTTATGGGGCAATTTTTGAGAATTCTATCGACTTGATCCATGTTTTTGGACTGTGGGAGAAAACCGGAGAACCCGGAGGAAACCCACGCAGACACGGGGAGAACATGGAAACTCCACCCAGATGGGGATTCAAACCGGGAATCCCTAGCGGTGAGAGGCGAACGTGCTAACCACTAAGCCATCTCTATAAAAATATCTCTTCTCAAAATTATAAAAGTTACAACTATTAACAAGCTGCAAAAAAAATCATGAAAAATGAAATAAAAGTATTATTTTCTACAAAAGTAAAAATAACAAATCAAACCATTCAGTTTTCTTTGATTTTGGGCCATTGTTGAAATATAAACTTAAACTTTAAATACTTTAAATATTTCTGTTCTCTATAAAAATGTTTTTGTCAAAATCTTACAAATTTAAAAATATGAGCATGGTCTATAAAAAACATTTCGCCAGGCCATTGATAACAATAATAATAGATCAATGTAATATGATCTTGCTGGCCAGATGTAATTACATTACTGACCAGATTTGGCCCGCGGGCCTTGAGTTTGACACCTACGCTGTATAGTAAAATGTGAATATTTAAGGCTTATTGTGCAAATATTTATCCTGGTGCATTTTTTATGTCCAGTATCCAGTGCCATTGAATAAAATTCTCTAAATAAATCTGATCTGCCAATGAATAAATCATTAGACATCTGTAGTCCTACATAATAAGAGACTCAACAGATCTGCTGTAGCAGCATAAATCTTTCCCTGGTACTTACTGTGAACTGTTTGTCACTATTTTTTATTTATTTTTTTGCTGAATCTGTAAATTAGCTGGTAACCTCACCTCCTATTTTTGTGTTGTCTGTTTGCCAGTGTAGTTTGCATGCTTCTTTTTTTTGTAAATTATATTGCTATTTTTTAAATCTTTGTTTATGTAAATTTTAGTGTGTGACACCAAAAGTATGGCACCTTAATTTCGTTATACCTGGTATAATGACAATAAAGATATTCTGATTCTGATTCTGATTCCGATTCTGATTCTGAAAGTGATGACTGATTTTTAACGCTTTGAAAACCACAACCGTTTTTTATCAGACATAAATACATTAATTAGACTTCCATAAAAATATTTTGTTGTCCACTGCTTATTAAACAACTTTAAAATTAAATTAAATTAATTAAAAAATTTAAAAAAAATTTTTTTTAAAAAGGGCGGCACGGTGGCTTAGTGGTTAGCACGTTCGCCTCTCAGCGCTAGGGATTCCCGGTTCGAATCCCCATCTGGGTGGAGTTTCCATGTTCTCCCCGTGTCTGCGTGGGTTTCCTCCGGGTTCTCCGGTTTCCTCCCACAGTCCAAAAACATGGATCAAGTTAATTGAATTCTCAAAAATTGCCCCCTATAGACTGTGTCTGTGTGAGTGAGTGTGTGCCCAGCGATGGATTGGCGCCCTGTCCTGGGTCTATCTGCCCAGCGCCCGAGACGTTCTCCCCTGGATGGGCATGGGGAACCCCACCGCGACCCTAATAGAGGATAAGCGGGAGATAATGAATGAATGAATTTAAAAAAAGGTTAAAAGGCAAAGCAAAGAAGTAAAACAAAACACCTCACTGATGGAGTGCGCCATCTATTGGGAAAACGCAGGCATAGCAGGGAACAGTAACGAGGTCTTATAATAGAATATTTAAACAATATTTTAATAAGGGTGGCACGTGGCTTAGTGGTTAGCATGTTTGCTCTAAATTGCCCCATATAAAGTGTGTTTGTGTAAGTGTGTGCCCAGCCATAGGCACCCTGTCCTTCACTCTACGGGACACATCTTTCTTACTGCTTCACCTTTATTTTCATTTTCATTCTTTTTTTTTCTGCTGCACATCACTCAAGCCTCTGAATTATAAGATCGATTTAAAGAAATAATAATAATATTGCTATATGCAAGCTAATGCTACTACACATCTGTTAGATATCAGTAAGTAACACCAAAGTTAGTCTGGCTATGTCTGACATATCATATTGTGGTTTGTTTTCCATCTTCAAGTATGAATATAAATGCATGAAAAGAGTAATGCATTATTAAAGCATTCTAAAATAAAAGCATTCAGCAATATTAGTATTACATCCTAGAGTGGCAGGGTGGTGTAGGTTAGCACATCCGCTTCTCAGTGCAAGGATTGAATCCCAATCTGGGTGGAGTTTCCATGTTCTCCCCGTGTCCATGTGGATTTTTGCCAGGTTCTCCAGTTTCCTTACACAGTCGAAAAACATGGATTTAGGGTGAATTGGCTGCTTAAAATTGCCTCTATGTAAATTTTTCAATTTCTCCAAATTGTCTCTGAATGTGTGCCCACAAAAAGTGCCCTGTCCTGAATGTATCTGCCCAGCGCCCAAAACTTTCTCACCTGGATGGGCATGGGGAACGCCCCTGTGACCCATATATAGGATTAGGGGGAAGATGATGAGATGTGATGCCATAAGTATTACAATCTTAAAACACCTTGTAATTCCAGGAATCTGTTGATGTATATGAGAAAGGTTTACACAGAAGAAAACATATTGTGCCACATTTATTTAGCCTAAATATGATTAGTGCATTTTTGGTGAATCATTTGGTGAATGGATCCTCAGCACTGAGAGGCGGATGTGCTAACCCTTATGCCACTGTGCCGTCCCTGTTACTAATAATACTAAAATCTGGCATTAATGTTCACAGGATGTTGTCTACAAGATGATGGTGTTTGGATATTTATTGGATATATAATTTTCAATCCAGCAGTGTCCCCAAAGATATAAAAAAATTCTGCATCGCTGTGTCTTATGCAATTATACAGGAGCAACAAATGAAAACACACCACCACCATGTCAGTGCCACAAGAGTGCTGAGAATCACCCAACTAGTACCTTATATTTGGTCAAAAATCCCCGTAACATCAAGGCCAGGACTGAGGGACTACAGTCAGTAAGTAAGTAAGCAAGCTTTATTTCACAGCACTTTTCACAGATACAGTATCACAAAGTGTTTTACATAGTGCAGACTACCGGCCATACAAACACTTAATTCACAATAAACAACTCTTTTACCAATCCACACATCACCTCTATATACATAGCTTCCATCCATTATCTTCTGCTTTATCGTCTACTAGGGTCGCGGGGGAGGGGGTGGTTCCCCATGCCCATCCATGCGAGAACATTTCGGGCGCTGGACAGATACACCCAGGACAGGGTGCCAATCTATCGCTGGGCACACACTCACTCACAAAAACACACTCTATATGGGGTAATTTGGAGAACTCAATTGAACATGGAAACTTCACCCAGATTGGGATTCGAACCAGGAATCCTTAGTGCTGAGAGGCAAATGTGCTAACCACTGAGCAACCGTGCCCCCCTCCATATACATACATTCACTTTAATCTTTATGTCCGCTAACTTAGTCACATAGGCACTTTATTCATTATATCTGTGTGAAATTCATATGAACTAATGTCTGGATCCAAAGAACTACAAGATGCATGAATACGATAAGTATAGACGAATAGACTGATAGATGAATAGACAATGAGTGCAGGAAACCTCTACATCTAGATTTAAACATGAGTATTATTTTTTTCATTCATTATTCATTCATTCATTTATTCATTATATTCCACTTAATCGACTACTAGAGTCACAGGGTGGTTCCCCTTGCCCATCCAGGGGAGAATGTTTCGGGCGCTGGGCAGACACACCCAGGGCAGAGCGCCAATCTATCTCTGGGCACACTCACTCAATCAGACACACACTATATGGGGCAATTTAGAGCATTCAATGTATCTTGAATCCATGTTTTGGGACTGTGTGAGGAAACCAGGGAACCAGGAGGAAACCTACGTGCACTCGGGGAGAACATGGAAAGTCCACCCAGATTGGGATTCAGCGAACGTGCTAACCACTAAACCATGTGCCACCCTAACACGGGTATTGCACAATGAAATCTTACAAATCTGTAGTATTAAAAAAGTGGGCAACCTCTAAAACCATTGTAATATAGTCATACAAAACTTGTTTATTGGGAGATTCATTACTTTGTGGGTTGAAGTTGAAAGTCGTGACAGCATGAAAGCCGTAGCTTGACTGGTGAGTCGGATCAAGCGTGCATAAACAAGTTTTGGGGTGGGACGTCGATAAACATCAAAACGGGGTGGGGGGCTTTGAAACTTTTTTTCCGCCCCCCAACCCTCCGCCCCTCGCTGTGTGACTCGCGCAGGGATGCTCGCAGCCTCCCCGGCACCGTCCCCTTGGAGACTGCACGAGCAACACGTGATGCGGCCGCTTATCAGCCTGGTGGAGCCGCACGGCCTCGGAACGCGCCTGCACGACGGAAAACGGCCGAAAAGGGAGTTCTGAGCCTCTTGTGCGTCGAAGCGTCGACGGATTCCCTGGTTCGGTGCGAGAGTGAACGCAGGCGACGCTCCGCGAGTAGTCGACGAACTTTGCACATCCTCGGAAAACGCCATTTTGGGCGCCGCGGAACTCCGGAACGAGTTTGCGCTCGGTGTGTGCGTGTGTGTTTTCCTCCCCCCTTTCTCTAAAGTCCATCATCGGCTTTTCACCATCATCACGGAGCGCAGCAGGCTGGCCGCCGGCCCTCACCCACTCCGTAAGTGTTACGACGACCAACTTTACTAACTTTACGCTCGGGACGCCTCGTGTTTTCCGCTCGTCTACTTTGCAGCGTATATCATACGTGGTAGGCAGCTTTAAATCGGGAAGGCCTGGGAGAGAGAGAAAAAAAGATGTTCAGCGTTTTCTGTCTGTCTCTTCCTGCTTTCATTCTCTCCTCCGCGTGTTGGAATGTGCGTTAGCTGAACTTACCTGGCTTCAGCCAGTCTACCTGTTGCACGGAAATGCGGTGCGCAGCTAACTTTTGTCAACAAAATAACTACATCACGGTGTTTCGTTCACTTTTTTCCTCAACTACGTGCCGAAAATAGGGAATGTTGCGTCGAGCATCTGATAGACTAGTTACATCCCCGGACTTTGGTCGGAGCAAACGCGGTGGGGGGCTCGGCACGCTTCCCTTTGCTGTGTGACCTTGTCAGGACGCTTCTTGTCGATTTTACGCTTTGTTTACCTTATGTTTCAGTTCGGATTGCCACCGTGACACGTTGGTGGTTGAACCGAAATCGTTTTTCAGCACTCCCCGTGGTAGTTTAGGCAGCAGGAACGAGCCATGTTTGAAAGAGGAAGTTGACTTTCTTCGAGCTAAGAGGCTACAGTGTCAGTCGCTTATATACGTGTACAAAGGACGTGGTCCTTCATGTTGACCTTAGTGTTGGCATATGGGTTTTTCCCTCATATTGCCTTTCCACTTCTGCTCCTGAACCATACCGAATGCCTATTTTCCTAAAAACAAGGGGTAACCATGCAACCAAAGTCGTTCTTTAATGTAATACACTGTTGCCCTATCAAACTCGTGACTCGACTCGATGTCCCCAAAACACTAATATACCTTAACTTCTGCCTTTGCCCATCTTGGTCTTTCCACCAGACTTTTATAGTATTTTACTAGAGACAGCTAGGAACGCCCAGCGCTACAATCGATGTTCTAGTTAGAGGGGCCAGTTATGTTCTAACTTGGAGAACTGGTTAGAGGGGAAATTCAATGTTTAAATATGATTATAACCAAGAGGATTAAGCACTACCCCCCCCCCCATGTCTCTATGCAAACTTATCCTCTCCATTTCTATCATCTTTTCTCTTTTCTGCCCAACTTCTGATCCTTCCCTATCTTCTGGAGCATCAATTACAATATTTTTAATTGATAAATATAATAAAAAGTACCAGCCTCCCAAATAACTACTGAAATTCAGAAATGATCAACAACATTCCAATTTATTAAAAATTAAGTATATACATTACTGCATATAAATTACACAATATATAAATATAAATAAATTACACTATTTGCCTGGGCAGCATGGTGGCTTAATGGTTAGCATATTTACCTCTTAGCGCTGGGGATTCCAGGTTCGAATCCCAATCTGGGTCATGGTTACATGTTCTCTCTGTGTCTTTGTAGGTTTTCTCCTGGTTTTCCAGTTTCCCACACTCAAATAACAGGTAAATTGAATGCTCGAAATTGCCCCATATATCGTCTCTGTGAGCAAGTTCCCTCACCCAGGACAGTGGAATCCCCAGCGACCCTAGTAGAGGATTAAGTGGAGGATAATTAATAAATGACACGTTTAGCCCCCATAAACATATATACAGTAATTCTAGCTTATCCTCATCATGGAAAAGAAGACTGTGTGTTCAAGGGAATGTGTGTCTGTTCAGAGAAAGCCAGGCACTGATAATAAATGTGAGGATCTGTTTCTCAAACAGCCTTCCACTTTACTGTGAGGCTATTCAGAATTTTTTTGGTTGGTCATGCTCAAAACAGATCAGGGGTCTTTCCCAAACTGCTGACTAAAGTTTAAAGTATATAACATGTGTATTTGGTAAAATTGTATTATATTTGCAACTAATAATTAGATATCGTCAGATAAGATGCTGGATGCATGAGCAACCTGGTTTTAAAATTACAAACAATTATAGAAATATTCATTTATTCATTATCTTCCGCTTTATCCTATATATTAGGGTCGCGGGGGGGGGGGAGAGGAACCAGAGAACCCGGAGGAAACCCACATGGACACAGGGAGAACATGGAAACTCCACCCAGATGGGGATTCGAACCAGGAATCCCTAGTGCTGAGAGGCGAACGTGCTAACCACTAAGCCACTGTGCCGCCAATTATAGAAATATATTATTTTAATAATAATCTTTACGCTTAAGTATAAACAACATACTTTAATGCATTATATGGCCTATTGTGCATTGAATACCTTGATGTTTTAGAACTAGGTCTTTTAGTTCTAATGCGCGAGTATCTTAGATCGTACCATAAATAAATATTGATGATGATTAAACCTTTCTGAACTAAAGTACTTTTGTTGTTTTGCATAAATGGGGCTAAAGTCAATAGCGTTTTACCAAAAAAGAATCAAAAGTCAAGCTAATTAAAGTGAGATTTGACATGGTAGTTTAGGGATTACAGTGCATTAATCTGAAATTTGGGGTTCAAATCCCAAGTTAACAAAATTGCTGATGTGTACAGCCCTTAACCTTCAGAGATAATGATTTATATCCTTATAGTCCACATATCAAATTGGGACACTTGCAAGTCACTTCAGATAGAAGCATCTCCAAAATGATGTAATGTGACTGAGAGAAAATATTATTTCATTTATTTCTTTGTAATGTATTTAAAGTGATCTATTCTGCATGCTGTGCTTACACACAGAGGAATTAGTGCTCCACATTTAACCCATCCCTGCAGTGATATATATATATCACTGCAGGGATATATATATCACTGCAGTGATATATATATATATACACTAGTGAAGTGACCACAAGTGCCTGGAGCGATGGGCAGCCCAGTACATGTTCCTCAGGGAGCAGTTGGTTGGGTGTTTTGACCAAGGGCACTTCAGCTATAGCTGACTGGAAATTAAGTCGGGGACCTTCAGGTCACAAGGCTGGTTCCTCAACCACAAGCCTACATTGCTTGTTGGAAGCAATGTGTTTATTGTGGAGATTGATGTAAACTTTTGTTATATTTGCCAGAAAATAACAAAAAAAAACCTAGTGAATTGCACTCATTATTAGAATTTTATGTGCTATAATAATTGCAAATAGGCTTCTGCCTGTCCAAATGAACATATTTCCTTGATATAGTGATCTGTTTTGTCTATTGTGATTACACCCAGAGGAATACGTCCTCCACATTTATCCCATCCGTGCAGTAAAACATACACATACATACACACACTAGGTAAATGAGCACACATGCCTGGAATGGTGGCCAGCCTCCTATATGACACTCATGGAGCAATTGGGGTTAGGTGCATTGCCCAAGGGCACTTTGGCCACAGTAGTTAGTGGGACTGGGAATCAAATAGGGACCTTCAGGTTGCAAGGTTGCTTCCTTAACCACAAGCCTTTAATAACCCCTTATAAGAGCTCATAAAAAAGCTATATATCTGAGTATTAAAATAAAAAAACTTGATAATTAAGTATAGCTCATTAGAGGACATCCCAAATTTTTTTCTTTTTAAGGATGTCTTCGCTTAGTGATTAGCATGTTCGCCTCTTGGTGCTGCGTATCCAGGTTCGAATCCCAATCTGGATGGAGTTTCTATATTCTCCCTGTGTGCACGTGGGTTTCTTCTGGGTTCTCTGGTTTCTTCCCAAAGTCAAAAAACATGGATTCAAGGTAAATTGAATGCTCTAAATTGACCCATATAGTGTGTTTGTGTCAGCGATAGATTGGCGCCCAGTCGGGGGTGTATCTGCTCAGCGCCCAAAACATTGTCCCCTGGATGGTATGGGGAACCCCCCGCCCAACCCCCACCTCCTCAACTTTAGTAGAAGATTAAGTGGAATATGAATAATGAAAAGTATGACTGTCAATTTTTAGAGATAATTTAAAAATCTTTTTCAGCATAATGAACATCAACATGTTTTCTTAGAACATCATGATAAACTTCCACATTCTGTTGTGATGAGCTAATTTTGATAAATCTCTGTGTTTTGTAAAATAAGGTACATTCTTTTACTTACTTACACTCATTGCTCATCATAGAGGCTCATATACCTTTGTGATACCTCACAGATCTTTGAAATTGGATTGTTTTACTCAATTAACAAATGCTGTTTTTGTCTCCTCTACTAAAGTGAGTATATTATTGCCTAGATTGTATTAAAAGTTTAGAATAGTTCTTTCCTGTCTTGAGGATAACCATGGTGCAGTGCTCATATTAATGTCCCCATTGAGGACTAAGTTGGATGGTGATTAGTTAAATAATCAAGATGTTTTGTTTGTTGGGAAGTCGGCACGTTTTATTTCATGCAGCTTCATGGCTCTTTAGAGGATGAACATGATTTAGTTTGTTCCAGAATGTATTTATTTTCTGGGGAGTAAGAATATTTCCATTTGTTTGAGGATGATGTGTGTGTTTAAGGCGAATGGAGATGTCTTGATTGTTAAAGGTTGAAGATGATGTTTTTTAGAAGATGAAAATATTTTGTTTGCAATTGTCTCCATCCACCAACAATTAACCAAAGACTGTTTGCCAGAGGATGGAGTCGACTCACTTTTTGTTGGACGATGGACCCATCTCGCTAAACCTCACTGTTGGATGGGGGTGGAGATCTGTTTGTTGGTCTGAGAGTGGAGACCACTTAGTTTTTCACTTTCATAAGCAATTCATTTCATTTCAAAGAATACAGTTATACAGGAACAACTTCTTTATGTTGTTGCCATGATGGGTAATGTAGACCGACCATGCTTCCTCATAGAAGAGGTGCATTTGAAAGCACACAGCTGCATGTGCTGTTCACATTCCACCATGAAATTCTACACTCCAAGAGGCCAGCAGATGCTCCGCCATCCACCACCAGCTCTGACAACTCCCCCACAATCCCCTACATCACCTATTTCCCCAGGCTGCTAAACCTCACCACCTCAAACCTTTTTTTTTTTTTAAATAAGGAAGACTTGTGCCTTGAAAACAGGCAGGGTCCAAAAAGAATCCTGGGCTTTCACTAGATCATATCTGCATGTGTTTGCTGAACATGCTTTAAAATCATGGCATATACTGAAGAAGTGACTTTGGTTTGATTTTTAAACTTAGTTTAACATTCTGTAAAAGCTGATATATTGAACTGGATTGAAATCTGGCAATGAATAGCACTAAAATGTGCTATTCATTATAGATCAAATCTAAGCTACAAACTAAAACTGCATCTGCTTAATTTAATTTCATCATTCCTGGATTTCTTTCTTAAACGCTGATTTATCGCAAGGTAGTCAATGAGGACCTGTGAGTTGTCTATGAGTTGATTACCTCCATATCTTGCCTTCCAGTGATGGGTGATCGTTTCCCTCACTCAGGGGTGAGATGGGCATCCTGTTTCACCCAGGTGCTATTTTTAACTGTCTATTTTAGATAAGATTATGTTCCCTTGGCCTTGTACAGCATGGCAGACCTGGTTTGGTGCTGGATGTGCAGCCGTGTACAGCACCTATTTGCTGGAGTCGCAGAGGGTAGCTGCTATAACTCTGGGTCAAAATAGAGAGTAAAAAAAAGTAAGCACCATGGATGGCGGAGTAAAGTCGTGAAGTGACATGTCTAATGGGAGGAAGTATGGAGCTCATCCTCTGAGGTTTCTGATGACTCGTAACCCGTCTGTAGACAGGGTGCTGGATCCTGATGGTACCAAAAGCCATCTTTTTTTCTGTGTAAAATCTGAAGATTAGTTGTTGAGAAATAAATTGATCAGTTTATTAATATATGTTTGTTTACTGTTGGGGGGGGGGGGGGGGGGGGGGGGGGGGGGGGGGGGGGGGGGGGGGGGGGGGGGGGGGGGGGGGGGGGGGGGGGGGGGGGGGGGGGGGGGGGGGGGGGGGTGCCCAGTGCCTGAAACCTTCTCCCTTTAACCCCCCCCCCCCCGCTCGCCCCACCCGTGACTGTACTGCAGGATTAGGCGGAAGATAATGAATGAATGAATGACTGTAGTGAGAGGTGTTAATGCACTTACTTATAAAACACGGATTTCGAAAACAATTAGATGGTGAGAAATGTAAAAGCTGTTCTATTGAATGTTTGTTTACATTAATCTTTATTATAATTTTTTTATAAAAGAATGTACAATGCTGTATAAAATTTCCTTGTTCTGTTTTCAATAATAAATACTACACACATTTTCTATAAAATTGGATTTTGTTATGTATTTTGGAGTCCATACATAAATTAATTGGATTTACATTGATTTAAATTGTAAAAGGTGCCTTAGGTGAGATAAAACAGAATTGTTACATCACATTTTCTTGAACTTTTGCACAGCATGCTCCTTCCACATGTATTGCATCTTTAACTAGTTAAGTATTTATTTTCTCCTTTTTCTTTTGTTCCTTATCTTGGCATATATAACATATTAATGCATTTATTCATTTAGTGCTTCTTATATTCCTTCACTACCTCAGTTATATACCCTGCCATCTGTGGTGGTGCATGGCTCAATTCTATCCACTTTCATCCCAGGGTTCATTATGAGAGTATAGTTTACTTTCGAGATGTTTTACTCTTATTTTCTGTGCTTAAAACTGAAACTGCACGTGTAGTGATGCACATGGATCTTTACTTCCTTTCTGTGTAGGTTTGATGCTGTTTTTCTCTTTTTGATAATAACTCTTTTGCATATATTAATTCCTCATCTATTCAACTAGATATAGAACCATGCTACAGGATAGAATAAAAAAAACTATTACACATTAAGCATTATCTTCTGTTACATTACATATATACATACATGTATATTATTAATATTAGGGGTGTAACAATATGTTGTTTTTGTTAGGGCTGCAACAACGAATCGATAAAATTCCGCGTTACTCGCGATGTCGTAACCTCTTACGTCACCTGTAGCGCTTCAATAACGCTGGAAAATAATAGCGGGTTGAATAGAACGAGGCGGAGTCTGCAAAAAAAAGTTGATAAATGTTCAAATGAAACACAGCCAACGCAGAAAATAAAGAACGTGGAACATGCAGCTCTGCGAACATGCGCAGCAGCACGGTGATGACACACCCCCTAAAACTAAACACTGATGAGGATGAAGCTGAACAGCAGATAAATCACTACACCATCCCGAGCTTCTTTAGTTCTGAAGTAAAACAACGTCGCACTATCAGACCGGCAGAGCAGCTTCATGCTGTATTTGGTTGTTAACTTGATAACACCCGTTAACGTCCGTTATACGAATAAGTCCGTATTTCCCGGGACATGTCCGTATGCCACGTCCTGTCCAGGGCGTCCCGGTTTATTTTTTAAAGTGAGGAAATGTCCTGGTTTTTAGCGGATCAATAGCAGCATGGGGGATTGCCGCGCACACGCGCACGGCGTAAAAGTACGTGGCTTTAAACGTCCCGGCACTGGGAGACAGTGCGCGGCAGTTTTTTTTTCCGTAGCTGATTGTTAATTAGTTCATTTGTTAATTAATTTTTTTCAATAGCTGATTGTTAATTAGTTCATTTGTTAATTATTTTTTTTTCCAATAGGCTACAGAACAGACAATATTTGGTTCATTACTGAGGGCAACTGAGTATCATGTGTTATTTGGAAATGTCTTTTTAGATGATTTAGATGTTTAGATGATACATTATTTCTTTCATTGTGCTTTTCATTAATTACAGGAAATGTTAACTTAAACATTTTGTATAAAATTACTATATATTATACTATACTATAGAATAATTTTACTGAAAAACATCCATCTTTGGATAAAAGCGTCTGCTAAATGATTAAATGTAAATGTAAAGACATGTAAAAAATTTTATTTATTTATCCGATTCATCGATTAATCGAAAAAATAATCGACCGATTAATCGATTATCAAAATAATCGTTAGTTGCAGCCCTCGTATTTGTCACAAACTATGGTGCATGCCACATAGTATATTACGCACTTTTGTGCACAGAATACAATGGTAACGCACAAAGACCAAAAAAAAAAAAAAAACACAAGCAGAACTCAAATTGAGAGACACGCTCCACACCTGAGCTGAGTTAAGAGTTGCACCTTAACAGTAAACACCTCCAAACATGACTTGCTAAGTATAACTCAGTTGAGAGGCAAAGCATGGACAGTGAGTGGAAGCAATACACAAAAATTACATACACTGCTTCATTCAAATCAACTGGAGGAATTTTGGGTCCCTGTAAACTGCAACAGCACTGGAGAGTGGGGGATAGATCGGACATGGATAGTTTATCTGCATTGTGCATCAGTTGTAATGGGGGTGAAAGGAAAGAGGTTCGGAGACCAGAGTTCAAAACCTCAGGAACGGCTTTATTGCAAACACCAACCCGTGTACAGCAACATTGGACATTGCAGCATCGCCTTCACATAAACGTGCTTGTGCCCACCGTTTATTTAAAATACATTTAAATATATGCTGCTGGCTGGTGCAGTCTCCATGTGCTTGCTACCTTACTTGCTTCCTTGCAGTCTCTTGGCACGGTAGCTCAGTGGTTAGGGTGTTGGGCTATCAATCTGAAGGTTGTGGGTTCAAATCCCAGGTCCACTGAAGTAACCAATCTGGGTCCTTGAGCAAGACACTTAACCCTCATTGCTCCAGGGATGTTGTGATTAACCCTGTGCTCACCTCGTAAGTCCCTTTGAATAAAAGCGTCGGCTAAATGACCAAAAAAATGACCAAAAGTCTCTCCCTTTGTGATGTGATGTTCCCGTTTTTAAGTGGTGCACAAATTCATTAGGCAGAGCTGTGCCAGGTGAAATAATCAAATACCATTACAGATGGCTTCGTCTTATCCCCTCTCCTGCCACATCTATATTTAAAACTTTGTTTTAAGTCTGAAGCATCCAAGTGATATTGTTTTTGTGTCTTGTAGCCAGTGCCACATCAGCACCTCTTTCTAACAATTCATCAGTTGTGGCTGGTTCATGTTCTTGTAAAGCTTGTGCTGCATCATATACTGGATTTTCCAGTTAGAATTTAGGTTTCTTATAAAATGGTGAGTATTGTGTGGGTGTATGGACGAATAACAGATGCTAATTCAACAGCACTAATACTGGGTGTGATCCACAGAAATTTTGTCTTTATAGTAATAATTAATCATTAACCATAGGTTTATAGAGCAACATGCAGCATTAGTGAGCAGTAACATTGTGTGTGATAGGGGATCAAGGGGGGGGGGATGCATGCAGCAACACAGTTAAACCTGTTACTCCTGAAGTTGAGGTCTGGGATCTCCAGCTAGTCTCAACACACTTGATGTTCAGAAGCATAAATGTGTAACACAGCTCCTCTGATTAGATCATCGACTGTTCAGCTCTCAGCTTAGAGGAACAGGTGACGACCTGCAGCCAGAAGCTTGTGACAGGACAACGCTGTGCTGATGTCATAGACAGCAGGGTAAAGATGTTGCTAAAGCGCAATGGTTGTACTTTGTTAGACCAAAATTTGTGAAAACCCTTCTTATAAACTTTCAACTGAGAGTATTCTTAATTAGCCAATCTTTTTTAGCCATTAGGCATTTTAAACACAAAATCTAGATTAGAAAGATCTGTGGATGTTCTCTGAGATGAATTTGTCTTTAGTGGCTCTTTTATATTTGTATTATCATGACCAGTAGGAACTCTTAAGTGACATGAGCCAGCCAATAGATCAGTTGTATTGTGTCTTTTATTTTTTTAACAATCCTGTTTTAGCATCTTTATTTTCTTTCTGTTGCTTTGTGGTAAATGGCAATAGCCTGGTGACCTGCATGGATTTTTTTTTCAAGGCCCTAATCAGAATGAATTACAAATAAATTGACCATAGTTGTGTAAAATAAGGTATGATTTAAGTAACTTCATATTTTTCATTCGTTCATTAACTTTCATTTAGTTCTCTAACTAGAGTTGTGGGGGATTCCCCATGCCCACTAGGGGAGAATGTTCCAGGCGCTGGCGCATTTTTTTTATATCAAATATCTATTGTTGGTGTTGGTTTATTAGTTCTTTTAAACATATTGCCTTTTACAGTTAGGTTCATTAAATGTGACTACCTCTGTGGTGGTCCAGGTCATTGGAGAACGTACTAAAGCAGTATGTAGAAAAACGGATGGACTATAATCTGTAATTGTGGAAAGTCCATCTATATAATCAGTGGGCAGTGATTGTTAAACTGAGGAGGTGTACCTAATAAAATGGCCAGTGAGTGAATATATTTATACATAGAGGTTTCAGTAATATTAAAGTGTGGGATGTAATATTTTAAGAGTATAATAGCTAGAGGGCAGTGTTTGAAAATAAGTCTAAAAAATCTAAAACAAAACAATATCAAAAAACAAAACACTAAGAAAATATTGAAAAGTAAACTTGCTAAACTGGGAAAGCAGAATGAAGGCAAAGGTCACCGCTGGTTTGTCCTAGTTCATGTCAGGGTTGTAGTAAAAATTAACTCTCTTATCCCAGTCTAGAGGACATGAACTGCATGCTGAAACAAGCACAAAGTCTTAAATGTTTTAATTTATGGTAAGAATAAAAGCCTGTTTTGGAGTAATCGCTATAAATTACATACTTTTCTGATTTAGCCTTAGCACTAGGAGGTCATGCTGCTTAAATGTACAGCAAGATCACCTGAGAAAACCAACAGATTTGGTGTAAGGTGTGGTCCAGGTGCCCCTTTGGTACTATGGTTTGCTTTTTCTTAATGATCAGACTAAATAATTGTAGAAATAATTTAATTAATATTGGGATAACCAATGCCATAAACAAGCAGTTATTGCCCATATTTTGCATTTTGTACCTGGCCTTGAACTTTACCTGGAGATTCACTGAATTAAAAAATGTTTAGAATTCTTTATTTAGTAAATATAGTGCTTTTCACAATGGTGTCCTACATGAGACAACACAACTAAAGATTAAAATAAATATGTTCACCCAATAAATGTATATTGGGTGAACATTTCATATGCTGGGCAGACACACTCAGAACAGGTGTTATATGTGGCACTTCGAAGCATTCAATTTACCTTGAATCCATGTTTTTGGACTGGGGGGAAACCAGAGGACACAGGGAGAACATGGAAACGCCACCCAGATTGGGATTCGCACCTGGAATCCCTAGCACTGAGAGGTGAACATGCTAACCACTAAGCCACCATGCCCATTTAAATATATTATAAATATTTATTAAAATAGCACAACCAGATATAAAATCATCAACATAATGTTTTAAACAGCACCTGTCACAGGAGAGGATTGGGATATGAATTATTGAACCGCTGATGTTTGGGTGTTCAGGGTTCTTACGTGTCTGCGGTATTGTTCTCCTGATGCATGCTGTCTAATGTCTGAAAACACTCGCAGACACATTTTAGTTTGCGTTTCCATTTTTTCCCATTACTATTTTTGGCTGTGAGGTTCTTAATGGTGGACTTCATCGCTACAATATCATCGGAGCACCCAGTGAGTGTGTGCTCCATCTTCCGGCCATACTTTTAAACTCGGACATAGTAGCATTGATAATTGGCAACCATACCATTGCTCCATCTGTTTATCCAAAGCCAAAATACTTACACACACCCATGTTATATGAACTTTGTTACGGTATATGGATTATATTATATAATATTTCTCTTTTGTTTCTTTCTCCCTTTTATGACCCCATTTCTCTCGAAAGTCAAAGTAGGTAATAGATGTGAAATATAAGAAAATTGCAAAACAATAATGAGGTGGCACCACCCATAATTATATTATAGTTAAATTTACACTTTGCCATTTTGACTCTGAATTTGTGGTAATGTTCAAAGAAAAGAGTAACCAGTAAACAGATGTTGGTTACAATTGCAACAAGAATGCTACAGTCATCTGATGCATGCTACACTGATTGTGTGTTTTTATTTATTTATGAATTTATTTATTGTTTTAATGATTTCCTTCTTCAACTTGATTGTGTTTCTTCTCTATTTCTTTGATGGGCTGCTGGTGCTAGAAAAAAAAAAATTTGTCTCATGATAGAGTGTTAAGGAAAAGCATTAACTTCACGTTCACTTCTCAAGGGAAACTAAACTAGGACAATGAGACATGTCCAAGCCAATTGATCATGCTGATGAAATGCGAAGCATTTATTGTTATGTTATTTTTAAAGGAGGAAATGAATGAACAAAGTCAACAAAAACTAAAGTTCTACTGATTGATTTTCTTACAAGCTGTATGCAACACACTCAGTACCCACTTTTGGGTCATGACCCACCATTTGAGAAACGCTGATCTAAAGGATGCAGTAACTTAACCCACCAGCTTAATTCTAAACTACCCCCTCTTCTAATCCTAAATGCTAAAGCCATCTTTTTGTTTATCTGTAGAGGAGAACAGTTCAGCTTCAGCACACCTCTGAAAGCAACTGCACTAATTTTCACGTTACCCATGTGACCACTAGTGCAGTCATGTGACTGTTATACTACTGCTGCTTAAAGAGGGTTGAATTATTTCCAGAGCTTCTGCAGTGAAGTGCTCTCCTGCAAAGTCTTGTGGGTAACCAGTAGCTGGTGTAACATTTGGTGTAGCTTTGTGTGTAAAGAGAGTATGTCACTCTTGTTGTCTCTCTGTTTTACTTTTCCCTTCCTCTAGTTTTATCCTATCATCTTGATTGCCTGGTCAAAGTGCATCAGATTAAAAGTGACGCTGTACCTTAAAGATTTACCTGCTCTGCGTTCATGCATTCTTCATGCACATTAAAAAGTGTTATTTTTCAGAATTAACACGTTGTTTTCACTGTGCTGTACTGATCTTGAAACAGCTCTCAACTACCTACAACATTGACATGATTTTCCACAGCTGATTTTTGCAGTGGGCCTCTTTTTAGTGAACATGCAGAGTGTCACATGATCAGTCTAGCAGGGTTGGTTATGCAAAAATCTGTGTGGGTATCTGAAGAGGATCAGTGGGCGGAGCTCTGAGATGCCTTAAATTTACTGCTCCACCCAGATTGGGATTCGAACCGGGAAGCATTGAGAGATGACCGTGTAAACCACTAACCCACCATACTATTGATTTTCTATTTTAATATTTTTCCCGGCGGCACGGTGGCTTAGTGGTTAGCACGTTCGCCTCTCAGTGCTAGGGATTCCCGCTTCGAATCCCCATCTGGGTGGAGTTTCCGTGTTCTCCCCGTGTCTGCGTGGGTTTCCTCCGGGTTCTCCGGTTTCCTCCCACAGTCCAAAAACATGGATCAAGTTAATTGAATTCTCAAAAATTGCCCCGTTTAGAGTGTGTCTGTGTGAGTGAGTGTGTGCCCAGCGATGGATTAGCGCCCTGTCCTGGGTGTATCTGCCCAGCGCCCGAGACGTTCTCCCCTGGATGGGCATGGGGAACCCCACCGCGACCCTAATAGAGGATAAGCAGGAGATAATGAATGAATGAATATTTTTTCCCCTACTAAATATCAAACTACAGATGGCAAAGAAATGGTTAAACTTAAATTTCACTTTTGGGGTTAAAGTGCAACCATGAACAACAAAAACAAGTTTATAGATGAGCAGCCCAATCCATTGTAAACAGTAGAAACAGTGGAGTTAAGTGCCACACAAGAACTCATGAAAATAATCACAGTTTTAGTCAAATTAGTGTTTAAAAGTAGCATAGATTAATTGTTGGGTTTCATTTTTTTTATTAGCTTTGTTTATTAGTACTTATGGATGATTTCTGCCGACAATGCGTCAGCACATTCAAAATGTTTCCAAAAACATACTTCACAACTGCTGCACAACGCTGACAAACCATACGTGTTCGAACTACATGTGCTGCTCCACTGCTGCTGTAAACCACAGGATCCCAAAATCCTCTCACATGGTTGATTTTACTCAAAATACTGAAATTGCAGTACTGCAACAGGCTGCATGCATTTGAAAGAATCCTCTAACTTCCGTGTATCGTTTCCACTGCGGTCTTCACCTCTAAACTGAGCTACACTCAGCATGGCATGCTTAGCAGTCTGTACTGCTGAGGTGCAACTTGGCCCGGGTATAGAGCTCGACTCTTAGATTTAGTTCCACCTTGTTTTTCTTGGTCTTTGTTTATTCTCTACATCTTATTCTCTGTCTGAACCGTTTGCCCTGTACCGAATGCTTCACGACTAATACAACATACTTTACATTCTTAGTATGTTCCGATATTGTTAAATTCTTTAGTAGTTATATTGGGATGGTTTACAATGCCCTCACTGTTTTAATGGTTTTTTGAAACTTAGTGAATGACAAAGTTTATGAATTGTATAATCAGACTCTGTGACTTTTCTATTTTAGGTTCTCTTGTGGTTCAGCAGTGAAGTCATTTAGTAAGCTCATTTAATTCACAAGTTACGTTTGCACTATAAACTGTTTCTTTGTCCTCGTGGAAATGTAGAGAAAAGCAGGTAATAATCAAAAGTTCATTATTATGAAACTGGTTGAGAATGCAAAAGCTGTGTGAGTAAGTGACCATGACAGAGAGAGAAAGAGTGTACTATATAGTGTGTCAGCCATTTTGTAGTGTTTACATTTTCTGTAGAGATTTTGACTCTGTGAAGTTCACTACAAAAGGCCCACAATGCATTGGAATTTATACTATACACCATATGGACCACAATTTACTGTGGTATAGTGTAATCCATGAATAACACATTTCAGAAAAAGTGCAGGACGACGTTCAGTGCAAATGGACATGCTGTTTTAATTTGAAAGTAAACTGTATTTCAGCAAGTAATATTTGGCACATAGCCTATTACTTGTAGACATCACTGGTCCTGTTTTGTAATTTGTGTAGTCCTGTGGAAGTGGTTTGTTGACGCAACAAAAAGAGATGTGCTGTCACAATTATTCAGCCCATGTTAATTAATCAGTGTTTATTATGGTGTGTGATTTTTGACAAATTATAAAATATTAATTATAATAAATATAAGGTTCTACCTTTGACTCTCAGCTGGGGATTTAGGTTCACATCCCAATCTGTGGAATTCTTACTGTATCTGTGTCATTTTCCTTCAGGTTCTAAGACTATGTTAAATTTATTTGTTAGTCTGATCAGGGCCTTGAAAGGAATAACTCTCTGCAGGTCACCAGGCTATTGCAAGGCAGACTGGATGAATATACTTCTAAATATTTCTTTAGAAAGGAGGCATAAACTGTTGCACCACTGTTGCAGGAGTAACCATGTGACCCTTTGCCCTTTTAAACTCTGCAAACTTAAGCCAACCAGCATAGACTCAGCTTGACCAGTAATCAGGGTTAAAATCAGAGCGATCAAAAATTGCACGGTGTATGTAAAGGTACTGCTTTGCTCTTTACCAAAAAAAGTACACATTAAGCTGAAGTAAATTTTAAATGTAACAAGTTATTAAATTGTTGGCCAAATAAACTTTTATAACATGATATAACACAATGACATGAACAAAAAGTATATTAGTAATAAGAGATTAAAAATGTAAAACAATAGATTTTTACTTCATTAAATACATAGTATATTGTACAGCACATGACAGAAAGAGAAAGATTTCCAACAGGAAAGAATGCATGTTCACAGTGAGTGTGAGGGAGGGAGGGAGTGAGTGCAACAGAAACTCGCATTTCTGCCAGCGCACATTTTCTGACCTACTTCAGCACCCCCCCAACCCGCTGTGTTGTTTAAAGCCAGACAGAAAGCATATGTAATGCTGTCCAGTGTGTGATGGTGTATGCACTCTGCAGCAGATTGACAGGCGAGCACAAGGATGACGAGAACCAAAAAAAGGGAGGTGTTCCCCGGGAAAGACTCTGCAGCGGCTGTTTTTAAATAGTCTGGAATGTGCAGAGCTTGAAATGGATAAGACTGCCGATTTTAACTGGACCACATCAGTGCTGGACAGTTCAGGTGTGCACGCCCTGCCCTCGTATCTTCAGCAGCATGGAATAGTTTGTGTACAAGTGCTATAAAATACATACATTTTTAATCAAGTTAACTTAATTTAGGGCAGTTTTAATAAACTGTAATAGTCTTGAGTAGTGAGATTTGTCATCACGATTCTATCCTTCGACATTTATCACCTTGATTCACTGTACCGCAAATTAACCTCATGCTTAGAGTGTGCATCAGTCAAAAATTAACATCCTCATGTTAAAGTATAAGGTTTGAATCAGACTCTAAATTACACCCTAAACTTTGACTTGGGGGTGTTTATTTTTGGTATCATGAATAAGGAAAATAACTGTCGAAAGAAAGAATCATGACGACATACTCGCACTATAGGAGTAAAGACTATTACAGTTTATTAAAACCAATATTAGTTTTCAACTGTGAGAAAAGAGCTATATAAGTAGAAAAAGCTGCGTGTAAGTGTCGAAGCATAAATATTAGGTATGTAACGGTACGTTGTTACATACAAACCGTTTGGTACAGGCCACACTTTTCGGTATGCGCTCTCAGTACGGCATGCGCGATCACCAAAAAACCCGAGGCAGAACTAAAACTGTGAGAGAAGCTCTACACCAGAGCCTATTTGCAAGTTGCACCTTAATTGTAAACACCTTTAAGCATGCCATGCTACGTGTAGCTCAGTTTAGAGGAGGAGCATGAACCATGAGTGAAAACGATACACTCAAATAACATACACTTCTTCATGCAAATCATCCGTGTGCAAAGATTTTGGGTCCCTCTGATTTACAGGCATAGGTCGAACCCGGACAGTTTGTCGGCATTGCGCATATTTGGCAGAATCATTTACATGTACTGATAACCAGAGCTAATAAAGAAAACCTGCAAGCCAACGATTAATCTACTTTTTTTTTTTTACTAATTTGACTAATCATGTGACTTTTCATGAGTTAATGTGTGCGTGCTTAATACTTCACTTCCAAGATCCGAAATCAGACAAAAACAAATCCATTACTGAAACAGTGAGCATGCTCAATAATCACTCACATACTGCAGGGGTTACTTTCCAGAGACCCCTCGATGTATCAGTGTTATAATGACTTCATTATTTGTACGTTTAAGTCTTCATAAACCCACACTCACATAAACAATTCATATTCATTTAAAAACTGTGTAAACTCTTAAACCTACGGAAATTTAGAAACATGTGTAGCAGCTTTTTAATTACTTATATGTTAAAGTCTTCATAAACCCTTCATGAACTTGTATAAACACTTCATATGCCACACTTCATATTGTTAATTAAACCTATGAAAATGTAGCAACATGCATAGTGCAAGATCCTGCAATACAGTGAAAACCATGCATTTTGTGTACCATTACACCCCTAATACATACCCCCACTACAAATAATTTTTGCATTGCACTATGTCTTAAGATGCAGATTTATTTATCAGGTACTTTGTTTGTTGATATTATTATGTGGTGGCATATTGGCTGATGCACCTGGTGTACTGTGTGAAGCATCACATGTAAAGCATAGTCACGGTCTGGTTAGGGCTTGAACTAGCCGATGTGAAAACTTATTCTGTGCAGTGTAACAGAGGCTAGTCAAGTCAATCAGAATGTCAATATTACAAACTGTATTTTGTATGTGACCTTAAGTGGTGTATATAAAACAAAGTAAAATATAGAAATTGGACTTATTTGGCTCTTTCAGACAAAAGGGACTTATTTGAGAAGCTCTGCTTACTAAAAGATTCTCTGGAAATGATATGCCTTTCTTCTGCTTTCTGTTTGCATTTGTATTGCAGGTCCAGTTGATGGGCCCTCTGCCCTTTGGTTTTTAGAATGTTTTAGCCTCCACGTTGCCACGTTTCTTTTTTCATGTAACAAGAAAATGCCATGAACATTTGTACCTTTGCATAGCATGTGATTTTAAAATAATTCCACCACCCACATTTTAAGCTGTTATATATTCATATATATATACATTAGGATTTAAACTACATATTTGGGGCTGCTTTTAGGTCTGACCACATTAATTTATCCTTGCATTACTCATGGTTCCACTATCAGGGTACATTTTTTTAACCATATTAATTTCCAATCAAAAACTGTCACTAGTGTAAAAGTACCTATTTAACACCATAAAAACAAGACTTTTAATGTTTTTTTTTCGGAAGAACACAAGATCTATTTATTTAGTCATTATTTTCGCTTAATCCTCTATTAGGGTCATGGTGGGGTTCCCCATGCCCATCCAGAGGAGAACGTTTTGGGCGCTGGGCAGATACACCCAGGGCAGATCACCAATCTATCGCTGGAAACACTCACTTACACGGAAACACACAAAAACAGCGACTATTTGGGGCAATTAAAAGCATTTTTTTTTTCCTTGAATTCATTTTTTTGGAGAACCAAGAGAAAATTCACATACCCAGAAAACATCAAAACTCCACCTAGATTGGGATTTGAACCTGAACCCCCAGCACTGATAGGCGAAGGTGCCCACCACTAAGCAACCATGTCAGCCACTTTTATAATTTATTACGGCATTTTATGTGGTCAGTTGCAACGTATTTGTCGTGAATCATCGTTATACTTCAGATGTTTCAGGGTACTATGTGGAAAGTTATGTAAAAGATGTGCTGCAATAAAGTCTTTCTCTCCAAAATTTCTCCTTCCTCTCATAAATGCAATAGTTGAAGTAGTTGTATAGGATTGAACTAAGATGAGCTGCTTCGTTGCTGTTTACATCATCAGAAGGAGCTCTCTATATAAGGCCAGACACTAAAACAACTGAAACACCCGTAGCTTATTTTCAGTTGAACATGAAAACATACTGGTGTGTATGTGCATGTTGTACAATTTCAAAACCCATCCTGCATCCAGAGTGAGAGGGTGAAATGAGTGCAAGTGTGAAAGTGACAGAAATCGTTAGTGAGAGTAAGAAAGAAACACAGTGCAAAGCAAAGTCTTCCACTTTATCCTATATTAGAGTCGCGGGGGGGTTCCCCATGCCCATCCAGGGTAGAACGTTTCGGACGCTGGGCAGATACACCCAGGACAGGGTGCCAATCTATCGCTGGGCGCACACACACAGACACACACACACAAACACACTCTATATGGGGCAATTTGGAGAATCCAATCGACCTGATCCATGATTTTGGACTGTGGGAGGAAACCGGAAAACCCAGAGGAAACCCATGCAGACACGGGGAGAACATGGAAACTCCACCCAGATGGGGATTCGAACCGGGAATCCCTAGCGCTGAGAGGCGAACATGCTAACCACTAAGCCACCATGCTCTCTCTCTCTCTCTCTCTCTCTCTCTCTCTCTCTCTCTCTCTCTCTCTCTCTCTCTCTCTCTCTCTCTCTATATATATATATATACACACATACATACATATACACACACACACACATGATTGAGGGAAGAAATCACACAGACACGGAGAGAACATGGAGGAACCCCAGAGCTGAAGGGCGAATGTGCTAATAGATTTAAAATGGAACACTTAAAAAATACTAAATAACCTCTTAGTTTCGAAATGCAAAGTGTCTGTTTTAATGTGGGGTTGGGGGTACTCTTTCTTCAATGATGGAGCAGGATGCCCGCTTTCTCATTCTGATGGAATATTAACTTTCTTAATAATCCCTTTATTGTGGTATATGTAGTCACTAAGCCAACAAATGCAGCATTTTCTGGTTAAGAATATACACTTATGCCCAGTTTTTGTAAATCAACAATCAGAATTTTAATTCTGTATTAATCCCCTTGGGGATTCATACACACTGAATGCACACTGCATGCACACTGAATGTGATCTGCGTTTTCAGGCATTTCAGTCAGAATGAATTTTTGGATACAGGATTAAATTCCAGTCTAGATGCAGATTGTTTCAATTTGAAATTCTCTGCTAAGTTAAATGATCTGCCTCCAGTTAAGTGTTTATATTGTTCATTCTGGAACTGCTTGAACACACATACTACATATTCACATATTT
The DNA here is from genome assembly GCA_019802435.1 of Corydoras maculifer. Lineage (NCBI taxonomy): Eukaryota > Metazoa > Chordata > Actinopteri > Siluriformes > Callichthyidae > Corydoras > Corydoras maculifer. The sequence goes on from JAFMOD010001620.1 coordinate 206,679, forward strand.
TGGTACAGTGGACATGCACATGCTAGTTATAGCAGACTGTTTCTGTTTTGCAGTCAGTTGCATAGTAGAAGCATTATAGCAAACAACGTATGACTCAATAAAGGATGCATAATATGCAAAACCTAGTTTGAAAGTTGTTCACATCCTCAAACAGCGACGGCATAATATGATTTAATTGCTCTGCACCCCATTTTTCAAAAGTCATACGTCATGACTAATCATTGCAAAAATGATCCGACTTTCTAAATGAGTAGCCTAAGGCATCAAGTACAATGGAGCTTGAAGAGTAAGTGTGACAATCAGAAAGCCGTGAGAGCAAAAATGAGCAAGCAAAAAATCTGTAAAGTAGCGGCTCTATATTTAGTTTATCATTTGTATATTTTTAAAGTTTTTGCAAACCCTCCCCACTCTCTTATGAACAGTTCGTATGCACTTAAACCATCTTAAATATTAAATGTAATTTTGAGGAAATTAATACAGCAAAATCCCATGATTAGAGCTGCAATCGATAGAAATCGATTATGAAAAGTGTTGACAACAAATTTCACTATCAATTCTTTGTCCCGCACGATTTACAGCGGGTTGAATGAAGGGAAGCGGAGATGAAATGCAAAACAAGTTTAACAAAGTGTAATAAACTTTACAAATGAAACATGGCCGACGCAGAAAAAAAGCTTTGGCTTAAATCATCAAAAGTGTGAGAGCACTTCACACAACTAAAGAACGTGTAACATGCAAGCTCTGCAAAAATTATTTGACCTGCACGGAGCACCACGGTGATGATACACCACCTGAAACTAAACATGTCAGAGTCACTGATGAGGATGAAGGAGCTCAAAAGCAGAGTAATTCACTACAATATTTCTTTCGTTTTGAAGTGAATCAACATAACGGTGCACTCCATGCAACCCGCAGAGCACACTTTATGCTGTTTTTGGTTAACTGGATAATGACAGTGATGGAGAAAGTGTGCAACTTTTTATTTTTCGTTTAATTATCTGAAGCAGTGTTTAAATGTGCTTTATAAATACATACAACTTGTACACAATTGTGGTAACTCTATGGGAGTGAGGTAGGATGAAATGCATTTATACAGGGATTAGGTAACATTAGAGCTACTCAAATTTGTGTAATTTAGTATTTATTTTTTACACACAATGCTACATATTGTGCAATTGTGTGTGGGATTTGTGGTTAATTGCTCTGTGGGTTTCTAGGATGCCTTAAACTCAGACATTTATTGACCTATTTAATAAGGACATTTATTGACATTTTTTTAATCCGATTTCTTTATTAATCGGAAAAATAATCGACTGATTAATCGTTTATCAAATAATTGTTAGTTGCAGCCATACCCATGACTTGCATTTACATTTAGTCATTTAGCAGATGCTTTTATCCAAAGTGACTTACAAATGAGAGAACAACACAAGTCATTACTTAAGGAGATTCAGGTTCACTGCAGTATAATAAACCTGATAATTAATTCATTTATTTATTATCTTCCACTTAATCCTCTACTAGGGTCGTGGGGGTGGTTCAGGCGAGAACTTTTTGGTACTGGGCAGATACACCCAGAACAGGGTGCCAATATATCGCGCAGCACACTTACTTTCACAGACACACTCACACAAACACACTATTGTGTGTATTGGGGCAATTTAGAGCATTAATTTTACTTTGAATCCAAGCCCAATATTACGAGGGTCGACTGTATTTTTGGTATTTGTTTAAGCGCTATTGATTCAGACTCTGTCCACACTACAGCAGAGTTACTTGAAAATGAACTTCTGAATGAAAAAGAGGAAATGTTGTCTGTGAGCACATCATAAGATGTCTGTGTATTAGGGCTTTTTAGTTTAGTGCAACTGTGGCACCATTGCTTTTAAAAGGTTCTATAGTGACCTGTCTTTACTGTAATGAAAAGGTTGCACTTTCAAAAGATTGGATTGTGGACATTTCGAAATGTTGTATTATTTAAAAAAATGATCCTTGATTATTGGGCTTTATACAAAGTTATTTGGAAACCGAAGGCTATTAAAGATATCACTGATTGGTGCCAGTTAATCAAGATTCTTGGACTTTCAGCTTCAACCTGGAGCTTTTGCTGCCTGAACCAACACTCATTGTACAAAGAAAGCCAAAGGTCATGTCAGGGCCACCTGTTAGAAATGACAGCTGAGTGCCATTTCTCTTCAGCTCCCCCCCTCCTTCCTTCTCCTCTTTTCTTTTGCTGGTCTCCTTTAACTCCTTAGTGGTTGGAAAGATGCAGCCAGTCGGCATTCTCTCGTTTTCCTAGTCCAGACTACCGCGTATGTGTGCGTGTTTTTTGAGACAAGTGTCTGACTGGCAGCTAAAGCTAGCCATCGCTAAACAAGGAGGTTGTGTTCCTACTGCTGTGGTTAATGCTATGGTGCTTTTGGAACACAGCATGTTTGTGTGTATGCAGGAGGAGTAGACCAGCTTGTACATTTCTCGCAATGAAGGGTTCAGTATGGTTCTCCCAAGAGTCAGAGACATGGGTTTCATTCAGTGGATGGAGAGCAAGAGAGACAGCGTGAATGACAACTTGCCAAAATGTATATATGACAACATATATAATATATAAACAAAAGAACATTGACTTCCCTCCTACTTTTATGGTGCTGGTTAAGCCTTAGAAGTGAAGGTTAAATTATTACAACAGCAAATCATGAATAGTCGTGCTATGTGTAGGGCTAGCCATCTGAAGTTTGTTGGGTCAAATCCCAGGTCCACTAAAGCTACCAATGTGGGTCTTTGAGCAAGACCCTCATTGCTCCAGGGATGCTGTGGTCAAACTTGTGCTCCCTTTGTGATTTGTGTTGAAAAAAAGCATCTGCTGAATGACCAAATGTAAATGTCATGTGTTTTCTGCTTTATTGCAAAAGATTGGGTTAGGGAGGGGCATTTCCTTTCTCCACATGTCTATCCTTTTCAGCAAAAAACAAACCTTCTTTAACAAAAATAAGTTTGCTGTGTTGGAAATATAGTGGCCAGCACCTAAATCTGACCCTGATGCGGATAAATTAAACCCTTGATTGGGATCTTTACATTCAGCAACTGTGTTGGATGTTAACAAACTTTTGATCATACAGAGCATCATTTGTCCCTGAGGAGAAGGTGAGTTAAGGGTAATGAGGGAAGTAGAGATTAGAAAAGTGGGATTATCAGAATGAGCTGTCAAACCAGTTTAGCTGGAATCCCCTTCCAAGATTCTCATAGTAAATCTTTGTGCCTCCACCCCCTCCACACCCAGGCACACACCCTACTGAAACTGATCCAGGATCTGCCTGTCCTCCTGTAAAGCTGTTTAAATAAGATAGTAGATGGGTGTGCAACATTTGCTTGTGCCACTCATCCTGGGATGCAGGGTTCTTCTATCTTCTTGTGGGAGCTCAACTTTAGCACTGTATTCCACTCTATTCACTTTCCAAAGATGAGTAATTTTGGATTGGGTGCATTTTAACCAGCCCTTAATCTGTTATCTATACCATCTGCCTCCTTTTACCCTTTTTCAATCCGTGTTGGTGTCTCCTTGTTGAATTTCACTATGCTGCTTAATCCATAGCGTACTAGGGTTGTGGGATGGGTTTTCTTTGCCCATCCAGGGGAGAACGTTTCGGGTGCTGGGCAGATATACCCATGACAGGGCTGCAATTTATTGCTGGGCACAGACTCTCTCACACAGAAACACACATTATATAGGGGCAATTTAGATAAAGTCAAATTAGATAAGGGCAATTACAGAGCAGCCATTTCACCTTGTAAATTGTTTTGGTCTCTGGGAGGAAACTGGAGTACCCAAAGAACACCCAAACGGACACCGGAAAAACACAGAAACTGCATCCAGATCAGGACTGGTCTGATACACTCAGGACAGGACCAGGTTCTCTGGTTTCCTCCCACTGTCTAAAAACATTAATTCAAGATAAATTAAATGATTTAAATTGAGCTATATAGTGTGTAGTTCTGTGTGTATGTATGTCTGTATAAGTGAGTGTGCCCTGCAATAGATTGGCACCCTGTCCTGGGTGTTTCTGCCCAGTGCCCAAAACATTCTCCCCTTCATGTGCATGGATAACCCTGCGACCCTAGTAATTATTTTAAGCGAAAGGTAATGAACAAATGATTTAGTGATTTTGCAGAGGTGATGCTTTCGTCTAAAGCAGTGCTTCTCAAATAATGGGGCGCGCCCCCCTGGGTGGCAGTGCGGTGCCTGGGGACACACATAACAAGATATCACAGTGCAAGCAATATTAAGTGTACTGAACAAACCCTCAATAGACAACATTGAGAAATATTTAACAGGGATTTAACGAAGATAATGAGAGCAACAAAAGTCAACCGAAAGCTAAAACGAGGAAAGTGTATGTAGCGCTTGGTTTCACTGTAACGAAGGTGGGAGACGAAGAATGACCAGCGTGTCTTCTGTGTCTTGGGGGGGGGGGGGGGGGGGGGGGGGGGGGGGGGGGGGGGGGGGGGGGGGGGGGGGGGGGGGGGGGGGGGGGGGGGGGGGGGGGGGGGGGGGGGGGGGGGGCTAAAAAAAAAAAAAAAAAAAAACAGCACAAATTGTTATATTCATTTTTGTTAAGTAGGTTAAAGTGTTAATAAATTGTTCTCTTGAATTATTGTTGCTGGTGAATTTATTATTATTTATTGATTTTATTTCATTTCATTTTTCAGTATCAAGTGCCAGTTAGTTCAAAAATGTTTCTAGTTTAAATAAGGATTTCATTCGTTTCTGTTATAAACTAAAAAACAGTTAGTTTATAAAATTAAGAAAATATATTCTTTGTCCTAAGTTGATCTATATTTCTTTCTTTTTTGTTTTCTTTATTGTTAATAAGGATACATTGTTATAAAAAGAGGTGCACTTATAACAAATTTATAGACAAATCATACTACAGTGGTCATGTAAAAATACTTTTTCATCCATTCCATTCATGTTGGGGGGTTGAGTGTGCATGTGTGTGTGTGGGGGGGGGGCGCAAAAAGTTCCTAGGGGGGGGGGGCTTAACAGAAAATAATTGAGAATCACTGGTCTAAAGCAAAGTAATTTGCAAGTTAAAAGTAACCAGCTGAACTACAGTATATTAAAAACTTTCTTTTTTTAATGATAAAGAAGTTACAGTGAGATCTTGCAGAAGAAATGAGCCCATGTGTTTTTCTTTTTAATAATGCAGAATATCTCCGCATTATGAACAAGACTAGCAAAACCGATCCACTATTAAGCAGTGGTGAAATATATAGTCTAAATGTTGGCAACGGTTTGGGGTTGAAGTACTTGACTGCAGTCATCACTAGAGCACAGTAAGCTAGATTAGAGTGTAGGTGGGAGGGACTAGATCCTGTATCCTAGAGATTGTCCTGTAGGCCATATCAGAAAAACCTGCACCAAATGCAGGCTACCAGTTAGAGCTATTGACAAAAATGAGTTGTGTAGTTACATGGGCTTACTTTGGTTGGTTGAACACAAGTCTAGCTGCAAAGTTCAGTATCAGCTGAAGAGGCTTGATCTTGCCAGATGAGAAACTAGCAGGCAATTTAAAGTACTTTGAAGTACTTAAGCCGGTGAGGACTTGGACCAAAAGTTGAGTAGCTGGCTCACTCTATAAAGAGTTGTAATGTAAAAAATGAATCTGCGGGAACAAGTAATTTTTGCAGCCTGTTCTGTTTTAGCTGCATGCCAATTATGAAACCAAGTCCTAGACTAGGGATGAGACGATTTATCATTTTTGTGTTTAATTCATGATTAAAAATGTTAGAATTACCATAATTAGTCAGACGTATATAAGAAAAATATGTATTCTGGCGGTAACAAGAACAAGTGGTGCAACTCACATGGAACAAAAATAGTTATTTTTTAAATGGATATGCCGATGTGCATTTTAAATTCATTCATTCATTATCTTCCACTTAATCCTCTACTAGGGTCGTGGGGGGATTCCACAAGAAGAACTTTTTGGCCGCTGGGCAGATACACACAGGAGAGGGCGCCAATCTATCTATACACACACTATATGGGGCAATTTAGAGCATTTCAGCTTGAATACATATTTTTGGACTGTTGGAGGCAACCAGAGAACCCGGAGGAAACCTAGGTGGACATGGTTGTGATATCTGGACTTTTTTTTTGTAAGATTATTATAGCATAATAATTGTCTAATCACAATGAGGTTTTGAGGTGGCTAACTTGAAAGATGAGGTCTTGAATCTCTGGTTTAAATGTAATCAAATCATCAACACCAGTGCGCTTTTAAGGACTATCCCTGCTTCCAGCCCACCTGATGCAAGTAATTAACTCATTAATGACTATTTATTAGATTTAAATTTTTGTTAAGTAAGGAAAACATTAAACACATTCCAGGTCCAGCATGTGTAAACACTGCTGATCATTAAGCATCACATCATCTGCACCATACATACACCATCAACTGTATGTATTTCTATATAAACCAACTCCATCACTCCCACCATAGTTAATTTCATTCCATTCTCTCTTCCTCTTTTCTTTTCAAGGCCAGCACACCATCCTCCCCTTGAGCAAATCAGTCTGCAGGACATTCTAAATCTACTGGCAAGGCGATGTTGGAGAACACATAGAAGTTAGGGGAGGCACTTGCTAGAGGTTCTGCTAATGACTGTTGTGTAAGCTTTAATATGCTGGAGATATACAGCTCTCGTACATATTTTTTGCGTTCTTGGAGAATTGCGAGGAATAATAAGTGGGCCAAGCAGAGTCGGAATGGAACATGGTAGAAGTAATAAAATGATTTATTTTGCCTACTGTGTATACACACTAGGAAATGTGTCCTCCACATTTAACACATCCATGAGGTGAGCACAGGTGCCCAGAGCGATGGGCAGCCTTGTATACGGCACCCAGGGAGCAATTGTAGTTAGGTGCCTTGCTCAAGGGCACTTCAGCCATGGTACTTAGTGGGACCAGGAATCGATCCACAAGCTTACAACTGGCCCGTGTGGGTTGGGGAACACTGTGGGTTGTCGTAACCACCTGTTGCTTTTGTGTGGGCATTTTGCGATTGGAATGATACACAATCTATATGCTGGAAAGATGATGTCAGGCACATGAACCGATGGGTTTGGAGCCACTCCCCATCTCCACTGCAAGTTCAGCACATTGACACCCTCCCTCCCCGCCCCCTTGTCCCAGTCTTATTCATATACTGTACATCAGTACCATCCATGTATTTTTGTGTCCAAGTTAAATAAAAAAAATGTTTTTACTATTTTACTAAATCCATAAAACAAAAGACCTTTGTAAAAAATACTAAGGTGCTTCATTGACTGGAATAATGGGTTTGATGTGGGCTAACTCCATAACTAATTACAATACCAAAGTAAGAGCTGCCATAAATGGTATTTTTACTGGAGAGGAAGTAATATACCGACAAGTGGTAAATTTAATAACAACAGTCCATGTTTAAATTTCTTCATTTTATTCAGATATTCATTCTTACAAAATAGTGAGGTTAGGATAGAAATCATTGCTGTCCTGTTGAACTTTTGTGAAAATGGTTTAATCAGTAGTTAAAGGTTCAGAGGGTGATGTTTAAAAGGAGTTGCCCAATCTCCGTATGTGCGTGTACGCGTGCACGCTGGTGCTCTTGGCAGCCATGCATTCCAGGCCACTCCCTGCTCTACTAGACTCTGGGCTCTGTGAGCTCCAGGCTATTTGAACGTTATTTAGTGTTTGTATTGCAGGATGAGGCATAGCAGTAGCTCAGTCTGTGCAATTCGGCACTCAAAGAATCACATGCTTCTGTCGAATCCTGGGAGGCTGCTGGAGAGTATAGGTGTGAGCAAGGGGAGGCGGTGTGTAAAGTGGATGCAGAGGAGATCTCTGTAGCTGTGATAAGGTGGTGTGTGTGTGTGAGGGGGGGGGGGTCAGAGAAAAGGAAGGAGGCTCAGGCATTTAGCAGGCCTTCCTAGCCACCACACCAAACAGGAAATGCATGAGTTTGCCTCTTGCCTGAAAGAGGGTGAGAGAATAATAGAAACTGTTTCTCTCTGTCTCTATGATGAATAAAAATCATTCAATTGCAATTAAATTGTACTGATGCTGGTACTACCAGATGCAAAGTGATATCCTAAACTTTCAGGAAAGTTATACAGACCTGACTGTCTAGACCATACGTGTCCAATTCATCGATTGCAATCGACCGATCGATCGCACAGTGCATGTTGGTAGCCATGAATCACTCCACTGTGATCCATTTTTGAGAAAAAAGGACTTATCAGCATGAATCGCGATCTCTATTCCCAAGGCGAGCGACCTCTGCTCTCCCCGTCTCTCTCTCTCTATTCCCAAAACCATCGCAGCCACCCCCCACCCCCACCCGTGCCTCACTCACATCTCATTTAAATGTACATTACATTTAAACTGCTTTTAAAGGTGGGCGGGTCAATGTAATTCACTGGCATACTGTTACCATAGCTACAACTAATTATTAATATTACCACTTCCCAGAATGCCTTGCAGCTGGGTTATATGTGTTCTATGTTTTATGCTTTTATTAATGTTCATGTTGTGTTTGGGGGAATGCTGTTCACAGGGATTTTTGTACATTTGTGCTATATGCTGTGTGTGTTTGCTTGTTCGGGTGTGGGGGTGGTTGCCATTTAGGGAAAACGTGTGTCATGTCCTTGAGCCAAAGTCAGTACTAAAACCAAGTTCTCTTCATGCTATTTGCTGGAATGTGTTTAATAAAAGACAGCCCAAAGCCGAGTCGTCTCTATGCTAATTCCACAATACTAACATGATGTGTTTAAGCATTAACATTAAAACTTTAAAATGAAGATAAATCCTGGAAGATCATGATGACCTGTCCACTGGAAAAAGTAGCTCTTGGGCCAGAACAGTGTGGGCACACCTGATCTAGACTAACTGAATCATTCGAACTGCATCTCCACCCAAAACTCATCCACTTATTTAGCATGTCTTGAGTATAATAAAGCATATTCAGGACTAGCATTTGCTTAGCTTGTTCGAGTGGGATGAGAAACTATAACCCGCATCAGAATTCAGTCTTCTTTTTGAGTCCTCTGTAAGCCACGTCCTGTGCCAATCCCCCCCCCCCCCCCCAGGACAATATTATGTAGTTCCCCCATGTTTTGCCCTTTGCATTTATAAAATTTAGATTTAGGAGTGTTTCAGCTTTTAGTTCATTTATTAGTGGAAGGACAACATTATCCATAGGGGTTGAGGAGCCTCAAGCCTGTGAGGCTGGCTACTAGTGTTTAAAGCCTTTGAAGTTTTCTTCTCCACAAACTGGCCACACCTACACAAGAACAGGAGTATGCAGACACATTTGTTTCCCAAACCCAATAAACATCAGCCTTTAATTAAAATAATAATATGGTTTACAATATTTATTTAGTGGCTTCGCATATGGTGTAGTCAGACAGTAACAAGACCTTTTTACCACTTGCCCTTCATCAATGTAGTACTCTTTACAGTCAAATTCAAAGCAAAATTTGGCTTTATTCTATAATTAACTTAATAGCATGTCTTAATAAGATGTTCATGTTCTTTTGTCATTTAAAAGCATAACTTTTAATATGACATCGGATATTTTTTGCAGACATGGAAAGTGCCACTGTAGAAAACTGTGAAAGTTCTCAAGAGCTAGAGGAACCTCCACCACCGATGGAAGGTAGGACTCAATTCCATTGAAGGTTTTATTTATATATATATATATATATATATATATATATATATATATATATATATATATATATATATATATATATAAAGTTGTATTTATCATGAACTGTTAGGTGTGTGCCACATGGTTTGCACAGAGAGTACAACTTATGCTTCAATGTAAAAATAAAGAAAGCCACTAGAAAATCACATAGTGTAGATCTGTACTAAAATGTTTGCAGCCATCGAGGTTAACTGTTGTTGCTTCATTCGACATTTCTGAGTTTTTTTTTAATTCGCTTTTTAGCATTATATATATCGTGCTATAACACATGCTCTTGCACTTGTGCTTTAATTGGGTATTTTCGTAGTTTTGCTTTTTTTTCTTTTCTTGTCATCTACATTATGGTGTTTTGTCATGCAGGTTTTAGGCTAATTGTTTCAGAGGACCAAACACCACTTGCTTGGGTTTGGTTTGTATTCAGATTTATTTATTTGTCACATATAAATTTGTAACAGTTATAAATGTAAGGTGAAATGAGGAGGTGACATTTGGATCTTTATATTTTGTTTTGTCCATGCTCCAAAATGGAATTCCAAAATTGGAATATTTTTAGTTTTTTCCTTTTAACCTCTTTAATGATATCGGCTCCGCCCTCCTCCCTCAACCATCATACTTATATTTTAAATTACAGCATAACGTGGTATAAGATATGAATAATTAAGTACAATATGGGACAGATATCCTATACTAGTATAATAACTGGTGTACTCATAACATGTACATGTATAGTGTATATATAAACTTCAAAATATTCAGGTGCTAGTAGCTTAAATAATAATAACTGATACATAGACAGCATGATAACAGTTGTAGAAGCTGACCCCTGATATATGATTAGTTTAAGTTAATGTGCTGAATACTTACTGCTTAATTATCAGTTAAATATGCATTAGTGTTGTCTGTAGATCAGAACATAGAAGGCTGCATGGCCATATTTAACCAGTAACAAATATGTCAATGGTACATTTTACGAAACTGTAATTTGCATGTGTAAATAATTTCAACTGTCTCTTAGACAGTCATGAGATGCCTTTATGATTAATTTCAATTCAGTGCTTCACATCAGTGTTCATTGTTAAAAGTTATAATTAAACAATGTAATTTAATTCAATCTAAATGTATTTTTATTCATATGTTCACTTACTTATTTATTTCTTTTTGCAGAAACACTGCCTCGTGAAAAACAAAATGAAGAACAAGAAGAGGAGGAAGCAGGCCAGGTGGAAGAAGTTAAAAAGGAAGCGGACGAGCCCTGTGCTGACTCCTTCACACAAATAAATGGCGATATGACGGTGTCTCCAATACAAGCTTCTCCTAAAACCCCTGGCAAATCTCCATCTGCTGTTCGCATTGGCAGGAGGAACCAGGTACTGCAGCATTTTTAAAATCATTTAACTAAATTATGGAACACTGATTGTACGTTTCCCTAATTTTCATCTAAATTTTAGTAATGTAAGTGTACATGAAAAAATGAAGAGCACAGAAACAATTTCATCTGCTCCATCAGCATTAAATCATTTTAGTGTTTGTTCTGACAATACCAATTTAAACAGAATAAAAGTACATATTTCTTCAAGAACCTTTATAGTCAGTACCTCACCTGTAATAAATTCATAAAACTATGCAGTCCAAAAGTGCATAGTGTTTGTATGAAACTTATATAATGTGTAGTCTCAAATCATTTTTAAAATACATTTGCACTTCTGTAATAAAATTCATTCATTTATTATCTTCCACTTAATCCTCTACTAGGCATTTCGGGTACAGATACACCCAGGACAGGGTGCCAATTATCGCTGAGCACACACGCAAACTCACACAGACACACACACACTATATAGGGGCAAATAAAAGCATTTAAGTCACCTTGTACCCTTTTTTTGTATTGTGGAAGAAAATCGGAGAACCTGGAGGAAACCCACGCAGACTAAGGGAGAACTAGGAAACTCCTCCCAGATTGAGAATACGAACCTGGATCCCCTGCGCTGAAAGGCACAAGCCACGTGCCGCCCCATATTAATATTGTACTTAATATGTACTTACTATTAATATTATTTATTAAAAATCATATACATTGTTTAAGGTGGCGCAGTGGCTTAGTGCTTTGTCTCTCAGTGCTGAGGATCCAGGTTCAAAACCCAATCTGCGTAGAGATTCAATGTTCTCCCCGTGTCCACATGGGTTTTATTTGGGTTCTCCTGTTTCCTCCCACGGTCCAAAAACATGAAACCAAGGTAAATTGAATGGTTTTAATTGCCATATATAGTGAGTGTCTGTGTGAGTAAGTGTGCCCAGTGATATATTGTTGCCCTCTCTTGGGAGTATCTGCTCAGCACCTGAAACATTCTCCCCTGGATTGGCATAGGGAACCTTTCTGTGACCCTTGTAGAGGATTAAGCGAAAGATAATATATTAATAAGTATATATTCTTTATCTTAAAATTTAGTAGCACAAATCTGTCACTTTTTGTAGCCATTTCTTTTACAGTAATTTTGATTTGGTGCCTTCTTAATTTTCAGCTGGTGTAGTAGTGATTTTGCTCTTTTCTTTAAACCCCTATATTATTTACTGTAATTGGTTAATTTGATCTTGAAACACTGGACACAGAAACGCTAAAACCTTGAAAGATTGACATGAGTCATGTCCATACTTTTTAACAATTTTGATTCCCATGTCTTTCATTTCTTTATGCTCAGTGTATTACACAGACAAGGATGGAGTTAACATTTGCCTATATAACTGCTTGAATATGTGATTTCTATATCACACATACACACACACACACACACACACACACACACATACATACACGTAAATAAGTATCACATGGCCCATTTCTCTTTTGTGCAGACGGTAAAAACGTTTTTTAAAGGATTGTAGAGGTTGTGGTTTTCTAAGGCCATGATTACCTATTTAGATTAAAAGAGAGTGCTTAAAAGCCTTCGAGAAGAAGGCTAAGGTGGGTGAATAAGTCAAGATGCATCGGTTATAAACTGCCAGTATTAGAAATACAGAGCTCTCGCATACTGTTTCGTCGCTGCTTGGCTTTTTGGCTTTTAAGCACAAGCCTTTTGACACATGGCTTTGTGGAGGAGTGCCATGACCCAGCACAGGCTACGTTTTTGGTAGTGGAGGGGGGGGGGGGGGGGGGGGGGGGGGGGGGGGGGGGGGGGGGGGGGGGGGGGGGGGGGGGGGGGGGGGGGGGGGGGGGGGGGGGGGGGGGGGGGGGGGGGATACACACACACACACACACGTACACACGGGCATAAACACTTTTAGCAATGAGTGTGTTTCATTGCATTTAACTGCCTGTCCTGCTGCTGTATTGATGCTGGCTGCCAGCTGGAGCTGCTGCTATTGAAACACATGTAGCGTCACTTGTGCTGCACAAGAACATTGTGGTTTTATCATGATGCCCCACTTGAGTAATTCTCTTGTTTCAGTCTCTTGACACTGGTATCTTTTCATACATAGTAATCTCTTTTAAGAGAGGTGTATCCCTATCTGATATTCAGTCTGGCATACTTAAAACCTGTTTGATTTGGCTTATGTTATTAACCTACATTACGTATGTTTAAAAAACAAATTACATTAAGTTCAATTTGCAGTGTAACTGACCAACAACTCAGTTCCACAATTCCACCAGCAGTCTTCCAAAATTCCTCAAACTTACAAAATGTAGCTTTATTAGGCCTAAGTTCATTTCTTTATATTGGCCCTTTCTAAGGGTCTAATTTGGTGCCTTCATGATGAATCGATTTGATTCTTTAAGCCAATGATTTGAATATTTTTGATACTTAAGAATTCCCCACAATACTATTCTATTTGCTTCTATCAAAATATGATCCAGTACTTAATATTAAATAAATAAAAATATATATTTTTTTACAATAAATCTATTAAGTTTCAAATAAAGCAACAAGAAAATAATTTGTATAATTTTATTGAGAATACCGAGTCAGCATTCTTTTCACATAATGTTAATCACACCTTAGCAGTCATCGCACTGTAAATAGAACAATAACTCGATGAAAAGATTAAAATAAAGTGCAATAAGATTAATTGTAATAAGAAAGTAATAAAGTAAGTCTAATGCTAACTGCTAACAGGTTTAGTCCATTCACTATTGAATAAATACAATCAAACAACTGACCTCTACAGGCAAACATTTTTAATCGCGACCAGATCCTATGACAACAGTGTATGGTGTACTGTATGGAAATGCAGTAGCAGTGCAGTATCAGAGATACTTGAAGTATGGATTACTGTGACATTGATGTCTGGTTCTATGTGTTCTTATGTGTCTAATCCACTTATTATGTGTCTAATCCACAATATTATGGGTACGTCAATGTTAATCGATGTTAAACAAAAAAAAATTTACATTAAACACATTAATCGAAACTCTTGTGGACGTATCAATGCATTGAATCACTTCAGTATAATCAATGTAAATCGCTTCATATTTACAGCCCTAGACCTTTCACAATACTTCTCTAAATTAAAACTGCAACAATCGCAAGAAAGAACGTTTAGGTATTTTTAAAAAAAAATTTATTGAAAGAAACCTTATGAAGATCACATCATTTGAGAACTGCTACTCATTCAGTATACAGGCAGTGTTGATGGGTGGTGTTAATCTCACACTCTGTGACAGCTTAGCACAGACACAACAATATATTTATTTTCTGTAGGGTGCACACACTGAGGTAAACAGCAATGACTTCATGTTGTAGTACAAGCAGTGTGCTTAATGCTGTGTGTATGTTTGTAGGGGCTCTTGTGGTTTTGTCTGACATGGTTAGCCCTGGCATGCCCACATCCTTTATCAGCATGCTCTGAAGCAGATTCCATATTGCAAATCTATTATTTTTAATAGAAATTAAGGTTCTGTTCATCAGAACAAAGTTCTTCTGTTATTAACCTACATTACATGGGGTTAAGTAAGTAACCTTTTTTTTTAAAAGAACTGAACGTTTAGCTCAATTTGCAGTGCAACTGACCAACAACTAAACTCAATTGTCTGTTCTACGATTCAACTAGAGGTCTTGATCAACCATAGTTTGAGTTAACTGTTCTCTAAATGTATCTTTAATTTTTTTCAATTATAGAGTACTACTTCACCAAATGCAGAGTGATTTTAAATGTAACTACACCAAATGAAAAAAATTATGTGGAAAACACAGTACAGTTATTGGACACTAAGGTTTAGAACGATGGGTATTTACTCAGGAAGTCTTTGAGTTGATTCCTGAGTTGATGTAACATTTTTTAATAGCATGAAAAGAGAGAATGCCAATATTTGTATCCTTTCACAGCTGTTTGGTCTTTTAAAATGGCTTTTTTATTGATTCAGTTAGTTATGTGATGAATGGGTGGAAATTGTTCAAGACAAGACAAAAAGCCAAAGCATTATAATGTTGCTTTCAAACAGGTTATTTTGCAGATGTGGCAGACAGTCACCTGCTGTTTTCTGTTGAACATGTGTGGTTAAATAAGTCATCATTAACCATTTGTTTTTAACAGGAGGAGAAAGATCGCAACACCTTCATCTGTCCATTGTGTGACAAGAACTGTCTGACGCAGCATCAACTCACAATGCATATACGACAGGTACGGAATAACTGCCTTATGCTTGAAGAGTTTATTTGCAAAAACAGATTATTACACACACACACACACACACACACGTTTTAGAGGTAAACAAAGCAATGTCATGGTTTTAATTCTCTATAACATATTGACGTATTTTAGCATTTAGAATGGGTGGATAAAAATTTTGATAACAGGAAACATTTTATAGGATCATACTTTGAAAATCTTGGCTAAAAGAAACATTGGAACTAAATGTACTCATATTTTGATCTACAGTGTCATTAAAGACCACAGTTTTCCTTTCATAAAGGGTAACACTACTGGCCAAATGTTTTAGAACATCAAAACTTTCCAGTTAAGAGTTCACAATAAAGCATAGAACAAACGAACCTTTCAAAAAGGTGTGGAATATTATGTTTGGGAAAACTATTTTTTTTTTTTGGGGCTTAACTTTCCCTGGATCTAAAGATGACCAATAAGCAGATGATAATGGATCGATGGAAATAAAGTACCAACTTCTACAGCTGAACACACTGGCATTCCTTATACAGTCAAAATCAGATGTTGTTTAGAACTTTCTTCCCAAATTTGTTCCAAAAATTCCCATAAATGTGCTGCCCTTGTAGGCCCTTGCTTTAAACCTTCTCTCCATTTCATCCCAAAAAAGCTTAAAGATTGAGTCTGGACACTGTGCAGCCCACTGCTTTGTTTTTGTCCTTTAAGTTGGTTCTGACTGAATTTAGAAATATGTTTAGAAAATGTGTAATTTCCTGACCAACTAGGCATTGACCAAAGGGTATTTAAAAAAGATTTTAATTGTTGTATTATTATTATTATTGTTAATTATTAGTATATCTATCCATCCATTATCTTTCGCTGTATCGTATATTAGGGTTGCGGGGGCGTTCCCCATGCCCATCCAGGGGAGAAAGTTTTGGGCGCTGGGCAGATACACCAAGGACAGGGCGCCAATCTATCGCTGGGCACACACTCACTAACACACACAGTCTACTATATGGGGCAATTTGGAGAACTCAATTTACTTGATCCATGTTTTTGGACTGGGAGGAAACCAGAGAACCCGGAGGAAACCAGAGAACCCGGAGGAAACCCTCGCGGACACGGGGAGAACATGGAAACTCCAGATTGGGATTCGAACCGGGAATCCCAGGCGCTAACCATTAAGCCACTGTGCCGCCCTTTTTATTGTTAGTATATACAAAATAAAATTTTAATTCACCATTATCTACATTGGTGGCACGGTGGCTTAGTGGTTAGCACGTTCGCCACTCAGCGCTGGAGATCCAGGTTCAAATCTCAATCTGGATGGAGTTTCCATGGTCTCCCCCTATGTCCGCGTGGGTTTTCTCAGGGTTCTCCAGTTTTCTCCCACAGTTTAAAGAACATGGATTAAATGTAAATTTAATGCTGTAAATTGCCCCATATAGTGTGTGTCTGTGTGAGTGAATGTGCCCAGTGAGAAATTGGCCCTGTCCTGGGTGTATCTGTGCAGTGCCCAAAACATTCTCCCCTGGATGGGCATGTACCCTAGTAGAGAATTAAGTGGAAGATGATGAATAAATGAATTATGTACATGACATATGGAACACTATCATACAATGTTACTAACTCTGTTTCATCAGGATTCCAAGTTCACATAAACCATAATAATAGCAAAATTGTCAGACAACTCATCTCTGGCTAATGAGTAACAGCTCAGGTGTGTTACCTGACCTGATCAGATTTATTTAACTTTGACAAAAATGAACTCTGCTCTCACATTTAATTTGATTTCTTGAGCCTTACATTCCACTTTGGTGTATAAAATAGAAAATAGAAAGACCTTCAGATGACCCAGATCAGGCAGGTTTTGCTTTTCTGTTGTTTGACTTTCTGTACATCTGTCTATTGAATGCGTTGTTCTAAAGTTCTTTTTTTTTTTTTTTGTTTAGCACAACACAGACAGCGGTGGGACAGACCACTCATGCAGTATCTGTGGGAAGGCTTTAAGTTCTGCCAGCTCTTTGGACCGTCACATGCTGGTGCACAGTGGCGAAAGGCCCTACACATGCAGCGTGTGTGGACAGACCTTTACGACAAACGGAAACATGCACAGGTACATCTTACATATATTATACACATATAATACTATAAATATATAATTTTTCTTTATTTCACCCCTAAGGGCTTAAGATTTGTTTAAATTTGTGGACAATTAAAAGCCACGTGCCCATTAAATTCCCAAATATATTATTACATCTTTGACACTTAATAAAAATTAAATTAAATGTTATTTAATTTTGTTAGGGGTTAAAAAAATACAATGGTCGGGTACAGATGCTGTATCATGTGATCTGTCTCACATGTGAAGCTTCAATTCACCTGATGGTTATCAGTGATGTTGAGGTTAGGATGACTAAAGACTTTTTGCTGAGCATTGATTCATGTTTCATACCAAAATGATGCCATCAAGTCATTGCAGTTGAGAGGTCAAACATGATGTGATGCAGGCTTTAGCTTAATTGCCATATTTTTGGATTTTTTTTTTGTCAGTTTTAAGTTATCTCAGTGACCATTGCAAATTTATAATTTTTTTGGTACCAACAGTTTTAATAATTCAGTTTTCTGGATTCACTTACTATTTTGTACTGATGGGTAAATACCATGCATTTTAGACCTAGGGTTTCAATAATGCTCCGGTCTGAATGAATCCGCCTGTCAATAACTATTTTAAACTTATAAAAAATTTTATTACGCAGAAATGCAGCACAAAGAGCCATTGCATCACAATCTTGGACACCACATTTTACTTATGTAATGTAGTGATTCTTATATTACTATGTTCCGCTGTAATTACTATAAATTATGGTTAAAAAAAAAAACTAACTAAAACGCAAAAGTTTTTTTAAAATGAAAATCAAAGCGTAGGAATAAAATCTGTTCATTTGCAATTTGTCATTAGTGTGGTGTGGTGGCTCTTCATGCATTTTGTTATCAAAAGCAAAAAAGACCTGCCTTTAAATTGCTGTCAATGTCTTGCCAGGCATTCAAAGGCGCTTCTGCTGCATCATTGTGTTAATACTGCCAATATGCAAAGTTGGTGTCATTTTGAAAGAATTATGTGGAAAGTTTTGGACAAGGTATAAAATATTAAGATGTATGCATTGAAGCTTTGCCACAGCTATGCTACTTAATAGTTAGGCGTCTCGGGCGATGGGCAGATGCAATTGATCGCTGGGCACAGACACACAAACACACACTATATGGGGCAATTTAGAGCATTCATTTGACCTTGAATCCATGTTTTTGGACAGTGGGTTGAACCCGGAGAAAACCCACGTGGACACGGGGAAAACATGGAAACTTTAATTCAAAAGATGCTTTTTTAATTCTAATATCACAAAACAAAGCATGAGCAAACAAACAAACAAAATGAGCATAAGCAAAACATGAGCAAAACAAAGCAAAGCACTACTTTTACGAAACTTGATCACAACCAACATGAGCATGTGATGGTCCAGCTTTAACAACACCAGCTCAAAGTGTCACCTGTGTGTGTGTGCGCATGTGCTTAGGCATCTGTAAAGAGGGCATTATTTAGTTAAATTTCTGAAGGCTGCTGATGTGTAAACTCCATTCACTTCCCTCACTAATTGTTGATTGTGTAAAGGCCGGGATGTAGATGCACGTTTGTAATATGATTGTGTTTTTGTGTTGCATGCACTGTGTTCCAACCTCTTGCTTTTCGATCGTTATGTGACTATGGGATGAGCACAGAAGGCCTGTTTGTGCAGTTCAGACATGCAGGCATTCCAGATGGGGGTGGGAGAAGAAACTAAGCATGTGGAAAAGGGGTAAGAGGGGGGTTGAATGCAGTGCAGTGTGGCGTTTGGATGCTTAGGCCTGGTGCAGGTTCTGCGCACATGTAGGAGTGAAGCAGGACGGCCTTCACCCTTGCCTAAATACCACCAGATCTGCTTTAAGTACATCACATGGCTGCTGAAATTATAGCAACGCCCTCTGGTGTTGTAAAGTCCATATAGCAGCAGAAAAAGTTTCTGTATCACAACGTAGTTGTTCCGTTATTAACCCATTAAATGCTGGTCTACTAAATTAATTAAACTGAGAACAGCTTCCATTTTACATGTCTTATATTGACATGACAATCTTTTGAAAATTTGTGCCTATTTCGGTCCATAACCTTGGTTTCACAATTAACTCTCATCTTAAACAGACCTTTTTTAACTGAACATGCTACTTAGCTGTTAGTTCAAGCTCTCATCCTATCCCGGCTTGATTATTGTAATGCGTTGCTTGCCGGTCTCCCAGCTTCTACAATCAGGCTTCTACAACTGATTCAAAACTCTGTAGCCCGACTTGCATTTAACCAGCCCAAGCAAATTTATGTTACTCCACTACTCATTTCTCTCCATTGGCTCCCGGTAGCTGCTCGCATTCTGTACAAGTCACTGACTCTGGCCTACAGGACCATTTCGCCTGGTGATTCCACATCACTGCGGAGCTAATTCTCACTCCGTGGTGTTCTCCACTGCAAAATGGTGGAAGGATCTTCCCAACTTTGTCTGTAAGGACACTTTATAAGAAATAACTGAAGATGCATGTTTTTAGCAAACAACTTTTGTAGAAAAAAAAGGGGCATCAGATAACGGTCATGTTTGATAATTGCTTGTTTTCTCTCTAACTACTGACTAGTGGTGTTATCATTTGTAAGTTGCTTTGGATAAAAGCGTCTGCTAAATGTAAATGTAGTAGTATTCTTAATAGTATTATAATAGTAGTATAATAGTAATAGTATTCTTTAGATACAGAAAAAAGTAGAAACAGAAATCGTGAGCTATACTAAGATTTGCTTGTGGTATTTAACTCAAGTACCCTGTAACCCTGACCACAGCAGCAAAAAAACAGCCCAGTATAATATGGAATGTTGATTACAGGCCTGCATATTCAGCATCCTTCAGAAATAAATTTTTGTCCAAAAAAACATAAATTCACAGATGTTGGTTGGGGTTATAAAAGAATACAAGAGTAGAGACAGATTAATACTCAGGGTTTGGAACTGGAACATTCAACATCTAAAATTTTCGTTGAGCCATATTGTGTATTTTTGCAGCCCCACTTTTTTTTTTTTTGTTTTGTTTTGTTTTTTTAACCACCAATGACACTTTTCATTGCCATATAAAAATGTCTTTCATTGTGATTGACTAATAAGAAGAAGATCCATACAATAATATCAGATCCTTTTGACATTGTATTAAGGTTGTCAGTGGCAAAAGGAGACATGTGTTTGTCCCAGGGGTCGGCACAGTGGCTTAGTAGTTGGCACATTCGCCTCTTAGCACTAGCGATTCCCGGTTAGAATCCCAATCTGGGTGGAGTTTCCATGTTCTCTCCGTGTCTGCGTGGGTTTCCTCCGGGTTCTCCGGTTTCCTCCCACAGTCCAAAAACACGGATCAAGTCAATTGAGTTCTCCAAATTGCCCCATATAGTACAGTGTGTATGTGTGCGTGTCTGTGTGAGTGTGTACCCAGCGATAGATTGGCGCCCTGTCCTGGGTGTATCTGCCCCGTGCCCGAAACATTCTCCCCTGGATGGGCATGGGGAACCCCCTCACGACCCTAATATAGGATAAAGCGGAAGATAATGGATGGATGGATGTTTGTCCCATATGAGATGACAGTAGAGATGTTTCAAGTTGATGCTTTTGGGGAATGACACAAATAAAACATTACTCTATTATTCAATTTCAAAAACTTAGGAACACAGACCTAACTTAGGAACACAGACCTGTGGTGATGGCCAAATTCCGATCTATAAAAATATATATACACTGTATGTATACACACACATACACTCACAGTGGGTACGGAAAGTATTCACACCCCTTTTAAATTTTTCACTCCTTGTTTCATTGTAGCCATTTCGTGAAATTTATTATTTTTTTTATTTTTTTATTTCTTAATAATTTACACTCAGCACCCCATCTTGATGGAAAAAAACATAAATATAGATATAAATATTTGCAACTGTAATGAATAAGAGAAACTGAAATGTCACATGGTCATAAGTATTCAGACCCTTTGCTCAGTATTGAGTAGAAGCACATCACTGGGTACACAGTTACTCACCCAAACACACACAGGCACTATTTTGGGCCAATTTACTTTGAATGCTTGTTTTTGAGCTGTGGAAGGAAATAACCACATTTCCAGCAATAACCACATTTATTATTTGTTATTATTTAGTATAATATTAATTTATAATATAAGCGAGACATGGGACATCTGGCTGGCCATTATTTGATGCATTCACTGCTAATTTGCATCGTTAAAAATTCTGATGACCTGTTGTGACCATGTAGTTCAGGAATTTAATTCTTATCTTTTGTATTATTTAGTTATAAAATGAGCTTATCATAGGAGGCTGTTAGCATTTCCAAATGCAGCAAAGCTCTAACAATTTAATTGTTGGATATTTCCAGAAATTATTTGGGGTTTTTAAAACTCACATGGTCTTCGGTTAGAGTATTTTTTTAAATAACCTTGAGCATTGTTTTAGATAAATGCAAAAGATTTATCGTGTTAATAATAACCTCTGTGATGTTGGCCATCTCTGTTGGCTCCTCTTGAACTTGGTGAGATGGAGCAGGTTTCTGACGGCTGCTGCTGCTTGGATCCACATATGGATGCCTATGCTCCTTCTCCTTTCTATTAATATCCACCCAGGACTGCAGAATGTAAAACAAGCCTGTGAGCACAATATTTGCTGACATTTCTTCTGTCTCTTGCTAAGCTACCAAGCATTTGCTACACTTAGCTATACTGCTGTACAATAGTATTCCAAAGTCTGAAATATTTGTCATGTTTAACCTTTGCATAAGTGCATAATTAATACTAATCAATTCCACAAATTTTACAAAATATTTGTCAAATTTTCAAAATTGTTCCCATTGTGGGACAAATGAAGGTTTATCTTATTTTATCTTACACAGACTTGTGGTGATGGCCAAATACAGATCTATAAAAATACGTATACACTGTATGTATACACACACACTTATCTTATCTTAAAAAAAAAACTGTTATTGATTGAACTCTAATAAGCATTTAAGCATTTCTTTTAAATTTCTTGCAGTGTCTTGCCAAATGATGGGAGAGATTGCTGTTGAGCAAGATACAAAAAAAATCCTAAAAATGAACCTATGTGGTAACACACAATTTGAAAATATTTATTAAACAGGCTTTTTTTTTTACATGCTTTTTATAATATTTACTGGGAAACACTTATTTTTGATAAAGTGCATATGGGGATGATTTCCATACAAGCTTTCTTGATGCTGCATACAGACGTGAAAAACATGTCCAAAAATAAGAAGAATAAACACAAATCAATAAAAAAATTTATAAGAATCAAGTAAAATTAAAGTCAAAGTCAAAAACAAGATTTTAAAGGTTTCTAACTCGGTACAATTTAATTTTTTGCAGTGTTCACGTTGTGATATTAGAAGAAAATAATGCAATAATCTTTAACTAATACAGAAGCAATTTAGACCAACCATTTCATCTTCAATCCAAGTTTCTGGACTGTAAAAGGAAACTGGAGAACCAGAGAAGACCTACGAAGACACAAAGAGAACTTGGAAACTCCACCTAGATCAAGATTTGCCCCTATTAATTAAATTACCCCTGAATAGTGTGTGTGTCTGTGTGAGTGAGTGTGCCCAGCGATCAATTGGCGCCCTGTCCTGGGTATGTGTATGTGTGAGTGTTTGTTCAGCGATAGATTAGTGATCTGTCCTGGCTGTATCTCCCTAGTTCCCGAAACGTTGTTCCTTGAATGGGCACGGCAAACCCCTTTCCTCACGATCCTGACCACTTTTCTGTCTATACCCAACATTGTTTGGCATGCATTATTGGACCTATTCATAGTTAAGGCCCTAGTGATTTTTATTGTTAACTAGAGAGCTGCATTTAAGAAAATGTAAGTGTGAATGCAGCTTGGCCATAGCAGACACAATGCATATGACATATATCAAAGCAATACAGCAAACATGGTAAAAAGTGGGCATGACTGGATAATTGGATGTCTCTCGATCACGCTGCGATTTCAAAAGACCGGTCTGGCTGCAGCCATCTCCAAATCTAGTTATAGGAGTGCAATTATCACTGTAACGCAAATGAATGGGTATTTTGGCTCAGAAAAATGGGAACATCTCAGGAACGTTTAGACTGATTCCTTAGCTGTATACAATCTGTGGTCTCACCAGTGAACCGGACATGGCCTGAACAAAATATATGGCCATCACACTATTGTTATCCGATTTTTATTTTTTAAAAGTAATTTTATTTTATTTTTTTACACTTAACAAGTTGCCCACACAGGATGTGTCGTCTGCTGATTTTTTTCTGTTTATTTAGAACTAAAGTAAATATATTAAAACTAGGTGAAAATATACCAATATTTACTTGTTAAAGATCTCTTTGCGTACCATGTTGTCAGTTCGGCCCTCCGGTTGTAATATGACCACACTGTGCACTGAGCTTTCTCTTAAACATGCAACTACATTTGGCCATGTTTCTCTGTATGGAAATGTCATATCCCCGTTTTATGCACATAAGTATTATTCAGTTAGTGCCAGGAACCCGCAGCATAGGAACACATTGTATTATAAATAAGAAAGTTCATAATGGTGCCCAGTGCAGCACCTGTTTAAGAGATCAATATGGCAAACAGCGGTATCAATATATTTTGAATTTTGAAATGAAGTCTGCTTAACTTAGGGCTGCAAGGAATGAACCATGGCACATCTACATAAAAAAATGTCAGTCAGTGAATGAAGGATTTGCCTTTTATTAGTATAGTGGCCAGAAGTAATTAACTAAAACTGTTTATTGTCTCCTGTAAATCACTCAATTTATAAAACTAATATTGCTACATGCAAGCTAATGCTACTATGCATCTGTTAAATGTTTGAGTTGTTGAATTTTCAAGGTACAATGTTATTGTGTAAATGTGAAAAGAAATCTATTCAGATAGTCTGCACAATTCTTATTAGTATTAGTATCCATAGGCAGCTGCCCGATTTGCCTTGGCTCTAGCAGGTTTCAGCATCTCTCACAGTTGCATTTGAATGGCAGTTTAAGCATCTGAGCGCCATTCAAATATTGTACATTGTTGCTCTTGATTTAGGCTGTAATGTAAAGACTAGCGTGGAAAGACTGTACATATCTCATATCATAATAATATCATCAAATCGCTTTCTATAGCAGCAGCAACAGCATTTTTTTTAAACCAGCAACTAACCTTTAGCATTAGAAACCTAAATTCTGGCCGAACCTGAAAGGTGAGCTTGCTCATCTCCCAGGTTTTGTTGGGAGAGGCACGTTTCAGCATGTCAAAATGAGACGCACCCACTACCCATAACAGCCTGAGCCCTAGAACAGGAAGCCCCCTACTGTCAGCATGAAGTCTATGTATTTCTTCAGGGACCCTCTGTTTCCGAAACCATACTTGGGCACTGCATTTGTTTACACAATAACTTTGTTCAGGTGATGATCATGTGGCCTGTTCATATCCCAAATCTCAGCTCTGAAGTTGTAATCCAGGCATTCGCATTCAGCAAGAGCTCCAGCCGCAAAAGTAGAGAGTTTTGTATTTGTAAAATGCGATTGCTTTTGGGATTCCAGAAGTTCATGTTGGTCAAGTTTTATCAACGTATTTTGGCTTCATAATGTATCTTTTTTTCTTTTCTGTAGGCACATGAAAATCCATGACAAGGACTCTGCCAGTGCTCCTTTATCACGACCCACTTCCCCAAACAAGCGCCGCAAAGCCAAGAGGAAACCAAGTACTGAGGAAGATGAGGAAAAAACTGAGGAATCACCCAATAAAAAGGTTAATAAATACTATTTCCTATTAAGTTTTGTTCTATTTCAGCTAAACTCAATATTATAGCTGATATTTTTTTTATTTCTGTATTTAGGCATTTTTAGTGCAGCAACCCGAAGAGCGACACCCTGCTAAGCGTGAAGATGAACTGCTACACTGTCCAATCTGTTTTAAGACATTTATTTGTAAATATGGCTTGGATTCACACATGGAGACACATCCGGATACAACACTCAAGTTAGTGCAACATGTTATAATAAAGAAATACTTTAATTAAAAAATTAAACTTAACTTTGAATGGATCATGAGAAAGTGGTGTTATTAGGCACGACGCAAAGTGATAACACCTATGTCCCATGATTTATTTACAATAATGTACAACCTTGAGTGTCTTATTGCTTTTAGAAAACAGTTATAAACACACTGTCATGTGGTGGGCATAAATGAGGACCAGAGGCAACTGCAGCAGCTTTATTGCCGACACAAACATGCCTACACACACATACCGGGTTTTAACAGTACACACGCATGTAGTACATACGCATGTCCCAACAGTCTCGGATGGAATCTCGAAAGCAAAATCTCTAATAAACTGGTCTTCCGTGACATAATCTAGTCCAGTTTTTAAACTGAACATTGACTCTGATCAAATACTTTTACAAATTACAGAACTCAGTTTATTAAAAATTAGGGGAAAACAATACATTGTATATCGCGTATTGATACAAATGTGAGGCCGTCAAAGATGTGCATTACTATCAATAATGTCACAAATGGCCCAACCAATAAGACAGACCCCAAACAGATTACTACGTCTTCCATCCTTCCACGCCAATGGCCACCCTGAAGCAGCAGGTCCCCATCACCCCAGCCCCACCCCAAGAACTTCTGCTAACCCAGCCCACTCTGCTTCGTTCTCCGAAGGATGTAACTTCTTTAGGTTAAAAGGAATGAGTACTGAAGACGGGAGTTCACACAACAGAATGTTCTTTTTTTTGGATCACCAACACAACTATATTAAAGAATGACTGGGCTTTACAGTACTGTTCTTTCTAAGATGTGCTGAGCTGTGGTCAGTCTCTTGCTCTCCGGGGCATTAGCTGTTCCTGGTTTTAAAGGGCGCACACTTTATTAAATGCAGACGTGAGAGATGCATTAATTAACCATAATCAAAATCCGTTATCGATAGCTCCTCCTTCTCCCCCAAACCACGGTGATCTTTCCACAGTATGTTTTATTTGACACATACCTTTTTTATTTTGGTGGTTAATTTCAGTTGGTTACGAAGTTTTTTGTAGTCCTTGTTAAAGCTCTTTATAACAAAATCTCTTTCTTTGTTTTTAGGTGTGATCTCTGTTGTATTACCTTCCGCAATCACCGAAGCCTTTTACATCACAATTCTGTAATTCATAAGCAACTGCCCACATATCCAACTGGAAAACCTTTCATCCAGACCAACCCTTCTATTCCGCTAGGCTTTAGCGACCTTTCCTTCATTGATTTTTCATGTCAGAAGTTTCCTCAGATCGCACAGGTACAAAATTTGGTAGAATTGGTAATTATGCTTTGGTTTTTGGGAATGTTAGCATATAAAACAAATTTTTATTGTTTTTTTTTTTCAGGTCTGGTGTGAGACAAATTTGAGGCGTTGTTCAAGCAAATTTCATAGGTTTGTCTGTGAAGTATGCAACAAGGCTTTTCCTCTTCAGTTGTCTCTGGATCTGCATATAGCTTCTCACGTAGATGACAATTCTGCTAAACCCCTGAGATCAGGAGATGACACTAAGGTTTCCAAAAATGGCTGCAATTCTGCAACTTCCAAAGAGACAGTGAAATCAAACCCACCGGAAGACACCAGAGCCGGCAAGGAGAATTTTATGGAGTTCCTTGGTCTTCAGCATTTTTCCCTGGCCAAGCCTCAGCGTACTGAGGAGGAGATCCAACAAGAGATTTTAGACAGCATACATGTTATTAAAGTTCAGCCCTCAACAGCAAATCTACCTCAAGAAACCAATGGTAGTGTTGGCCTTTGCTTTCTCGATCCTGCGTCTATTCAGGGTCTTAACAAGAGCAATGGAATTAGCCTTATCTCAGTGCAGCCTCTTCAGGGCGGTCTGGTTGTTCGGCCTGTCAATCAAACTGGAGTTGAACTAGCAGACATCCAGCAGATTTTAAAGCTGGCTGCATCGGTGCCATCCACGCTGACATTGCCTCTGCTTCCAAAAGGACCTGGAAGTTCTCCTCAGACTGACCCCAAACAGATTACCCCGATCAAACCCAAACCGTTGGTGACTCCTCGAACAAACATGGGAATTCCGACACCACCTCCACAGGTCATGAATGCCCAGCAGGCCTCTTCCGGTTGCATCAGCCCAAGCTTGCCACCACCTGCAGCACAGCAAGTTATGGCTGTCAAACTGTCACCCAACAGACCAGCTTCCTCAACCTCTTCCTCTCCTACAAACTGGGAGAACAGCCAGCTGGTAAGAGATGGCACAGGAACGACAATCATGCCATATAACGGTTCCACTGGAAACATCAACCAGGAGAATATTCAGCTAGCTAATAATGACAAGAAGACCTCAAAGACAGACCTCTCTTGTCGTTTATGTGGTAACATCTTCTCATTTATTGGAGGCCTTCAGGCTCATATGCGAACTCATCATTTTGGAGCATCTTCATTCAAGTGTACTATCTGCTCCTATGCTGCCCCAGACAACGCAACTTTAATGCGTCATTTACGAACACACAGTGGCGAGCGTCCATACGTGTGCCGCATATGTCACTACCCTTTTACTGTCAAAGCCAACTGTGAGCGCCATTTGCGCAAAAAGCACATGAAAAACAACCGAAAAGATATAGAGAAGAACATTGAGTATGTTAGATTGTCCTCAGCTCCGGGTGAAATTAGTAGTAGTAGTACTACACTCGATCTACCAGATTCTGCAGGCACTGTGGGCACATCATGCCGCTATTGTGGAGAGACCCAAAAGAGCTACAGGGCTCTACAAATTCACCTACGAACTCTTAATGGTTGTCAGAGAAAGCCTTTTGAATGTCGGCAGTGTGGGGCAGCCTTTCTTGCTAAAAGAAACTGCATTCATCATCTTCATAAGCACCACTCAGAAATCCAAGAGAGGGACATTGAGGGAAACATTAATACCCTGGTTCCCCTTGTTTCATCTGCCCAAAGCAATTCTCGAGACTCACCTATAACTCAGCTTCAGGCTGATCAACATGATCTACCTAATTATACTGAACAAGATGAGCCCCTAGATTTCTCTAACAAGACGTTAAAAATATTTGGTAAAGACATAAAAAGCGAGGCAAACACATCCTCACAACTGATGAGTGATGACTGCATTTCAGAGCCCATTGATCTTTCTATGCCTAAAGATGTCGAAAGAAGAATCATCAAACCAGAGCAAATTAGTTCAACAGTGCATTATCACCAGGAGATCAAGAAAGAAGTCAAAACCGCAGTTATATCCCCTGCAAAGTTGTCTGGAACCCTTCCATTGTCTATCCCAAGCTTTGTCTCTACTCTCTCAAGTGACTTAGCCAAGCCTCGCCTTAAGCTGTTGCTCCCAAAACCAGTGACCGTATCTAGCACTTCTGAGATGGCCCCTTTGGCCTCTATTGCCCAGATCATCTCTTCTGTATCTGCTGCCCCAGTGCTGCTCAAAACCGGAATAAGCACTGATCAGAGTAATGGAACAATAGGTGGAGAAACTCTAATTGTGACCAAATGTTCCAACGGAACTGCCACAGAGCCCACATTTAGTACATCAAAAAAGCGAGGCAAAAAGCGACAGTTTAAAGAGGAAATGTGCAAGGCCGCCATAAGCGGTATTGACTTGGAATCTAGTGAAGAATTTCCGAGTGTAGAGAAAATGCTGGCTACTACTGATGCGAATAAGTTCAGCCCATACTTACAGCAAAGGCAAGTGGAAATGGAAGGAGAAACAACAGTTGATTGTGAAGGAGAAATGCGAGCGAAAGAGGAGCGACAGAAGGTTCGGACACAGAGTAAAGGAAAGAAGAATGCCTACTCGAATTCTGTGCAGAAAATGAAGTGTCCTTACTGCCCTCGGGTTTTCCCATGGACCAGCTCCTTACAAAGGCACATGCTTACCCATACAGGTCAGCTATATTGCCTAAACACATGCATAGTTTGTAGTTCTAAATTTGTCATGAACTCTTTTGCTTTATTTATCTTTATAGGGGTGTGGTAGCTCAGTGGTTAGGGTGTTGGGCTATCAATATGAAGGATGGGGGTTCAAATCCCAGGTCCACTGAAGTTACCAATGTGGGTCCTTGAGCAAGGCCCATAACCCTCAATGCTCCATGGATGTTGTGATTAACCCTGTGCTCACCTTGTAAGTCGCTTTGGATAAAAGCGTCTACTAAATGACCAAATGTAATGTAAATTTTATCTTAGGATAAGATAACATTTCCCCATGCCCATTCAGGTATCCCTGGGGAGATACACCAAGGACAGGGTGCTATAGCTGAGCACACTCACTTACACAGACACACTATATGGGGCATTTAATTCAGCTCAAATCCATGTTTTGGACTGTTGGAGGAAACCGGAGAATCCAGAGGAAACCAATGCGGACACTGTGCCATTATTTCTTTAGAATATATATATATATATACAGTCAAAATATAGACTGTAGTAATGGTGTACACCATTAAAAAGTTTGTTTGTGTTGATAGTACTCAGTACGTAGATGTTGCTTCGGAAATCTAAGCAGATCTGTTGCTCCGTTGTTTCCATCAGGCCAAAAGCCCTTCCCATGTCCTCAGTGTGACGCATTCTTCTCCACCAAGTCCAACTGTGAGCGCCACCTTCTCCGTAAGCATGGCGTTTCCAACCGCAGTTCAGGACAGAACACTGGATCACATGCAAAACTCAAGACTGATGAGGGCTCACAGGAAAGTGCAGGTAACTTTGCCACCTCATCCTTAACATGCTTTATGAAAAGATTAAATTTGAT
The DNA here is from genome assembly GCA_019802435.1 of Corydoras maculifer. Lineage (NCBI taxonomy): Eukaryota > Metazoa > Chordata > Actinopteri > Siluriformes > Callichthyidae > Corydoras > Corydoras maculifer. The sequence continues at coordinate 236,935 of JAFMOD010001620.1, forward strand.
TAGGAACAGAGGATTAAAACTAAAAGTGTCTTTTTTTTTGGTACTTTAGAAACCCAATACGATTCGATACGATTAAAATCTGATTTAATTCTCAATATTTTTAACATTAAATCTATTAAGTTTCAAATAAATCATCAAAAAAAATCATTTGTCTTTTATTGACAATACAGAATCAGCATTCTATTCAGTTGTGGTTAATGCACTGTAAATAGAACTGTTACACCAAAAAAGATTAAAAAGTAAAGTGCAATAAGATCAGTTGTAATAAGAATGTAAAGAAATAAGTCAGGTTTATTCAGTTAAAAAAAAAAAAAAAAAAAAAAAACTGACATCTACATAATATAGTTTATTATTTTATTATAAATATGTATTTTTAAAAAGAACAGCCAGATTTAAAATCTATCATAACATTGTTACATATAGTATCAGTCGCAAAAGATGATTAGAGTATGAATTATTGTACCACTTATGTTTGGCTTTTCTGTGTTCTTAGTTGTATACTGTCTGTGCAGTCCACTGTGCACCACTAAATACTAACTCAACTTCTTGGTTTTTACAGTTTGCGGTAGTCTTTTCGCTTTAAAGATGCGATAGAGTAGCATGTACCTACATTGTTCTGAGAAGTGAAAATCTTTTTGCGGAAATCTTGTTATGGAAATTGCTTCCCGTATTAGTTTGATATGTTGGAGTGGATTATAAGCACATAAATCAATATGGACGTATCGAAGCATCGAATTGATAACTGCATAATCTATGCACCTATTTAAAACAATTAATATTAACATATATTTTAAATCTGGTTGTTGTTTTTTTAAATACATATAATATAATAATATATTATATACATATGGTATTAACATACCATAAAGTAGATGGGATATTTTGTTTGGTGAAAGGGCTGCTGTGGTATAGTTTGTTGTAACTAAGATACTTCTTTTGAACTTTAGCAAATTGTCTTTCATTTTATTGAGCTCCAGTAGATCAAACTTATGTTTTGCAGTTTTTGTCCTAAGTTTCCTAATTAAGACTCTGCACAAACACCCCAAGCTCTACATTCTCTTTGAGTGTAGCTCATCTTTTTGAGTGTAGCTCAGTCATTAATCATTACAGAGCTTTTTACAGTACTGAATTTGGAATAAGAAACTGGTCCAGATATGTTGTCTGTTTAATACCTCTCTGTCTAAAATGCATAGGTGAGCATTTAATTAAATATTTGAACAGTTTACAAAAAGTGATGAGCCAGTGCCTGAGAGAATACCAATTGCTCCTGTTTAATATAACAAATCCTGATTCTGTTAATGAACAGATAAAAAGTGTTGCAATCAATATTGGGTTTTTTGAGTGCATGGCTCAACAAATTGCACCCACTAAAATTAGCACAATTAGTTAAACATCCGAAATCTTGTTATTATGCATACTACCCAGTGTAAATTTGAATGAGAAAGTCTGTCTAAGTACAGGGGGGTAAATACAAATGCATACCACACTTTCAAATTTTTATTTATTACAAACTCGTACCGTAATACATTCTATCATTCATTCATTATCTTCCACTAGGATCGTGGGGGGTTCCCCATGCCCATCCAGTGGAGAATGTTTATGCGGAGAACCTGGCAAAAACACCCAGGACAGGGCACCAATCTCAACTCACACAGACATACACAAACACACTTAATAGTAGGGCAATTTATATCATTTAATTTAACTTGAATTAATGTTTTTGAACTGTGGGAGGAAACCAGAGAACCCGGAGGAAACCCACTCAGATATGGGAGGAACATGGAAACTCCACCCAGATTGGGATTTGAACCCAAATTTCTTGTGCTAAGATGCCAATGTGCTAACCACTAAGCCGCTTAGCCTGCCTTAATACAAATATTAATAATTTTTCTTTAAAGGCATAATTATTTGCTTATTTTGGCCTATTACATGAAATCAAATAAAATGCATTCAAGTTTGTGGGTGTAATGTTAAAAACTGTAGAAAAGGTAAAAAGTATGAATACTTTTTTAAGGCACTGTGTATATATATTTGGTAACAAGTTGTACACACTATGATCACGCTGATGGAAATTAAACTTAAAAAAAAACATGAACATTTATTAATTACTTGTTTTTACAATGTTCGCAGAGGGATTTTCTGATGCTGAGCCTATAATAGCTGGGGATGAAGACAGCTTTAAAACAGAGGAGTACAGCACAGCGAATGAAACTGACTTAACAGAACAAACCAACTACACAGCAACCGATCCCCCAGAGTGCAAGAACGATCTAGAAATCTCTGAAAGCGCAGAGCTTTATCACATTAATAAAGATTTTTGCAGTGAAGAGACACAGAGTTCTAACATGAATTCAGAATTAACAGGCAAGGTTCTGAATGTCAAAAGTGAGAAAACAGAACCTGAGCAGAAGCAGTGTGAAATTAAAGAACCAGTTGAAAAAGCAGTGGAACCAGTTGGAAAACCTGCAAATGAATCAGAAGAAGAACCAGTGGAGCAGTTGTCTGTGGAACCTGTGATGCCATCGGATCAATTTCCTCACACGTGCAGTACATGTAAAAAAACGTTCCGCCATGCAGCAACACTCAGCAGACACCAAAACATCCATACACAAGACCCACCATTAGAGGATGTTGTGATGGACCCCAAGCATCAGCAGTCTGAAGTGTTCAATGAGCCTTCAAATGCCAATGCAGAAACTGGGGTGCAGCAGACTCTTGATGCAGTTGAAATCCTGGAGAATAGTATAGCCATGGAGAGTGGAACCGAGGACCAGGAAAAGAAGGAAGAAAGAAATGATGAAGAAGATGGTAGCTCCTCTTCGGAGCATAGAGGAGTTGAGGAGGAGAATGAGTCACCACGAGGAAAATCTGACAAGAGAAAAAAGATCTGCAATGTCTGCAACAAACGCTTTTGGAGTTTGCAAGACTTAACCAGACATACGCGCTCACATACTGGTAAGAAGAGGTAGAACTTGTTTATAAAAGCATAAAATAACTAATATTTTTTTAAAAACATGTAATGCAAGTAAAGAGCCTAAAACTGCTCTTTTAAATTTGTCAAATCAAGTAGTCTTTATTGCCATTTGCATGACATGAGTGGTACATGAGATGAAACGTAATTGTGGCTCAGTTTCACCCTAAACAATAACTGTTACATTTTTTTATTTACATTTTACAATTACAGACTTTAGTCCATCTACATTTTTGTATACTTTGTTAGTGTCTTTTCACTCTTATCCACAATGCTCAGGACCAACACTGAAAAAGTGTTATTTGCATAATAGACAATTTGTGAACCATTAAGACACCATGCTACCCACTGCTGATTTATGACCCCACTAAACAAAATAATCTACCAACCAAACTGTTTAACCAACAGCATCCTGTTCATCCTCTTCATTCTGTATCTGTGGAACTATTGAGTGCGTCTACATGGCATGTGGGTCTGGTAAAAATGGAAGAGAATATAGAAAGAAGAGTGTGTGACTCATATATGTATATAATGAGCTTTAATGAAACTTATCTGCCAAACTCAGATCCTGTGAAAAACATAATACTTGTGTATATACATTTTTTAATGATCCTTTTATTGACTTCAGATTTGGTTCTTGGCAGGAGAGCGGCCATATCAGTGTCCAACGTGTGACCGGACTTTCACCCTGAAGCATAGCTTAGTGAGGCACCAGCGAATCCATCAGAAAACACCAGATGGGCAAGGAGCTGACCGATCAGACCCCGAAGAGGCTGATGGGTCAAGAGAGAACAGCGCAATGGACGGAGAAGAAGTTCATGGCTCTGGAAGTGAAAGCGAGCCTGCTTCTGGTGAGAAGGATAACCAGGCATCCCAAAACAAAAGGGGCAAAGGCAAAGTTAAGATGGAACACAGCACAGCAACGAGTAAGAAGCAGGAGGAAAAAGACATTTCCACATCCCCTAAAAAAGCTCAAACGAATGCAGATCAGGATATGGAAGCAGAAGCTGAGACTTGCCCAGTGGAAAACTCCGAATCCAAAGAGAGAGATGATGCTGAAGATGATGTTTCTGGCATTTTGCCGGAGCAGACATGCTGACTCTTATCCCGTGCCAAAATTCAGCTCTTCCACAAACACTAAGTGTCTGGCCTCGTGGTTCAGGCTTTTGCAATATGTTCAACTGGAAATTAATTTCTCTCAATGCCTTAATGATTTACCAGAGTTTTGGATAAATAACTGCACAGTATCATTTTTTAATCAGTTTGTTTTTTTAATAATCCTATAATCTTTATATTAAAAATCGAATTAGTGTCTTTTGTATTATAAGATTTATTTAGCAAGATTATAATGTATTAAGTCGGTTTGTTTTAAATCTACTCCACTCAAGTGCCTGAGAGCATGTATCTCCAATTCAGCGTCGAAGCTTGGATCAGATTTCTTGCTGCAGCCTCACTTCCTTTTGGTTATCAGTTTCTGGAGATCATAAGTCGATAGTTTTATTGGCAATATTTGCCTAGTTTGTACATTTTATCCTCTGTTGAACTTGATGTGCGAGGTGATGAGACTGTTGTTTCGTTCGGTTGTCCGTGCTCCACGGCCTGAATGCATACTCAGCAATATTCACAAATGCTCACGCAGTGTTCAGTGCACTTGGACTGCTCCACCTCCTGCCTTCACCTCAACCCAAACACTGCTGTACAGTGAGATGGGGGTGAATCCTGACCGTAGTGGCCTTTCATCACATGTCAGATTGTACCATGGATTTCATCCGTTACGTTTGTCCTGTGGGTTGGATACTTGAACTCACCCTTCTGTTGTCCTTCGACGCTTCACACTGTGCCTCATTTTTAAATTCACTTCATTCATTTAATACCTATTTAGTCACCATTTGTTTGTCTCTCGGCATAAATGAACATATTTTTTCTAGCTGGTAGACATGTGCCAATAATTTAGTACAGTGCCAATATTGGGTCAGTGTTGTGTTACTTGAACTTGGCATGCAATTTTTGCTTTTTTAACAGATCTGTTTATATGAATTAATTTTGCTGCATCTTAACACAGCAGTACTCTACAGGCCACAAACCCTAAGCATGGTCCAATTTGATTTAGCAATTCACAAATACCGCCTTTTCTGACAGGGATGCCAGATTTGGGAAGCTCTAACCACAACAGTGACCTCTGCTTGCGGTTAAAAGCAGCTCAGCTTGTAGAAATGAGTAAGCAAACAAATGTGGGGTGTTTCTATAGTAAAAAAGAAAGTTTTGGTTTGCGACAAGCTTACCTAATAACACTTTACTGTTGCCGTGTCTCACCACTGAGGGGTGCTATTGAATCCCAATCCTGTATTTTCTACCGGAGATTATTGGCACATGCCCACAAAGTGGATAATTCAGTTTGGTCATAAAAAACTAGCTTAAACAATCTTATGACATGTTTGGTTGCTTATCTGTCTGCGGTTCAATCAACGTTAAGGAGGACACACTGAATATTTTATATATTTATTGATTAATAGTGGGCAAGGCAGCCATTTCCTCGGCTTGCACACGGCCATGGCGCTAAGCAATCTTTGAATTTTGTATTATTTTATGAATCATGATTTTATTTGCTATCGATCCATGTCTATATTAACCTCTTTTTGTTTTGCATTAATTCAAGCCTCACCAACATGCACGTGCATCTATATTCATGTTACTGGGATGTGTTTTCACTAAAATTTAGAATATGTAGAGTAGTGTTTTTTGCATGTCTAATTAATGGGGTGGTTGTCAGTTCTTGTCTTTCTCAGGGGCTTTTTTCAATGATTATGCATCTTTAAATCTTGGGGAATTTCTTAGTTTGGCATACTCAAGCAATCACTACAGCTACAGCATACTCAGATGAATGTGAATCTTTTCAGGAACGCAACTTGTTCAATATTTAACCTTGGTTAAACCAGCTATCACCAGTCAGGCATTTCTACTATCTATAGAATTAGGGATTGCACAGGTGTGTTTTGTGTTTCTTATTTTCTGATAAAATCATTCGAGCAATAAATATACACTAAAAAAGAAAAAACAAAAAGCTGCTTCTTTCCCTTGATTTTTGAACACTTACGTGTGCCATTTATTAAATTACAAAGCAAAAGTAAACATGTATTGCATCCATTTACAAAATAATCTAATGTGTCATTTATTTAAGATAATCTTATGAATAACAGGGTGGCACGGTGGCATAGTTGGAAGACCATTCGCTTCTTAGTGCTGGAGATCCAGGTTTAAATCCCAATCTGGGTGGAGTTTTAATGTTCTCTCTTTCATCCGGGTTCTCTCTTTTTTTCACAGTCCAAAAACCCTAGTATAGGATTAAGCAGAAGATAATGAATACATAATAATTATTAATTATATATAAAGGTAAAAATTTTGTATGTACGTGTGTGCGCAATAAAAAAACATCCATACTGTTGCTTCGATTACCATTACATCTGACATACCTAACTCTACAAAAGTTTATGTACTCCTCACAACCATCAAGAAGTGGCTTCCTGGTTCCTCTCCGTGGTTACATTTACATAAACACTCACAATCCTATATGGGGCAATTTATCACATTCAATTTACCTTGAATCGATGTTTTTGGACTGTGAGAGGAAACCCACACGGAAAAAAACTGAAGGCTCCCATTCAGATTGGGATTTGAACCTGGATTCCCAGCGCTAAGAAGCAAACTGGCTAACCACTAAGTCACACTGCCACCTGGGAGTTGCTTTGTTAGGTGTTTATCTTCATTCATTATTCATTCATTATCTCCCACTTTTATCCTCTATTAGGGTCGCGGTGGGGTTCCCCCATGCCCATCCAGGGGAGAACGTTTCGGGCGCTGGGCAGATAGACCCAGGACGGCGCACCAATCCATCGCTGGGCACACACTCACTCACACAGACACACATTATATGGGGCAATTTTGAGAATTCAATTGACTTGATCCATGTTTTTGGACTGAGGGAGGAAACCAGAGAACCCAGAGGAAACCCACGCGGACACGGGGAGAACATGGAAACTCCACCCAGATGGGGATTCGAACCGGGAATCCCTAGCGCTGAGAGGTGAACATGCTAACCACTAAGCCACAGTGCAAATGAACATTTACAACATTTGCAGGAAAGGTCATCATGAGACCGGGCAAATCCTAAAATGCAAATCCCAAATGCAACACTTACTTTTTATTTACTCCTGCTTAAAGATAATTACTATTCAGCATAAGCTATACAGCATTTTTATGACTCTACAGCATTTGTTAGGTTAAATCATTTTAGTTATTTTTTTTATCATAGAATTTGAATTGAATTTATTTCCCAAAGCAACCTAAAAGTATCCCTTACTATCACAGAATAATCCGCCCATGGATACCTACAATACTTTTGTTACTTAAACTACACTGTTTAATCATGAATCTACTCTTAAACTAAGCCTGAACCCCAAAGAGCAATTTGAAGCAACAGTGGCAAGAAAACACTATTGTTGATGGAAAAACTTTGTAAGAAAGTGAGAGACAGCAGCTTAGTTGTGATTTAGTGGCTAGCACATCTGTCTTGGCGCTGGGGATCCAGGTTCAAATCCCAATACTCTCTTTTGCTTGAGGCTTCTCCAGTTTTCCTTCCACAGTCCAAAAACATGGATTCAAGGTGAATTGGCTGCTCAAAATGGCCCTATTCAAATTGCTCCTACATACTGTGTGTGTCTGTCTGAGGGAGTGTTCACTGTGATGGATGGACGCCCTGTCTCCATCCACCTACCCTGGTGGAAGATGTTGAGATGAGATGAAGTAAACAGTACATAATCGTGATCACATCACTGAATATCTGTAAACCAGTAATCAGGAACAACAGTTGAGCAATGGTGGCTTAGTGTCATGTTGTAGTTTATGGTTTATACCATTGTCTTTTTGAAGGAAATATCGTTGTATTGTATAACAACCATGTTTACTGTTAATATGCCAATATCCTTGGACCAAATAATTATTAAAACTACAATTATTTTAGTTTATAAAGCGGGTAGTTGTCCAGTACTGCACACCTCTGTCAATGCGTGATATACAATACATTATTTTAAATCATAAAATAAAATAAAAACATTAATATAAAACGCGAGTCGAAAGCACTAAGCCTGTCATGGCTGTTTATAAACTGTGTTTTGTAGTGTGGCCACTAGATGGCAGTTTTGCATTGTTAGAGTAACTGGATCAGCGTTTGCTTTAAAGACTGGATCTTTAAAGACGATTATGCTTTCAAAACGCATTTATAAATCAAACCTTGTTTTTTCTATCATAATGTGTTAAACCATTTTATAAAAGAAACAAGTCACTCAAAGTTGTGCTTTATCGTGGATAAATCAGAGCTAGCAGTGTAACTGTACTCTGCTTTGTGTTGTACCTAACAACGTCTCTATCCCGTGATTTATTCACAATAATGCACAAAAATGCTTTATTGCTTTAATATATCACAACTTTCAGGGCTGTGTGTAAAATTGTTATTTTGTAAGCTTGCATTTATCCTAAATAATTTCTATGCATCGCCTCTCAGCGCTAGGGATTCCCGGTTCGAATCCCCATCTGGGTGGAGTTTCCATGTTCTCCCCGTGTCTGCGTGGGTTTCCTCCGGGTTCTCCGGTTTCCTCCCACAGTCCAAAAACATGGATCAAGTTAATTGAATTCTCAAAAATTGCCCAATTTAGAGTGTGTCTGTGTGAGTGAGTGTGTGCCCAGCGATGGATTGCCGCCCTGTCCTGGGTCTATCTGCCCAGCGCCCGAGACGTTCTCCCCTGGATGGGCATGGGGAACCCCACCGCGACCCTAATAGAGGATAAGCGGGAGATAATGAATGAAAAGGATGAATGAATTGCTATGCATCATAAACAATATTAAAATGAAGTGACTGATCAATTTAGGACAACTCACTATAAACATGACTGATTTTAATGTGGCTATATTTTAAGGATATTCCGTGAGCCATCAACCTTGAAGCTACATTTAGGGTGTGTCTGTGTTTCTCTGCTCCATGTACTAATTCTCTTAATTATTCATGGGTATGTTTTGGGTGTAACATTAAATAAACCCTTTAATAGCCAGGTGCAGTCTGACTTTGGTGGATTGCTATTTCAACAGCGCAGTGAGCAATGGTAGAATTTTGTGTTGATACACAATAATGTTATTTAATTTCTATTTTGTTTATTGTTAATGTAAACGTTTGCATAGCTGACCCAGCACATACTTGGGGTTTGTTCACTGCTGAATGTGAATGTGTGCGTAACAAGCAAGAGTGTTCATGCCTGTTGACAATTCACTGCAAAGACAAGGGTATAACGGTACATGTATTCTTACCGTGACTGTTTAGTAAAAATACATGTACCTGTAATGTGGTAAGGTTTTTTTTTTAGTGCAGCAGTGCTGCGGTAGTTTCATTTTAACTCCTTGGTGACACTGCACGAAAAATTCACTGACCAAATAATAATAGCTCTGTGGTGCTACTATTGGGGTTCTAACCATTAGAACAGCGTAAAGGGGACAACAGTATGTACTGTAGTCCACAAATAGATGGACTAGTCTGGAATTGTAGAACTATCCATCCCTTATCTTCCGCTTTATCCTATATTAGGGTCATTCCCCATGCCCATCCAGAGGAGAACTACTAGTAGAACTACTGAGTACATATTTTATAAGTTATTTGAAAATATTTGAAACACTTGCTGGCTTAGTGGTACATTCGCCTCTCAGCGCTAGGGATTCCCGGTTCGAATCCCCATCTGGGTGGAGTTTCCATGTTCTCGCCATGTCCGCATGAATTTCCTGCGGGTTCCTCCCACAGTCCAGAAACATGGATCAAGTCAAATGAGTTCTCCAAATTGCCCCATATAGAGTGTATTTGTGTCTGTGTGAGTGTGTGCCTAATGATAGATTGGCGCCCTGTCCTGGGTGTATCTGCCTAGCGCCCGAAACGTTCTCCCCTGAATGGGCATTCCCCCCCCCCGCGACCCTAATAGAGAATAAAGCGGAAAATAATGGATGAATGAAACACGTGCTACATGTTGACGTCGTATCATTTTTGTTTTGCCTTTTCTCGGCGTTTGAGCCTCCTTGTTACCCTTACTCTCGACGTCACCAGGAAGTGGATTGTAACAGTGCGAGCGTGTTGTATCTTCGCCGGTTGCGTTTTTTTTTATCTGAAATTAAAAAAACTCCTCACTTTTCATTAAAACGACCGATTTTAAAGACCCATCATGTCTCAGATTGTCCCAGGGCAGTTTGATGACGCGGATGAATCAGATGGGTGAGTAAACGGAACGTTAATTCTAACGCTTTATAAATTCCAAATCGGGGTGTTGTAAAGCTGAAGTGCACTAAAATGGACGCGAAGAAACGTGTTTTGCACTTGTCGTAGGTTAGTAATGTAGCGCGTAGGGCGTTTTTTTTATATTAAAACAATACTCGAGGTAAGAATTTAATTTTACATTCAATATTTAAGGTAATTTAAAAAACGTTTACTGTTTCACTGAACCTGTAAAAGTAATTTAAACTTATGCTGACTATGTAACTCCTGTATGTAGTGCACTACTTAGTGCATAGTGGATTTGTCGTGACGACTGCTATTATTAAACCTCATCGTTTAAAAAAACATTTTTTTAAGTGACTCAGAGTTCAGTCGCGTTACAGAGAAGGTTCCGAACCTGGAAGAAAAGCTTGATGGGATTTTGCAGCCATTATCTCTGGACTCTGGAAGACTGGGTGATGATGATGAGGAGGAGGAGGAAGATGATGATGACGATGATTGGGACTGGACGGAATCGACTGCAGGAGATTTTACTAAACGCTATGCTGCCAGTCGGACCGGAAATAATCAACAGGTACTTAAATATCTGTATAATAATTGGTTGTTTAACTGGTTGATGGGTTAACTGATTTAAAATTTTGGGGCTGTCTTGTTTTTAGGCAAATCGACAGGATGTTCAGAAGTCCGATAAGCTCTGTACGCCTTCAGACAAGGTCCTGAGAAAGTTTGAACACAAAATTAATCTGGGTAAGAATAATATGAGATTTCATCACTAATCAGATTCACCTTATAACACACTTGTTTCAGAATCAGAATACTTTATTGATCCCAGGGGGAAATCGCAGATGTTACTGTTGCCAAGCTATACATGTATACATACCGGTAATATGCTGCTGCGGTGAGGGGGTTTAAGTGCAGCAGTGCTGCTGTAGTTTCATTTAAACCTCTCAGTAGTTTAATACTACTGGAATAGGAATAATATCCCAACTAAATAATACCTACTGTGTGGTGGTACTATTGGGTCCTGACAACACAGTATAAATTACAGTCTATAATTGTAGAACTACAAAGTCCGTCTTTACAAAAAGTGAAACTTATAAAATTGACAATAAGTGGAGCACAAAGGAGGTGTGTCAAACTTTTGACTGGTACTGTATGTAAATTTATGACTGTCAAAAGTAATAACAATTGTCTTTTTTTCTGGCATTTAGCAAATATAATACATTTTGATCATTATAACCAACTTACCGATAGGGTCTAATTTAAAATCAGAAAGTAAGGGGCAAGTGTCTATATATACAGAAAGTGTCTATATATACAGTGTTAGTAAACTTTTGGTTTTAACTGTAACTCATATGCTTAAGCAATAAGGCACGATTAATTATGAATATATCGCAGGAAAGGGGTGTTATTGGGCACAACGTGTAGCAGAGAACAGTTACTTCTCTTTCCTGTTATTTATTCACAATAATTCACAACCTCGAGTGCCGCATTGCTTTTATAAAACAGTTACAAACACACAATAATAAAAATGTGTTTATTTAAAGCAACATAGTTAATTATCTGGTCTTCCGCAACGTAATCTAGTTTGTCTTTTAAAGTGAACACTGACCCTAAGTAACAGGATTCTGGTTTCTCTAAAAATGAAATACTACTATGTAGTGGCCGCAATACAAAACTCAATTTATAAAAAACATCAGGTATTTTATATTGTATTAAATACAATAATGTATTTATGTTAGACATTGATATAAATGTGAAGCGGTCAAAGGTGTGTGTTGTCAATAATGAACAATCCGCTCAGCCAATCAGATTTAAGGACTGGAACTACCCATTTTATAAACCTGTACCACAGATAATTGTAAGAATTATGATGCAAACTAATGCCCTTCATTGATGTCTGTTGTTTTGCAGACAAGCTGCACTTTGCTGATGCAGTTATTAACAAAGTCACCACAAAGCAGAAGCAGAGAGATGCAGACACGTCAGTTAAAGTTTTTCTTGGTGTCTTGGTGGTCTTTTTTTCTTCATAATATTTTTGTTACCTCAGACTCTTTAATACTAGTTTCTTTTAGGTATCGAGTGAAGGATAAGTCTGATCGTGCTACAGTGGAACAGGTGTGTATCCCTTGACATCTCTGGACTGTCATGTTATAGTTTAATAATTAAATTTAATTAGCTATTTTTCTATATATTTAGCACTGGAAAACCAACATTTACCATCAACTACCATTAACTTTTTTATTTACCTTTTATAGCTATTTGCTTGATATTATTTACACATAACTCATCCCATCTTCAGATCTCTTAGATATTTTTTTAAATATAAAACATTTAACTGCAGAATATTAACCTAGTTACTACAGAGATAATTGTCTTAATAGTCTCAGCTCATAATAAAGCATATTGTTAATTAAGCATAAAGAAGGTTCATCATTTTCTTTTAATTAACCTATCAATAGCCACATGAAAAGCAGGTGTTTTCAGCACAGTTCTTCAAAAAATATTAAGAATCCAAACCAAGGAAATCAAAAAAAGTACATCAACAATAAAAAAAGGCTACAGTTAACTTTTATTATTAATTAATTTATTAATCTAAAGAAGTTCTATGGTTTACAATATGTCAGAAGATGGTAAAAAAATGCATGACAGTGTTTCCTAACGTCAAATATATTTGTTTTGTCATAGGGCATTAAAGAATCCAGTAAATATTTACATTAAGAGCCTTGAATTTTTTTTTGTTTATTTGGATTCAGTGTATATGGATGGATGTTGTAAAGACCAGAGCTGTTTAGTCTCAGCAGAGAACTTTAAGGAGCAGAAAACTTGTCCTGCAGACATTCAGTGTGCAGTAAATATATTTAAATATAAAATAAGTCTCTGTGCTTTGTATATGTATAAGTAGCTTTTATAGCTTAGTCCCTATATAGAACTTTATATATTTATGTATTTTATAAACTTGGCACACCTTAAAATACCATATACCAGTCCAACCCAACTGTATTTATTAAGCTCTTTTTTAACAACAATAATACAAGACAAGAAGAAAAAGCTAAATTAAAATGCAACAATAGAATAATAACATTAGCAGTCAATTATATAGTTTAGACAAGTTTAAATTATATAATTGACAATGCTGTTTAAAAATAAATTAATAAATAAATGTGAAGGGTGTAATTTTTGGTAGCTATGTTTTAACATTAAAACACTTTAAAAGTTCTCTCTGGTTTCCACATGTGTTTATTCATTCCATGTGTTTTCCAGTCATGTTCAGTTGGTCTGAATCTGTTTCAGGTGCTGGACCCCAGAACTCGCATGATTCTATTCAAAATGCTTAGCAGGGGTGTTATTTCAGAGATTAATGGATGCATCAGTACAGGCAAAGAGGTAACTTTTATAATTCTCATTTATAATAAAAGTCATAGTAATAATAGGAGTGACATTAGTACAAATTCTCGCTTACTTATGTCTTGACATTCATTCATTATCTTCAGCTTAATCCTCCATTAGGGCCGTGGGAGGTCCCGATGCCTATCCAGGGGAGAATATTTCGGGGGGCTGAGCACAGATACACCCAAGACAGGGTGCCAATCAATCACTGGGCACACTCACTCACACATTGGAATTCGCACCCCAGCGCTAAGAGACGAATGTGCTAACCACCTATATATATATATATATATATATATATATATATATATATATATATATATAAACCTTATTTATTAAAACATATATTTTATACTTTGAAGAAAAGTGCCATTTATTTCATTCATTCTTTTTTTCTAACACAGGCACAGCAATGTGCGTTTGCTTTTTTTGCATATTTTGTTATAGTTGCATCACTCCATTATCTAATGTCATGGTTTCCACGGTAACACTGCAGAGCATCTATTATTTTGAAGATGAATGATTCTTAGCACTGCTGTGGTGTTTAGTGTGTTGCATGTGTAGAATTGGATCAGACACATCGACCTTTCTTTGGACACTTTTTTTTGTGTCCATCTACCTTTCCTACCTTTATTCGAGATGGTAGCTTATTTGTTGCTGCATGTTTTTTGTTGTTATTTATTGTTATTGTACATTTTTATGTTAAATCTGTTATGTGAAATGTGACCTGCCATGTATTTAGCCATAATTGTGCTGACATGGCAATAAACATTCATCATCATAATACATGTATGTGTGAAATTGAAATTCACAAAATTGGAGGATTAAAACTAAACATGCATTCATACATTTACATATGTATAAATTTGAATGTTTATTCTTAATCCTAAATTTTGGTGTTTTTTTTCCCCCCATTTGTGACTGCCATTGCTTCTTTATATAAACTATAAACGCAGTTACGTTTAGATATTGTCTTATGTTACCTTAATGCATTTTGAAAGAAAATTAAGTACTGCTTTTAGGTAGCTTAAACAAAGTCTGATTTAATTGTTTATGATCCTGATATGTTTCTGACATCATCAGGCGAATGTGTACCATGCCACCACAGTTCTGGGAGAGAGCCGAGCCATAAAGATCTACAAGACCTCCATTCTTCTGTTTAAAGACCGGGATAAGTATGTCAGCGGAGAGTTCAGGTGAAGCACAAGGTCACAACAGGGTTTTTTGATTGGTCAGTTATTTACACAGGCTTTACACGTTCTGTATGATCTTATCTCTAGATTTCGCTATGGATACTGTAAAGGCAACCCAAGGAAGATGGTCCGGACTTGGGCTGAGAAGGAAATGAGAAATCTGATCAGGTTTGTATTATACAATGTTATTTTGTTATTATGTTATAAGTACTAACATTTTAACTGTTTTTTGTTATTTTAATTAATCTTGTACCTCAACAATAAAAGTATTTTTTAAATTATTATTATTGTTTTTATTATTTTATCCTTGATTCAGTTAAAAGCTGTAATTAGTAATTATAATATTGCTCATGCATTTATGATTCCTTATAAAATTTAATGTTTGTATAAAGTATCAATCCTGTATCAGTCCTTTGATTGTATATACAGTATCAGTTTTATTTTAAATTTAAAGACTGCAGACCGCAGGGATTCCCAGTCCTGAACCCATAATGCTACGGAGCCACGTCCTGGTCATGGGCTTCATTGGAAAAAATGACATGTATGTACCATATTATTTATGCACTTTACATTAAATAGGCATGTGTTTACATTTGCAAGTGATACATTAATGCAATGCAAACATTACACAATGTTCCTGTACTGTTCATATTACACCTTGACAGGGCGTGGTAGCTCAGTGGTTAGACCGATGTGCTATCAAGCTATCAGCTGTAAGATATGACTTCTGCAACCACATAACACAACCTATGTACCGCTGTATAAATAGCCCCAGTGTGCTGATACGGCGCTAAACACAAACAAACAAACAAACCGCAACCGCATAGTGCTCACATTAACACAATTTTGCCATAGTGAAAATTCTGCTCACATATAGGATTTAACAAACAAATATCTAATCTTTAAAACAAATGTGTTTCATCCATCATCCATTAATTCATTGTCTTCCGCTTAATCCTCTCTTCCCAATGCCCATCCAGGGAAAAATGTTTTGGGCGCTGGCAAATGCAACCAGGACAGGGCGGCAAAGCATTGTGGAGCACACTCACTCACACAGACACACACCCCCCGTGGGGCCCCAGGGTAGAATAGGGCCTCGCCCCCTCTGGTGCTCGTAAAAGCCGAGCAATGAGGCACCTTGTTTGCCGTGAGGCGCGACCCGTGTCTGGGGAGAAAGGGATCCTGGTGTTTGAGGGGTGTGCTGGCCGAGGCTTCCATTACCCCAACACAACACTTTGGCCCCGACTTCACATACACGGGAGGTTGGAGTGGCCCGCTCCAATCAATCGGCTAGTCACGACATGCCCTAGGTTGCATCCCTTGTGTGATCCCTAGAAGGCGCTGGCTGAGGGTCAATCGAGGGCTTATTACATCTAGTTTATCGAGTATATCACCCCTGTAGCTCTAATGCATAACCTGCTGGATATCTGCGGCTCTGTGCATTCCCTTGTTGGGCTCCATGGTGGGCGGGGAGCAAGGGTGATAAAACCATAATACTCTAAACATGGAAACAACTAAAACAACTCACAAACGCCATTTACTAGACCTTGATAATGAACTGGACCCACGGACTGGAAGCAATCTATATGGCCCAGTGGAAAACTGGCCCAGATTCATTATTCTGCAATCTGTACAACCTGATTATAGCCTAACCAAACTGTCACCATTCATAATCCAAAAAGGCATTATGGGTATCGCTGGTACAGTTAAAGATGCAAAGAAACTCAGATCAGAACAAATCCTGATAGAATGCATTAAAAAGTTACAAGCTGAAAACCTGCTAAGTATTAAATCGTTCGCCAACATCGAAACAAAAGCCTTCCCCCACCCAACACTTAATAGCTGCATAGGCGTAATACGATGCAGAGAATTGTTGGACATGGAAGAAACCGAGATTGCTCAAGAATTAGCACCACAACAGCATAACAAACGTGAAACGAATTTTGATTAAAAAACAAGGTGAACTGTGCAAAACAAACCCATCCTTCCTGCAAAACTGACAATAGGGTACATTAAAGTGGTGGTGGAACCCTACATTACAAACCCAATTCGGTGCTTCAAATGCCAAAATTATGGCCATGGATCCTCGACCTGCAAAGGCAGTGCTACCTGCCACAAATGTGGGGAAGAAGAGCATGCCAACCCTTGTGAAAAACCTGCAAAATGCAAGAACTGTGGGGGCCCACACCCTGCATCAGACAAAACATGCCCAACCTGGATAAAAGAGAAAGAAATACAGAGAATAAAATACTCCAGGAAACTCCATTAAAGGCTTTCTTACCGACAGACATTTTAAAGTAAAAATAAACGAAAGCCTCTCAGAAAGACATGACCAAGAAATGGGAGTCCTACAAAGAAGCATTTTATCTGATGGGCTATCGAAAATGGTTTCAAATTCTCCGGGACCCACAACTTCATTTTGACAGTACACCCATAAATTTTGCAAAGGAGGCAAAGTTCTTAGGACTCATCTTGGACAAAAAATTTAACTTTATCCAACGCATACAGACAATAAAGAAAAAATGCATGCAAAGGTTAAACCTCATGAAAGTCTTGGCCAGTACCAAGTGGGGCGCAGAATTCCAACCCCTCATCCAGCTGTACAGAGCATTAGTCAGATCAAAACTTGACTATGGTAGCATAATATATGGTGCCACCAGAAAGTCATATCTAATAAGACTGAACTCAATACACCACTCTGGCATATGATTAGCCCTCGGAGCCTACAGAACATCCCCAATGCAAAGCCCATATACTGAATCCCAAGAGCCGTCCCTTGAACACAGAAGAACAAAACTTTCAATTGCAATTTATTATAAAGCTTAAGGACAACCCACAAAACCCAGCCTATCGAACTGTCTTCACTACATCGCTGCTCCCCCTATATGAATTAAAACCCACTTTCATCAGACCCCTGGGAGCAAGAATGAATCATCTGCAAAAAATCTATATAAGCATGGACTTCATAAGTAACACGTATACAAAACCTCTTCCACCTTGGAAATTATCCAAACTAAATATCATCATGGATCTGACAAATAAACGAAAACCAACCACTCACCCAAATAAATATTTGACAGACTTTCTGAAAATAAGGGAACAATATCCAACACACTTCACCCTATATACAGACGGCTTTAAAACCACAAACCAAGTTACCGCAGCAGTTGTTACAGCAGAGGAATCTATCAACATCGATCTACACCCACAAAGTTCAGTTTTCACTGCAGAAGCACAGGCTCTACTCATGGCACTCGACTCTATAGAAGCAACGCAAAAAACTAAAGCTCTGATCTGCACAGACTCTAAGTCCTGTCTCCAAGCGCTCGTCAGCTTCAAGACCGAACACCCACTAATAAATAAAATCCTAAACAAGATACAATCTCTTCAAAGTAAAAAATGGGACGTACATCTATGCTGGATACCAGGTCATTGTGGAATCCCTGGAAATGAAAAGGCAGACAGACTGGCAAGAAAGGGAGCAGCAACCCAACCACGAGATCCAAAATTTCTACCAACAGACGCTGCCCTTCTCATCACACCATACATTAAACTATAACAAACAGAAAGGAATGCTCAAACAAGAAATACAGGAAATATGTCCCACCATACCTATCCAACGCAGATCACAGCCTGAACACAGAACAGACCAGGTCACCATTTCAAGATGCCGTATTGGACACACCAGACTCACCCTTCCACACCTGATAAAGGGAGAACCAACACCCACCTGTGAAACATGCAACAAACCCCTGACTGTGAAACACCTACTAGTAGAATGCACTAAATATATACAGCACCTGCGCTCTACTAAAATGCCACAGACACTGAAGGAAGCACTGAAACCCACAAACACAAAAAAAAAGTCCTAGCCTACCTAAAAATTACCGGACTGAAGTTTCAAATATAAATTAAATTAGCATTGACATCCAGCTGCATACCTAACCTCTCTTGCCCTGTAAATAACCAAAGAGTGTACAGGGCGTTAAACAAACCAACAAACAAACAAAACACAGACACACCCTATATGGGGCAATTTGGAGCATTTAGTTATACATGCTCCAAATTGAATACATGTTTTTGGAATGTGGAAATGAAACCGGCAAACCCGGAGGAAACGGACATGAGAAGAACATGGAAACTCCACCCAGATTGGGATTTGTGTCTGGATCTTCAGCGTGGAACCACTAAGCCACCAAAAATGTTATTATTTTTGCTTCCAGGCCTGCTCCATTGCTGAAAAATGCAGCCTTGACTGAATCTAAAGCACGTGAGCTCTACCTGCAGGTGATCCAACACATGAGGTTGATGTACCAAGAGGCTCGACTTGTGCATGCTGACCTCAGCGAGTTTAATATGCTGTGAGTCCACACACACTGGTGACTGTAGACTTAATACTGTGAAGGCTATTTACACTTTGACTAATTAATCTAAAGTATACATTAGGGGTGGATATTGTTTTTCACATACTAAACAAACATTGTTTTAAAATAGAACCTATATTTAATTATGGGTTGCTGACAACTTGTAAGAAGGCTTAAGAAGCTAAGGATATAAATATGAATTAAATGAAAGCCTGAAGCAGAAAAAAAGTGTTGATGATTTCAAACTCAAGTATGTTTTCAGAAAGTTTAAAAGTAAAACCTAATTGTTTTATAAATAAAATTAAGGGAATTCAACTAAAGGAATGCTCTTGCAAATGAACCTGAGGCATAGTGCTTACTAACAAAGCTGACCATATACCTGCATCATTACTTTTGGATTTTCTTTGTACATGTCTTGTGTCTAAATCAAACCAGCCCCTTTTTTGTTTTTGCAGGTATCATGAAGGAGATGCATACATCATTGATGTTTCTCAGTCTGTTGAGCATGACCACCCACATGCACTAGAATTTCTACGTAAAGACTGCAGCAACGTCAATGGTAAACTGATGTTATTGTTCCCGTAACATTATACGAAAACTTCTTTCATTCACACTTTTTCTAAGCCTGTTATCTTGATTTGGATTGGTAGGCTTTAAGAGTGCCAGCTGTTGGAGTTAGTGCAAAGGCAGGACCAACTTAAAATGTTATTTTAAAGCTCCTGTAGGAGTATATGTGTATATGTTCAAGTAATTTAGCCTTTTTAGAAAACATTTCCACCGTAATACTCTTCCTCTTTTATTCCATTTAAACAATATGGTTAGATAAACCTTTTGTAAATTTCATAAATTTATTTTTAAATGACACACATCTATAATTGATAAAGTCTTAATCTCAAACTCAAATGAATGTACATAGATGGTGTAAGGTTCTTGTTTCTGGGTATTTTTGCATGGCTTAGAATGTGACTCGGCAAACCCGATCTTAGGATACTAAATAGAATAAGTTTATGAAAGATTTTATGTGAAGTGTAATATAAAGATTTGAATCTTTATAAACAATGGTCCTGCATACTTTTGAAACTTAGCTTTTTTTTGTATTTTTTTTAATCCAAAGTTTAGCCAAACACTTGTACAATTTCTTGTACAGTATTTCTTATTATTTATTATCATCTTTTAATCCTTTTTATCCCAACAAGTGTGGATGCAACATGCTTCATTGACTAAGCAAATTGGCTTAACAGATTATTTTGTATAAATTGTATTCATTGAAGACATTTTAATTTATTCAATAATTATCTTCCACTTAATCCTCAAGGTTCCTTATGCCCATCCAAGGGAGAACGTTTGGGGCGCTGGGCAGATACACCCAGGAAATGGTGCCAATCTATCACTGGGCACACACACTCTATATGGGGCAATTTAGAGCATTCAATTTATCTGGAATCGATGTTTTTGAACTGTGCGAGGAAACCAGAGAACCCGGAAGAAACCCACGCAGACACGGGGGAGAACATTTGAAAATCCACCCAGATAAGGATTTAAACCTGGATCCAAGGCTTAGAGACGAACATGCTAACCACTAATCCAATGTGTCACCCTATAGTGCTTTAATTCTTAAATTGCCTCTACTTCTTGTACCTTGGGCTGGCTAGTCATTTTCTTTTTAAATTCATGTCTAGCACACCCTGCATAATGTGTAACTTGAATATAAGTAATACCAAATGCCAGACTACAAGTATAAATATACAAACCAAAATAAAAATTATGCATTAAAAAGGCATTTAGATCTGTACCGACCAAAACAGACCAAAAGACATGAAGTGTGTATTTTAAATATAAACCTGGAAAATACAAAAGATTAGAATCACTTTTGTCTTCGATTTACACATGTATGACATGTAACATACTAAATCAACCAGATAGAACACAGACTATACAAAGGAAGAATATACTATAACTAAGCTATAAACAGAAGTTACCATGGATTTTAAAATACAAGCATATAATCTAAAAGAGGGGTGGCATGGTGGATTAGTGGTTAGCACGTTCGCCTCTCGGTGCTGGGGATCCAGGGTCAAATCCCAATCTGCTTAGTTTCCATTTTCTCCTCATGTCCACATGGGTTTCATTGGGTTTTCTGGTTTCCTCCCACAGTCCAAACACATGGAATCAAGGTAAATTGAATGCTCTAACTTGCCCAATGAAGAGTGTGAGTGTGCCCAGCAATAGATTGGCGCCTTGCCCTGCGTAGCGCCCAAAACGTTCTCCCCTGAATGGCCCTCACGACGCAAAAGAGGAGTAAGAGTATGAATGAATGAATGACTCTAAAAGAATAAAAAATAAACTGAGGAACTAGGGGTTTTGGGGGATATCTGTACTTGTTGGAAGTGAAATCACTGTCCATGTATATAAAAAAATATATACTATAAGGAAATTATATACAGAATCATTACAGAATAAAAGTGACATTTTTACAAATACAATTTGTGTTTTTGTGCAAAAGGAGCATTATGCTGCAAAAGGTGCGAGTATTGTAGGTTCAGTTGTAAGTTGTGTTTAGTTTCCAGTCCACTGTGGTTGCTGAGTGCTACAACTCCGTGGATAAAGATGTTAGCGTGTCTGGTTTTGCTGGCTTTCGATGGCCCCTAATCTTCCACCAGAAGGAAATGACTAAAAGATTTAAGACCAGTCAAGCATCCTCACTGTAATGCCTTCATGCAGAATGAGGCCTGGCATTGTCCTGCTGAAATAAAGATTTTCTGGGAAAATGCATCATCTTAAATACAACTTGGTCTGTCCATGGGCCTAATGTCTGTCGGTGTTGGTAACAGTCTAGATAGTATGTTTCGCCACAAAGTAATACTGAACTTTTTTTAGATAATCTATTCAGGTGTTTGTCACCTCTGTTTGCTTTTTTGTGTGCCTCAGGTATTTATTGTGTTCATCTATTTTAACTTACTTTGCATCTTAATTTCATTCTTGTCCCTTGTGCAGTTCTATTTTTCACATGTCTCAGTTCCTTTCCTACTTTGGTTTTCCTCTCTTATAAAGTAAGCCTGTTCCTAAACTGATATGGTGTTTGATCTAGGTATCATGTGCTCATAAATATTTATATCTTGGTTATCAAGTTTGAGGATTGATTTTTTTTTTGTGTCTGTTGGCAGCTATAGTATCAACTCTAATTAGTGATAGTGCTACTGGCTGGAGTTTTATTTTTTAATTATTTTTTTCCCCCCTAGATTTCTTTCATAAACATAATGTAGCAGTGATGACTATTCGGGAGCTGTTCGAGTTCATCACAGACCCCTCCATCACCATCAGCAACATCAACCAGTATTTGGAGAAGGTCTGATTCAATTCTGTGTTCTAACATCTTGCTTTAAATACTGTAGACATGCACACCGCACATCAACATGCATAAAAAAAAAAGTCATAAACTGTTAGGCACATATGACATTTCCATCCATTATCTTCCACTTGTCCTGGATTTTGGTTGCGGGGGCAACAACCCAAGTAGAGAGGCCCAGACCTCCCTCTCCCCAGCCACTGCTACCAGCTCACCTGGGGGAACTCGAGGTGTTCCAAGACCAGCTGGGAGATGTAATCCCTCCAGCATGTCCTGGGCCTTCCCTTGGGCGTCCTCCCAGCTGAACTAGAAACACCTCTCTGGGGAGGCAC
Organism: Corydoras maculifer; assembly: GCA_019802435.1. NCBI lineage: Eukaryota > Metazoa > Chordata > Actinopteri > Siluriformes > Callichthyidae > Corydoras > Corydoras maculifer. The sequence continues at coordinate 259,831 of JAFMOD010001620.1, forward strand.
CCAGGAGGCATCCTTACCAGATGCCTGAACCACCTCAACTGGCTCCTTTTGATGTGGAGGAGTAGCGACTCCACACAGAGTTTCTCTCAAATGACCAAGCTTCACACCCTATCTATCAGACACCCTGCAGAGAAAACCCGTTTTGGCCACTTGTATATGCAATCTTGTTCTTTCCGTCATTACCCGAAGCTCATGACCATTGGAATGTAGATCGACTGGTATATGACATGAAACATACTGAAATCAACGGCTCACAGCCTATACAATAAATAAACAGAAATTACTATGAAATTATAATACAATCAGGTAATTTAAAAGAGCAAAAAAATAAAAAGGGACATGACGAGTTTGAGAAAATAGGGGATCTCGGTCATAGATATGAAATAGTTGTGTGTGTGTGTGTGTGTGTATAGTGTAATATGTGTTATAATTTTCTGAGAATTACAGAAAGAATAAATAATTAAACAAATACTATTGTGTAATTTTGCCTTAAATCGTAAGTTGTAGGTTGTAATTTGTTTAAAGTGTGGCCGTGTCTACTGTGGTTACTGAGCAGTGGCTATTGCAGCTCTGGGAAAGAAAGCTGTTGATGTGTCTGGTTGTGCTTATTTTTTATTTATTTATTTGTTTTTTTACAACTGCACCCCAATACCTAAACATGTTAAACAACTAAAGGAATCAAATAATGCTGAATGTTAGTATTGCTCATGCCTAAAGAAAACTTTTTCTTTGCACACTATTTCAGTCAGAACAGTCAGGGTTATCACTAGGTTCAAGTTAAGTAATTTATTTATATAGAACTTTTTACAATAGTACATTGTCACAAAGCAGATTTACAGTTTTATAACCCTTTGAACCCCCAAAGAGCAAGCCGAAGCGACAATGGCAATGTTGTTATTTTAAGGAAGAAACCTTTTAACTGTGGTTTTCAATCACTCATTTATCACCACAGGTACTGATTTAATAACATGTCTATTGTGGATAACAGTTTTGGTAAATAAGAACATCCAGGGTGATAATTAACATGTAGAAATCTTTTAGAGATGATCTATTGTCAACTAGAAGTACTATGTGTTAAGTGTAAGTTTTTTTTATTTTTTATTTATTTATATTTTATTCTCTTCCCTCCCTTCTCCCTCCACCACCTTGCCTATAAAATGATATTGGGTTAAAAGTTGAATACTCCCCACCAGATGGCGACAGAGGTGGTGCTGATGAGGCCCATCCACTTCTTTTGTCTTTTAGAAAAAAATGTGAAATATCAAGGTCAACGTAATTTTAACATTCTTTCATCATGGAACCAAATATCATACTTGGGTAATGAATTTTAATAACAAAAATGATATAATACTTGAAATAAAACTTGTGAACAGCATGTTAGGACAAGAAATTTGTTACATCAGGTTATTAGGTTACATTAGGTTTAGCAGAATCTTTTGTCTAAAGTGATTTAATTTTCTAAATTTGGTTTGGGTCATAACACTGAGTTTGCCAAACGGCACCCCTGGTGTCATAAGGGTTAAGCACTTTGCTCATAAGCCTACATTGACAGGGACTTGGAATTTGAACCCCCAACCTTCATATTGCTGGCCATCATCCTAGCAGTTGAACATTCATTCATTCATTATCTCCCGCTTATCCTCTATTAGGGTCATGGTGGGGTTCCCCATGCCCATCCAGGGGAGAACGTCTCGGGCGCTGGGCAGATTGACCCAGGACAGGGCGCCAATCCATCGCTGGAAACACGCTCACTCACACAAACACACTCTATAGGGGGCAATTTGGAGAATTCACTTGACTTGATCCATGTTTTTGGACTGTGGGAGGAAACCGGAGAACCCGGAGGAAACCCACGCAGACACGGGGAGAACATGGAAACTCCACCCAGATGGGGATTCGAACCGGGAATCCCTAGCGCTGAGAGGCGAACGTGCTAACCACTAAGCCACCGTGCCGCCACAGTTGAACATAACCACTAAAAATAAATAAGAATTATAATGAACAATTTGCATTTACAGGATTTTGATGTTTAACAAACCAGGTAGTCGTCAAAAGGATAATGCATGTTATTCTGGATGGAATTTTGTACTTGTACTAAAAAGCCGAAAGTCACAAAATTTGTTAAACATGATCCTGAGTTTATAAAGATGGTCATATTTTAAAGTAGATTTAAAGATTTGCCTGTTAATGAGCCACTAGCCACTTTTGGTATGAACAATTAAAAATTCAAGCATAAATGTTAAGTGGATTTTTCTTTGTTTTTCGGTGGATTAAGATGTACAAGAATAGACAGACTTATATAGATGCGTTTTGTTTGTTTTTTGAATTTAAGTTTGTTTGCTTAACACTGCTAAAGACTTGGAGAATTTTTTAATATTTGCATGGCAGGCAACGTATTTGTCCTCGCTAAATCTATCAGCAGATTGTGTTCATAGACACACACACATGCACGCAGAGAAAAAAATCACCAAAACAAAAGCTATATTTTATGAAAGGATCACTTTTTATGATCTGATTTCTTTTTTCTTGGTTTCAACCAGTGGATTGCAAGTTATTTTTTTCAAGGATCGAGAATAAATCGAACTATTTATGTGTGCAGGCAATGGAGATTGCTTCAGCAAGAACAGCGGAGGAGAGATCCAACCAGGACAAAGTGGATGAGGAGGTGTGTATCCTAAGTCATATAAATCTTTTCTTACTTGTAAGGCTTAGTGTGTAGTGAAACCTAAACAGAAGGCAGCTGGTAGAAAAAGCATAACTTGAAGAGTCATGGAATTTCTAAATTAAATTTCCAGACCCTGGAAAAGCTTTGGAATTTTAATTTCAAAAACAAGATTTTAAATGATGTGTTGACAAGATAAAATGTCAACTAATAGATACTTTTATAGAAATCGGGTGATTTAAAATATTTTATTTTATTTATTTATTTTTGGGTCCCTTGCGTAAAAGTTTTATTCAGGCAGCGATTTGTCCGACATACCCAGTGGAGGTGTGAGCATGTAGCTAGCTTCACACAGCCAGTGTAAGTTGGCGTATTTGGTGCCATATTTAGCCACTTTTGAACCCCCTATTCCTAAAAGCATCTAGCAACTTTTTCTGGTGTAATTGAAGAGTTTTGGAGACTCTAAATTGAACACACGTGTTCTTCAGTTTCTGTCCTCACCGAGCTGTGGATTTTACCTCTATGTTAAAAGATAAACCTCTAGCTAGGTAACTAAAACTTGTTTTTTTTTTTTTTTTTTACTCCCCTTTTCTGACTTACAATATTTATTCTCTAAACACGCAAATACACTATTATGCAAATTAGGTAATGACATCATTTAGTGACTAAGAGCTAATTTCCTTACAGAGGATTTGGCAACAGTGCGCGCGCGCACACACACACACACAGCGCAGGGATGGAGAATAGCAAAAAGAAGAGTCTGCGTACATCATGTTATGGTATCTGGCAAAAAAAATATATGATCCTTGTCGATTCATCAGTAAAAATGTGTGCTTTGCAATCCAAAACTGTTGTCATGTAAGACCAAGTGTGTCCACATTTTTTTTCCTAAGGGCTGCATACAGAAAAATATAGAAAGGACAGGGCCACTCATTATATAGTCATGGCCAAAGGTTTTGAGAATTATCCAAATATTAATTTTTACAAAGTCTACTGCTTCAGTTTTTATAATGGCAATTTGCATATACTTCAGAATGTTATAAAGAGTGATCAGCTTAACAGCAATTAATTGCAAAGTCAATATTTGCCTAAAAAATGAACTTTATCCCCCAAAACACATTTCAAGTTCATTGCAGCACTGCCTTAAAAGGACCAGCTAACATCGTTTCAGTGATTGCTCAATTAACACAGGTGTGGGTGTTGATGAGGACAGGGCTGGAGATCAATCTGTCATGATTAAGGAAGAATGACACCACCACCAAAGCTCACTTTAAAAGGAGGCTGGTGCTTGGCATCATTGTTTCTTTTCTGTTAACCATGGTTATCTCTAAACAAACACGTGCAGTCATCATTGCACTGCACAAAAATGGTCTAACAGGGAAGAGTATCGCAGCTAGAAAGATTGCACCTCAGTCAACAATCTATCGCATCATCAAGAACTTCAAGGAGAGAGGTTCCATTGTCAAAAAGGCTGCATGGCACCCAAGAAAGACCAGCAAGCGCCAGGACCATCTCTTAAAAGTGTTTCAGCTGCGGGATCGGGCTATCAGCAGTGCAGAGCTTGCTCAGGAATGGCAGCAGGCAGGTGTGAGTGCATCTGCACGCACTGTGAGGCGGAGACTCTTGGAGCAAGGCTTGGTCTCAAGGAGGGCAGCAAAGAAGCCACTTATCTCCAGAAAAAACATCAGGAACAGACTGATATTCTGCAAAAGGTACAGGGAGTGGACTGCTGAGGACTGGGGTAAAGTCATTTTCTATGATGGATTCCCCTTTCCGATTGTTTGGGACATCTGGAAAACAGCTTATTCGGAGAAGACGAGGTGAGCGCTACCATCAGTCTTGTCTTATGCCAACTGTAAAGCGTTCTGAAACCATTCATGTGTGGGGTTGCTTCTCAGCCAAGGGTATCGGCTCTAAAAACACAGCCACGAATAAAGAATGGTACCCGAGACTTCTCCCAACCATCCAAGAGCAGTTTGGTGATCAACAATGCCTTTTTCAGCATGATGGAGCACCTTGCCATAAAGCAACATGGCTCAGGGAACAAAACATAGAGATTTTGGGTCCATGGCCTGGACACTCCCCAGATTTTAATCCCATTGAGAACTTGTGGTCAGTCATCAAGATACGGGTGGACAAAAAAAAATCCTACACATTCTGACAAAATGGAAGCATTGATTGTGCAAGAATGGACTGCTATCAGTCCGAATTTGGTCCAGAAGTTGATTGAGAGCATGCCAGGGAGAATTGCAGAGGTCCTAAAGAAGAAGGGTCAACACTGCAAATATTGACTTGCTGCATTAACTCATTCTAACTGTCAATAAAAGCTTTTGTTACTCATAATATGATTGCAATTATATTTCTGTATGTGATAAAAACATCTGACAAAAAAAACAGAGGGCAGCAGATCATGTGAAAATATAATATTTGTGTCATTCTCAAAACTTTTAGCCATGATTGTACATAACGTATATGGTCTCACTTCTAATGCATAAATCTTGGCAAAATCAATCCAATTTTTTTGTTTTATTGATCATGTTTAAAGGGGAAAAAAAATACTTTTTTTTACAGCTCTCCATCATCGCTGGTTAGAAAAAAAAAATTCTGCAAGTTCAAGTAATATGGCTTTAGAGACTTAAATTAAGCTACGCTGTGGTCTTGGAGTGTTCATATACGTCTTATTTGACATAAATGGTGGAAAATAACTCAAGAAGTTGAACCAGATGAACTAAACAGCAGACAAAATGACAAAAAGTTGTGGAAATCTAGTAGAAGGTTATAGAAAATTATAAACGGAAATGTAAATAAACCCTGATTTCTAGTTGCAAGTCTCATAAAGCAAATTACAAATATATCATTATGTGGCCCCATGATTGCTTTTTTGTATCTTCTTACATGACTACAAAGGTATCAAAGAATTTTAGATATCAAATTTAAATAAAATAACATAACTAAAGGTAAAGTCATGTTGATGCATTTTGCTACGAGTCTTTACTGGAACCGCTGTTTTGCATAAAATTTCAAAGCTTCATTACGTTTTATCATTCATTTATCAACCACATTTATATTAAAGTTGTGAAATAATGATTTAATTTATATCAATTTTTGTAATATGTGTTTTCATTTGAAACAGTACCTTGTAAAATTACTGAAGTTTGAGTTTTGGCATTAATAAGTAAGTAAGTAAGTTCCTTACACTGCATATCATGCATCAAAATAGAAGAGGATTAGTTGTGGGCTGCAGTTTTATTTTATCTTGTCCAATCCATTTGATGTCCAGTGTGTGTGTTGCATCTACCACACATGCAACTGTTAATTCTTCTGCTAGTGTCTTGGCTCGTGTAAATTTAAATCATTTAGCAAAATTATTATATAAGGTGAGGTAAGGTAGGTAAGAGAGGTATCTTTGCATATAATGTTCCAGGTAACATTTGGTACAGTAAAATGTGTGTTCGAAACGGTGCTACCTGGATAGTGCTTAAAATTTCATTCTTAAATGACTGGACATACAAACTACATAAGTCTGCAGATTTTCCAACAAGCTTGATTTTTACCTATTACTCCTCTTAAATAGATATGTTAGTATGGTTAGTTATGAATATCAATTGTGCAGTTTTAGACTTGCATACTTAAATAAACAGTTGAGTATTATTTAAATTAGATGTCATTTTTCTTTGCTTTAATGTTGCAGGTTTTATAAATACTTTCCCATTCATGTCTGTTTTTTTCTTTCTTCTATTTGTATCAGGTGTTTAAGAATGCTTACATTCCTCGTACACTTAACGAAGTGAGTCATTATGAGCGCGATGTGGACACCATGATGAAAAAACAGCCACATTCAACAGCGAACACACAAAATGACAGTGTATGTATGTTTGCTACATTGGGCATAAAGCATTTTGTGTTATTGAGGAAGGGTGTGGTGGGGAGACTGTACAGATGAATAAGTGGATGCAAGTGAGACATGAGTGGGAGTAAGGCTACAGTGAAATACTGACAGAAAAAAACAAAAATTCTGGAGCCCAGAATGTGATGGGTATATTTACAAATCATGTTCCATTAGAAATTAAACACAATTTGCAAAATACATCTTGTGCTTTAAATGCAAAGAAATACTATGAAATAAACATGTTCAGAATATTTAAATGTGATTTTACTATTTTCAACTTTTTTAGCAGCATTATTATTTATTCTCTTTCACCTATTCTCTTCCACTATCCTTTTGATTGCTCTGACCATAGGGCAAAATATTTCCATACATGCAAACTGTACTCTTATCTGTATTAAAAATTTAAATATCAGTAAATATATTTTGACCACAGTCCCATGTAATTTGCAAACCAAAATGTATTTGTTTAATATGAACGATTTGAGTGTGTGGATGAGAAAGAGAGACAATGAGAAAGGGAGTGGACTGAAGTTAGTCTGTGTGAGCACAAGATTGAGTGTGATTTTGGTGTAAATGGAGTGAAAGTCTGTGGAAATGGGTGGTCATGGTATTTGTGTTTCCTGACAGATCCTGTACCAGACAGTGACGGGCATGAAGAAAGACCTCTCAGGTGTTCAAAGAGTAAGTAGATTAAAATTAATTATTAAAAAAAAAAATTCAAAATTTAATAAAGTGACACCTGTTATAGTGTACATGCATGCTGGAGGAAATGAATACTTTATTCCTTTCATTTCAGTTATTTACTTGTGTAACAGTTAAAAATGTAGTTCTGTTCAAAACCCAAAATCACTGTTTTTAAAGTTTTAATAAAGGGATCTATTTTGCCTACTGTTTTTACACACTGAGGAATTTGTGTATAATTGTGAATATTCAACCCATTCCTGCAGTGAAACACACTAAGGTGTACTGCCTTGTATACTGGTTACATAACCATAAGTTTGCGACTGCCCAATTCCTTGGGGTTAATGGGTTCTCATTAAAATATATTTAGAATTATTATACATTATCTGATAAATAATGGCATACAGCAGTGTTGCTGAAGTGTTTTAATGAAACTACAGCAGCACTGCCGCGCTACAGTGTACCTAAAATTAAACAATCCGCCACCCAAATTATACCTGTTCTGTGATGGTCCTGACCAATAGAGAACAGAGAACCAAAACTACAAAGTCCATCTAAGACTTTGAATCTAAGGAGCAAGAAGAAGGGAGTGTGTCTAAACTTTTGACTGGAATTGTACTGTTAATATTAGGTAATGTGATTGATTGGTTTTTACATGTTAAAACAAATCAATAACATTACTTTTGTTTACTAAAACTGTTTTCACATGATATTTATTTTTGACTAGTTTTATTGTGCTGTCTTCATTAAAGCCAAAAATATGTCAAAAGATGGACACAATTTTTCTTTTTTTACAGCCTAACTTGGTTACTTACTAATTGAGTTTAGTTTCCATGTCTTTCATTGCTTGGGCGGTCACGTAAATACACATGTGGTAGTCCATTTAAATGATGAAGATATTGTCAAAATATTGAGAAAAAATGAATGATAGAAAATAATTGTCGTGTGTTTATTGATGGACCACAATGTACACAAAGTTTTATACTTAAATAAATGATCAGGCATAAAATAGTTCCCGAGTGTTCTGTTGTGGTTGGATCTAAATTCAGAATTGTAAAATGATTCCTGTTATGCTATTTTAGGTTCCATCTTTACTGGAGGGTGGTTTTGAGGAGGAAAGCTCCAGCAGTGAAGATGAGAAGGATGAAGATGAGCATGATTCTGACACTCAAGAGCATGGCGAGAAAGATGACACGCAACAGCTTGATAAAAAGGTACAGCAATTATAATCCAGCTCCAAAAAAATTGTACAATCAAAATCTTATCAAATGCCCTAATTATTTGCCATTATACATTTAATACGTTCAAATTTAATTTGTTAATACCATGTGATAATTTATATACATTTATTAGTCCCACAATGCGGAAATTCAATTACTTTAGGAAAATGAATAGTATGTTTATAGTACAAGATATATTTCAACATTTAATTACACTTATTGTTTTTTTTTTTAATGCTTCAGCTAATCCCATTAATAGCAGTTCCATTATCCCTCTACTCAATCATGCAAAACAATTTTAAACATGCTTCACTTAGTCATTCCTTTGATCAGTTTTTAGAATCTGTAGCCTCTTTTATTCAGTATTTGCATTTTGATAGCATGCTGATGACAATTTCTGTTTACCCTACAGCAAAACATCTTATTGCTATTAATAGCATTTTCCTTTCTCTTCAACTTGTTCCTTATCATTCTGTGCTGCTCTGTAATTACATTCCATAGCATGTGTTATATCTTTAGTAATGTGTTTCATTTATTTATTCATTCAGTATCTTCCACTTGATTCTTTTATTAGTGTCGTTTGGGCTCCCCATGCCCATCCAGGGAAGAAAGTTTCGGGCACTGGGCAGATACACCCAGGACAGGGCACCAATCTATGGCTGGTCACACACACACTATATACGGGCAGTTTAGTGTAGTCAATTTACCTTGAATCCATGTTTTTGGACTGTGGGAGGAAACTGAAGAACTCGAGGAAACACGGAAAGAACACGAAACCTCCACTCAGGTTGGGATTCGAACACAATATGTGAGTGCTGCTCACTAATGTTCTTTTTCATTTAAAAGCAGACAGAGGTGTTTTTTTTTCCCTAGTTTTCCTAGTTTAATCAATTCTAATGACTGGATACCTTTTCACCCTCCTCTGTATCTGCTGCTGAGAAATGTGAATTTCCCCATTGTGGGACAAATAAAGGTTAATCTTATCTTATTTAGCAGTATCTAGTGCCATGTGTCAGGCCTGCTGGGAAATCAAATCCATTCAAATGGTGGAAAATTAGTAACTTTTAAAAAAAAAGTAGCTGAAAGACCATAGTAAAAATAGTACTATATTTTTTAATGATCATAATTAGACACTGGGCGACTTCATTTTTACAAACATTTGCTCCTCTGCTCAGGAACGGAAGAAGCTGGCGAAAGAAGCTCAGAGAGAGAAACGGAAGAACAAGGTGCCCAAACATGTGAAGAAGCGCAAAGAGAAAGTGGCCAAGATGAAGAAAGGAAAATGAGGAGCAACTGTCTACCAACTTTATTTTTTTACTTCCTGCGTGAGAGCTACATTATTAACATGATCCTCATCATCCACCTCATCATCCAGTGTTTGATTCCATTCACTATAGATGTTTGGGGACCTTTTTGATTTTTTGAAAATTAAACCAAAATGAACTTGAATCACAATGGGAATTTAAAATAACATGGACACTCATCCCGGTCCTCCCAAAACTTGACCTGTGGTATGATGTAGATGCTACAGGATAAAAATAAATTATAGCCAATTTTAATTATTACACTTTTACAGAATTATAGTTAAAATTGCCCCTCAAATATTAATGTGATTTGATGTTAAGACCCTTGAAAACATTATTCATATGATATTTCTCATACTTGAATTTATTTCAGGCCTTGTATCTGAGCACAGTGTATATACATATACACATATGTGTGTATGAGTGTGTGTGTGTGTATATATGTCACTAATATATCTCATTAGTGAATGTGTGCATGTATGTATGTGTGTGTGTGTATATATATATATATATATATATATATATATATATATATATATATATATATAGTTTGAAAAGTTGGAGTGTTCTCTTTAATTTGCTGATATTCAGATCTCCCGACATGTTAAATAATTCAGAACATAACATATTTTGCATCAGACCAATCAATTTCTAGGAGAACAGAGATAACTTGTGGTGTGAAGTAAATGACACTCACTAGCTGATTGCTAATAATAACTATATTCATAATACATTTTACTCTCAGCACTGAATTTTTGTTTTCTTTCCATGTTCTGCTTTTTCAGGAATTAACCTGAACCTGTTACATTAATTGATGTTTGTTTTAAAGTTCCTCCCTTTAGTCTTCAACTTTAAGCTTAATTCAAATTAAGCTTACTTAAATTAAGGTCTGGTTATTCACCAGTTTACAAACAGTTTACACCAGGGTTTTGCTTTGATATCTTTTGTTATGCTGGACATGTTGCCAACATAAAGGTGGATTGTGATTGCCAATTTTTGTGTGTGGTTTCATGTACAGTGGAGGAAATAAATGCCAATCACTCTAAAGTTGTGTAGCTGCAGAGTTGGCTATCAGAGTTGACCTGCCATTAGACCGCACATCTAATAAAACAAGTCAGGGATTGAGGCTAATACAAAGTGCGATCTATAGGTTTTGGCTTCATTGGTCATTTTTTAATTGAGTATATTTGTTTACAAATACATTCTTACATTAACAAAAATACAAGCCACAGCTAAGTCTCAGAAATATACTACATGGATAAAAGTATTGGCACCACATAAAAAAATCATGCCTGTAGCCCAGGGGGGTCAAAACCAATTGCATCAGGAGCCAAAAACTCAAAGCACACTTTAGGTCCCAGGCCGAACAGGATAAACATTTATTGAACACAATAAAAGTAAATGTTTTCTATTTGGGGTTTGGTATCTCAGTGGTTAGGATGTTGATATATCAATCATAAGGTTGAAGGTTCAAATCTCAGGTCCTTGCTCAGCGTTACACACTGAAGTAACCAAAGTGGGTCCTTAACCCTCGTTGCTCCATGGGTGCTGTACCAACCCTGTGCTCTGACCCCAACCATTCATTCATTCATTCATTCATTATCTTCCGTTTTATCCTATATTAGGATCATGGGGGGGGTTCCCCATGCCCATCCAGAGGAGAACGTTTCGGGCTCTGGGCAGATACACCCAGGACAGGGCGCCAATCTATCGCTGGGCACACACTCACACACACAGACATGCACACAAACACACTCTATATGGGGAAATTTGGAGAACTCAATTGACTTGATCCATGTTTTTTGGACTGTGTGAGGAAACCGAAGGAAACCCACGTGTACACGGGGAGAACATGGAAACTCCACCCAGATGGGGATTCGAACCGGGAATCCCTAGTGCTGAGAGGCGAACGTGCTAACCACAAAGCCACTGTGCTGCCTGACCCCAACCAAGTTTGGGTATTTGTATGTCGCTTAGGATATTAGTCCACACTAAATACACTTTACACAAAATGTATATAATTTAAAATACCTTACTCTCCATAAAAATATCATTTCTCAAAACTATAAACATTACAACTTTCAACATGCTGCAAAAAATATATATAAAATAATGAAATAAAAATGCTTTTTCACAAAAGTAAAAATAAAAAATCGAAACATTCAGTTTTATTAGCTCTTCGGGCCATTAAAAAAAAAAAAGCTTAAACAAATTTTTTCTGCTCTCTGTAAATATGTTCCTGTCAAAATCATACAAATTTAAAATATGAGCATGGTCCAAAACGATATCACCAGGCCATTAATAACAATAATAAATCAATGTAAAATGATCTTGCGGGCCATATGTAATTGTACTATGGTCTGGATGTGACCCATGGCCCTTGAGTTTGACACCTATGCTCTAGCCATAGAGTTTGTTCCTGCTTTGTCAGTTATCATAAATACGCTTTCAAACATTTATACAGGGATTTTAAACTGTTAAAACTGACCAACTTAGATGCAGTCTAGGTCTAACACTTATTAGTAGAATGCCAGAATAAATTAGTGTATGATACAATAATATAAAACTATAATTCCATGCAATTTTGACTGACATTTTAAATGAGACGTTTTATGCTTTACAACTGAAACTCTGTCCGTTTTGTCTGTTCTAAAAAAATGATGAAGTGTGTTAAGAGCATTTTAGTTCATTGGGTTTAGTGAATGCCCTCCACGTAGTTGGCCGGCAGCATGCCTGAGCGACCCGTCCTTTGCACTGTACCAAACATCCACCCCTCATCAATGGGCTGCACGTTGTGGATCAGATCTCCATTCCGGAACGACACCTCATCACAGTCCTGAGCTGTGTAGTCATACAGTGCTCTGTAGACACTCTGGAAACAACAAAAGAGATTTGTTCAATACTGTACAGCCAAAATGACTTTAATAATTTGTTTATTTATTAAAACCAATGAAACACTTCAGTGGCTGGCACTTTGAAGGGCTGTCGTAGGCTTGTGGAGCTTTGCAACCTGAAGGCCCTTGGTTCGATTCCCTGTCCCACTGATTAACATGGCTGAAGTGCCTTTGGGCAAAACACCTAACCCTAACTGCTCACTGGGCACCGGGGTTTGGCTGCCCTAAATTGCCCCTATATAGTGTGTGTGTGTGTGTGTGTGTGTGTGTGTGTGACTATGTGAGTGTGTGCCCATCGATGGATTTTGGAACATATGGATCATTCAACATAAAAGAGTATTGGCACCATGTGTAAAATCATGCCTCTAGTCCAGGCGCCAAAACTCAAAGCACACTTTAGGTTGCAGGCCGAATAGGATAAACATCTACTGAACACACTAAAAGCAAAAACACAACTGTTTGTGGTGTGTAAAAATTAAATAAAAATTTGGCTTTTTCCCAAAAGTATAAATAACAAATCAAAACAATTAGTTTTCTTTGCTCTTGGGCCATTTTAAAAAAATGTTGTAGCCAGTATTATTAGTGTTTTTAATTGATTTTCATTACTTAATTTTCAGTAATGTGTTATGTAATATTACTTTTGTCAGTGTTAATTTTTTCAGTAATTGTTGTGGGATTTGAATCATGATCTGGTTGGAGTTTCCACGTTGTCCTCATGTCTGTGTGGGTTTTGGCTGCTTTATATTGTGTGTGTGTGTGAGAGAGAATCAGAGTTAAATATACTTGGTCTTTCGGTGGGGATATATTTAATATTATATATAATTATAATGTTATATAATATAAAACATTCATTCATTCATTATCTTCCGCTTTATCCTCTATTAGGGTCGCGGTGGGGTTCCCCATGCCCATCCAGGGGAGAACATCTCGGGCGCTGAGCAGATACACCCAGGACAGGGCGCCAATCTATCGCTGGGCACACACTCACTCACACAAACACACTCTATATGGGGCAATTTGGAGAATTGACTTGAATTAATTGACTTGATCTATGTTTTTTGACTGTGGGAGGAAACCGGAGAACCCGGAGGAAACCCACGCAGACACGGGGAGAACATGGAAACTTCACCCAGATGGGGAATCGAACCGGGAATCCCTAGTGCTGAGAGGCGACGTGCTAACCACTAAGCCACCGTGCCGCCCACAATATTAAACATAATAATATCAATTAATATTATATATAATACTGTATGTATAATTATCATTTATTTTACCAGTACTTGGCCATTTTGTTTAGAAACCTGACAGCAATCCCAGATTGGATGATAACTTTATATAGAGCTTTTATTCCATTATTAAGTTACCCATGACAAAACTTTAATTTTTGGCTCATAATGGCCATCTCAGATGGCACTGTGGCTTAGTTGTTAGCACGTTCGCCTTTCAGCGCTGGGGATCCATGTTTAGTCAAAGTTTCCATGTTCTCCTCTTGTCTGCGTGGGTTAACAGGGAGTTTTTCTTGCCAGTGTCGCTTCGGCTTGCTCTTACAGCTTATCACACTGTCAAGCTGCTTTGTGAAAATGTACCATTGTTAAAAGCGCTCTATAAATAAATGACTTGAACTTAAACTTGGATCCATCGGGGTTCTCCAGTTTCCTCCCACAGTCCAAAAACATGAATTCAAGGTAAATTGAGTGCTCTAAATTGCCCCATATGGTGTGTGTTTGTGTGTGTGCCCAGCGATAAAATGGCATCCCATCCTGGGTGTATCTGCCCAGCGCCAGAAATGTTCTCCCATGGATGGGCATGGGGAAACCCTCCTGTGACTAGAGGATTAAGCGTAAGCTGGATGAATGAATTAATGTCTATCTCGGGTGGCACGGTGGCTTAGTGGTCAGCTTGTTCGCCTTTCAGCACTTCTGGATCCCAATTGAATGGATGGAGTTTCCATGTTTTCTCCGTGTCCACATGGGTTTTCGCCGGGTTCTCCGGTTTCCTCACAGAGTCCAAAAACATGGATTCAAGTAAATAGAATGTTCTAAATTGTCCCGTGTGTGTGTATGCGTGTCCAGTGATAGACATAATGTCTCTCTCTCATCATGTACAACTTTATGGCCTACTGTAAAAGAAAGCAAATCAAAATCATAACATTTTCCACCCTGTTTGGGGTTTGATTTTATTTCCCAGCAGGCCTGACACATGGCACTGCATACTGCAAAAACCCCTCTGTCTGGTTTCGAAATAAGAATGAACATTAGTGCACAGCACCCACACATATTGTGTTCCATCTGTGAAGTAGAACCTAAATAGCATGCAGATTTGAGAGTATAGAGAAAACACTTTGACATTGTCTCACCATGGCTGTGGAATGCGTCTGCAGCTGCAGGGCCCTGAGTGAGTGCATGCAGGTCTGGTGCATGTAACTGTGGCCATGGTTGTAGCCACTGTTGTAGTACGCGCCAGGAAGCACAGGGGCTGCAGAAATAAAGTAGAGCTCAGAATGTGACTCATTAAAAAAGGTTCTATAGCATTGTATGATACATTATACAGCCTCCAGTCCAGGAATAAGAAAGTCTTTAAAATACTGTGGTAGAATTCCTATTAAACATAATGTTTTATTTTTGAATGAATGATCTTTTTTTTCAGCATGTCTGTGCACAAAGCAAGTCCATACATACATAATTGGATGAGCTTGGTGTCAAAGACCTTTAAGATGAACTGAAATAAAGATCACAAGTTAGGCCCTTTAATTCAACATTGGTGTCTGACCCAATAAATGCTCTTTTTAATTAATAAGCATAGGCACATTTAGACAGACAATTTAGAATAGGCTGTCTCAATACTTTTGTCTATATAGTGTAATATAGTGAACAAAAAAATAAGAGAATAAGATGCTACTCAAAGTAGAAATTAGATCAAACCAATGAACAGTAGTGAAAAAACTGCCTAGAATGTAAAAATTATAAATTCCACAACAGGGTATGATGAACAGGGTATAATATCTTATAAATGTATTTTTATATAATATATTTGGTTGGATGGCGGCACGGTGGCTTAGTGGTTAGCACGTTCGCCTCTCAGCGCTAGGGATTCCCGGTTCAAATCCCCATCTGGGTGGAGTTTCCATGTTCTCCCCGTGTCTGCGTGGGTTTCCTCCGGGTTCTCCGGTTTCCTCCCAGAGTCCAAAAACATGGATCAAGTTAATTGAATTCTCAAAAATTGCCCCGTTTAGAGTGTGTCTGTGTGAGTGAGTGTGTGCTCAGCGATGGATTGGCGCCCTGTCCTGGGTCTATCTGCCCAGCGCCCGAGACGTTCTCCCCTGGATGGGCATGGGGAACCCCACCGCGACCCTAATAGAGGATAAACGGAAGATAATGAATGAATGAATATTTGGTTGGATAAAGCGAAAGATAATGGATGGATGGATGGATATTTGGTGGCATAGTGGTTAGCCTCTCAGCACTGGGGATCCAGGTTTGAATCCCTCTGTAGAGTTTTCATGTTTTCCCTGTGTCTGCACGGGTTTTCGCCCACAGTCCAAAAACATGGTAAATTGAAGGTAAATTGGCTGCTCTAAATCATCTCTACTCTATATACTGTATGTGTCTAAATTGCCCCTATATAGAGAGTGTTTGACCAGCGTTAGATTGGTACCCTGTCCTGGGTGTATCTGCCCAGTGCCTGAAACGTTTTCCCCTGGATGGGCAAACCCCCCACAACCCAAGTAAGGAATTAAACAAAAGATAATGAGATGAGAAAATTAATTATTATTGTAAACTATGTTTGCATTGTATGCTTTCCTAAACCAGCAATAAATCATCAACGACCTGTGTATAAAATGTAATAATGTGTAAAGTCTTTTGACTTACCAACAATAATTCCTGGTCTCCTTTCCATCTGCACTGAATACTGATTCAAACTTCTACTGGTGGTGCTACTCCCCTTGCTCTTATGGTTGGGATGTGCCTGTCCCTGCACCAAATAGGTTCCTCTGATGTCCTGAGTGGCAGCATGTAGGCCTGGCATCTCAAAATCTTTATGATACTTTACCTGTAGGTTTAAAACACACATGTGATATAAAAACAGACTGTGGTATACAGTGATTCTTAAAAGGGTAGTCCTCAGAACTTACATCACTGATTTGATCCTGCGCTTTTCTCAGTCTCTGCACTTCTGGGGTATCAATGAAAAATCGGAGTCCGCGGCCTTTGCTCTCTTCAAAATCTCTCCTGTACTTCACCTGCAGCTCAGAAAAGTTAACCCTTTCACTTTTTTAGGCAGTGTTCAGCAGTGTTCATCATTTGTTTATCCGCATCATATTTATATCATTCACAATATTTTTAAAGTAATTTTCAGTGATTTTTAGCGCTATCAGGATTCATTCATTTAGTACACTGAAACAAAGTTATGAAAACATCCCTTCTGCTTTTTACGATTTGTGCTAATTTGACCCAAAAAAAGGTCAAATAAATTAGTGAAAAAAGTTTTTTTAATGTCAGGCACCAATGTTGACATAAAAGCTTGTTTTACAATCATCAGTCTAATTAATCTAGGGTTATGGAGGGTACACTGGAGTTTCTCTAGACCAGGGGAGCCCAATACGTCGAGGGGTGTCAGGTAGATCGCGATGGAGGTTTATAAAAAAAAGCACTTATCACGTGTCAGCGATTTTTTTACAGCACAGTATCGGAAGCACTTTTACACACGCGCACACATTCACACACAATGTGATTCATTCTGAATCTGAATCTCTATCCCTGTGCAAGTGATCAGTCTGCCGCCCCCATCTCTCTTGCTGTTCCTAAAACCGGCATGTATGTGGCCACGCCTCCGTGCCTAAATCAGAAGCACTGCATCGCGAATCATCTACATTATATTAGATTTCTGTTTGTGTTTTTGCACTTTATTTGACTGACAAGATGAGTGAAGGATTTTGCTCCAAAAGAACTAAAATGTACCACTTTCATTTAGAGTGGGAGGGTGAATATTTTTTTATAACGTCAAAATTAAAATGCATTTGCTTTTATTAATGTTCATGTTCTGTTTGGAGGGGGGGGGCAGGTTGCTTAGTGGTTTACCATGTTGTCCTCTCAGCACTAGGGATTCCTGGTTCAAATCCCAATCTGGGTGGAGTTTCCATGTTCTCCCCGTGTCCACTTGGCTTTCCTCCGGGTTCTTCGGTTTCCTCCCACAGTCCAAAAACATGGATCAAGTCAATTGAGTGTGTGCCCAGCAATAGATTGGCGCCGAGTCCTCTGTGTATCTGCCTGGCGCTAGATACAGCGCAAACATTTCTGCATTTTCCACATTAATAATAATCATAATAAAAATAATTAATAAAAGTATTGGGCAGCAGAATGGCTTAGTGGTCCACATGTTCGCCTTTCGGCACTGGGGTTCCAGGTTCAAATCCCAATCTCGGTGAAGTTTCCATGTTCTCTCCGTGTCTGCATGGGTTTCCTCCCATAGTTCAAAAACATGGATTCAGAGCAAACTGTTTGCTCTAAATTACCCATATAGTGTATGTGTTTCTGTGTCTGTTTGACTAAGTGTGCCGAGCGATAGACTGGCATCCTGTTCTGGGTGTATCTGCCCAGCGCCTGAAATGTTCACCTCTGGGTGGGCATGGATGGAACCCCCCCCCATGACCCTAGTAGGTCAAGATCAAGGTAATTAATAAATGAATAAAAGTAATAATAATGCAGCACATTAGTGGCATGTTAGCATGTTCAGCTCTCAGCGCTGGGGATCCAGGTTCGAATCCCAATCTGGGTGGATTTTCCGAATTCTCTTCGTGTCCATGTGGGTTCCACATGGATTCAAGGTAAATTCATTCATTGATTCATTATCTCCCGCTTTATCCTCTAGTAGGGTCGCGGTGGGGTTCCCCATGCCCATCCAGAGGAGAACGTCTCGGGCGCTGGGCAGATACACCCAGGACAGGGCGCCAATCCATCACTGGGCACACACTCACTCACACACACACTCTATATGGGGCAATTTTGGAGAATTCAATTGATTTGATCCATGTTTTTGGACTGTGGGAAGAAACCCACGCGGACACGGGGAGAACATGGAAACTCCACCCAGATGGGGATTCAAACCGTGAATCCCTAGCGCTGAGAGGCGAACATGCCTTCAAGGTAAATTGACTGCTTTAAATTGACATATATAATATGTGTGTTTGTGTGACTAAGTGTACCCAGTGATAGATACTACAACTGGAACTATGAGCTGGAACTTTGAGCTGAGAATAATATCCTCTGTACCACTATGTTGCCCCGAGTTAAATTAGATGAAAGAAAATAAAAATTAATCAATACAATTTCAGAAAAAAATGTCATATTAAAATAAATTATAAACAATGGATGTGCTAACTTAACACATTTATAAACAAGAAAATATGTAAAGTGGAGAAATAATGGGTGAGATCATTATTTAATCACCCTCATACTGTAAATTTGAGTTCAAGGGGCACATACATGCTTTTGCCTCTGTAGTCTATATGAAGAGTGATCTTAAAAGCTTTCTGTGGTATAACTAAACTGTTAACTGTTACAAACTTTTTTTTTTCTTTGCTAAACATTTGCCCCAGGTTATATGTGCAAATTTTAATTATCCCCAAACTACCATTGTAAACATGAATCATCTGATTCTTTGTCCTTGTGGTAAGGTTTTAGAATGGTTACCAAGTGTGTGTCTGAGAGGCAAGACAGCAATGGTTTGGCAGTGTGCTCTGGGTTGCCAGATGGAGTATCGAAGGGGAATCGTGAACATACCATGGAGCAGACAGCTGCCCCCCTTTGCTACATGCTGACCTCCAAAGCAACACTCAAGCCAAAAGCTTCTTTTGTTTCTTGGATTTATTAATATGTTTGTTGATGTAATAGCTTTATGATTTTATGTACCTTTCACATAGTTTTAAAGATCTTGTACCTGACTTTGTAGCTCGCTTTGTTGCCTCAGACGCAGGTTCTCTGGCGTGTCTGTAACAATGGTGAATGTCTGCTTTGGGTAGTGCCTGCATGAAAGATGCGACATGCTGAGATTTTGGCAAAGAAACAGCACAGCATGCAAGTATGTGCACACTATTTTCCAAAGAGAGATAAGGATTTAGCTTGTTTACAAACACAGATCTATTTTGCTTACCCACAGTAACAAAGGGACATGTTTGAGTATTAGTGATATAATTAGGCTGAGTTCAGATTTTGTCCCTGCTTAAAATAGAAGACTACATTAAAAGTGAATGTAAACTAATTAACATGTGATTTTAATATAATTGATATTTATTCTTCAATCAATTAAAATACAATTTCATATAATGGCATCGCAGTGGCTTAGTAGTTAGCATGTTTGCCTCTCAACGCACAGGATCCGGGTTTTGAATCTTGATCTGGGTGGAGTTTCCCTGTGTCAAAGGTAAATTCGCTGCTCTAAATTGCCCCTATAGAGTTATGTGTGTGCTTGTTGTGTGTGTGTAAGTTAGTGACTGAGTGTGTGCCCAGCGATAGATTGTTGCCCTGTCCTGGGTGTATGTGCCCAGTGCCTGAAACGTTCTCCCCTGGATGTGCATGAAGACCTGAGTAGAGGATTAAGCAGAAGATAATGAATGAATGAAAAAAATCTATCTCTGGGCACATTCACTCACACAGACAAACACACAAACAAACTCTATATGGGGCAATTTAGAGCATTACCTTGAATCCTTGTTTTTGGACTGTGGAAACCCGAGGACTCAGAGAGTCCAACCCTGAGTTACAGTCGATTCCCAACCAGACAGCTCTACAATGTCACACAACCTAGAAGGATGTTCTCCATTTTTTACACCTATGTTTTTTTTTTTTTATTTATGTTGTAAAAGAACATTTTCAGAAGGTCTGCAATGTAGCTAAATGCTCCTTCAGATAATTAACACATAACATTATTATTTCATTCATTCATTTATTCATTGTCTTCCGCTTTATCCTCTATTAGGGTCGCGGGGGGGGGGGGGGTTCCCCATGCCCATCCAGGAAAGAACGTTTCGGGCGCTGGGCAGATACACCCAGGACAGGGCGCCAATCTATCGCTGGGCACACACTCACTCACATAGACATGCACACATACACACTCTATATGGGGCAATTTGGAGAACTCAATTGACTTCATCCATGTCTTTGGACTGTGGGAGGAAACCGAAGGACCCGGAGGAAACCCACGCGGACACGGGTAGAACATGGAAACTCCACCCAGATGGAGATTTGAACCGGGAATCCCTAGCGCTGAGAGGTGAACGTGCTAACCACTAAGCTACTGTGCCGCTAACATTATTATTTATTTAACTAAAATAAAACATCCATCCATCAATTATCTTCCGCTTTATCCTCTACTAGGGTCTCGGGGGGGTTCCCCATGCCCATCCAGGCGCGTTTCGGGCACTGGGAAGATACACCCAGGACAGGGCGCCAATGTATTGCTGGGCACAGACTCACTCACACAGACACGCACACATACACACTCTATATGGGGCAATTTGAAGAACTCAATTGACTTGATCCATGTTTTTGGACTGTGGGAGAAAACCAGAGAACCCGGAGTAAACCCACGCAGACACGGGGAGAACATGGAAACTCCACCCAGATGAGGATTCGAACCGGTAATCCCTAGCGCTGAGAGGCGAACATGCTAACCACTAAGCCACCATGCCGCTGACATTATTATTTATTTAAGTAAAATAAAACATACAAAACTAAATAGGGAGGCAGGGTGGCTTAGTGGTTAGCATGTTGCCTCTCAGTGGTGGGGATTCCAGGTTTGAATCCCAATCTGGGTGGAGTTTCCATGTTCTCTCTGTGTGTATTTCCTCAGGGTTCTCCAGTTTACTCCCACAGTCTAAATTATATATTTTAACCATATACATTTTGTTCATGTGACTTTCCTTGTTTGAACAAATATTCTTCAGGATTATATTAAACTTTTCTACAAAAATTAAATTTGTTTAGCACACCCATATAAAACAAATTGTTTATATTATAATTACTTACCAGAAGATAGTATTTAGAACAGTAGAACAGTATTTCAATAAATCCTGCCCAGATACTTAAGATGTCCCTCTGACATGTATCTGCCTGAACTTATTTTATGCTGTTTCTTTCTCTTTTTTATTTATCTAGTTCAATAAGACATACTTTACTTCATTGACATCTAAATTGCACCATAAAAACATGTATGGTAGGGAAAAACTGAAGGCTGAACCTAACTTAAACACCTCTCATTTCACCATCTTAGGCTTAATCATATAATAAACAATGGGGTCATGGAGGGGGGTTATCTATGACATTTCAGGGGACTATGTTTCGGGCGCTGGGCAGATACACCCACAGTGGGGCACCAATTCATTTCTGGGCACACAATTACTCACATTATATAGGGGCAATTTAGTATGGGCTCCCATGTGGGAGGAAACTAGTGAACCCAGACAAATCCAAGAAAACATGGGAAAAACATGAAAACTTCAACCAGATCGGGATTCAAACCTGGATCCCACCCAGTGCTGAGAGGCGAACCTGATAACCACTAACCCACCATGCAATCCTCTTTGTAAATTTGGAACACTTAAAATAAATATAAAACTCTGAAAAATACTGTCACATAGTCCAGTAAGTCTGATTTGTTTTACATTTAAAAAATAAACAGCAGCAAGGTTCTGGGTTTGATACCAGAAAGGTACAAGCACAGGGACTTTATGTGTTGAATTTGCATGTCCTCCCTATGCCTGTGTAAATAAAAAAAATACCAATAGATAAATTGGAGATGCCAAATTGTGCTAACCATTTGTAATAAATGTTTATTGTATAGTGCCCTTAAAGTGCCAAACCCAACCCTTAATAAAGGGTTGTGAGGTAGGTCACTTAGTGTAAAACTGTGCCTAACTCAATATCCTAATAAGAACAGCCAAATAAAGAACAATGGAAATTTAAGTTGTCTGCCTGAAAAAGTTGTTTGTGTCTCTAATATTGTGGCTCACTCAATTTTGTTACTTCACATCCCATCCGTGCAGTGATTGTTGATTTATGCGTAATTGGTCACTTCTTGTTAGATAAAAAAAGAAACTTTAACTAACTAGGAGAGAAATTTACCGAACACTGGTGTTGCTTACTCAAACCATGTAGAGGTAATGAGACATTTTGAGCTGACAGCACTGAGAGCTAATATGCTAATCACTAAGCCACCATGCCCTTATTGTACTTTAAACTTTCTTTAAAGTAGTTTAACAATAAAAAACACAATCCTACACTGTTAAAGTTATATGTATTTATTTATATTTAATGTTCTAAAAGGAAGTCCCATTAGGAAGTGTTAGAACAACTTGAAAAGTAGTTAGCTAGCCATCCATCCATTATCTTTCGCTTTTCCCTCTATTAGGGTGCTCTATTAGATGTTCTCCATGCCCATCCAGGGGAGAACGTCTCGGCGCTGGGCAGATACACCCAGGAGAAAGCACCAATCTCTCGCTGGTCATACACTCACTCACTTAGATGGGGCAATTTGGTGAATTCAATTCACTTAATCCATTCTTTTGGACTGTGGGAGGAAACCGGATAACCCGGAGGAAACTCATGCGGACACGGGGAGAACATGGAAACTTCATCGAGATTGGGATTGTGATGGACGTGTGAACCACTAAGCCACAGTGCCGCAGTAGTTAACTACACCACTGTACAACTGTAAATTAAACATTATTTGTTGCAGGACTTTGTTACATACATGATTCTAACCACTGCTTAATATGAAGGACCATTACTGTAGATTCTATACTTTCACTGTGGCATTGTGAATTATTAAAAAAAAAAAATTACTTTAAACTAAAATTTTATATTAAATTATTTATTTCTTTATCTTATAATATATGTGATAATATTCAGCAAGTTGATCAACATCATACCACTATTAGCTGAGGTCCTGCTTAATAATATTAGGAGTTTATTTTGCAATAATGATTTGCTTGCTCAAATTATACTTCATATTAACATGCATTTATTAATGATTATAATGCTTTAAAGTAGCATGCACAAGGACATACGAATTGCAGTAGGGTTTCTTTTCATAGCCTTTGTAGTTGTTCATGTTGAGAGTCATCTTGCAGACCTCACAGTGGAAGCATCCTTTATGCCAGTACTAGAAAATATTGAAAAACAGAGAGAAGTAAATATATGACCATGTCCACAATACTGACACATAACTGTGACAAAATTACTAAACACAGTTAGAAAAGAAAAGAAGGTACCTTGTCCAGGCATGTTACTTTCTCTGTAGCATAGACGATTTTCCCACAGCGTGCACAGTGAGGGTTCATGGTAGGAGTAAGTGCACAGATGCAGAGCAATCACAATTAATTCAGAAGCTTACAAAAACGGAATGCTGAGTGTGTGACACTGGAATTAAAACTGCACAGATATTGTGAAATCTGTTTGAGTCAGGACAAGCAGGATAGAGAACCGTGCCAAGCGTGACTGAACAAGAGCGGGAGGGGAGTAGGAGAAAGAGAAGAATAGGAAAGGGTATAGAAGAATAGGAGTGAAAGATGTGCGATGTGGACAGTGAAATAAAGAGAAAAATAAAAAGAGATCAAAGAAGAACAGCTAGATTTTTAAGAAAGAATGACAAGTAGAGAAAAGATTAAGATACATGAGATAAAGAGATGTAATATATAAAAAAAATATACAGAGATAGGGCATAAATACAGTGAGAGAATAAAATATAGGGAGAGAGAAATATAAAAAAAAAAAAACAGGTCCTGTTCACACATTAGATGTATTACACGTGTAGGCTGTTCTGGGTGATCTGATAATAAGCAAAAAGTATTACAAGTAAAGATGCATCCTTGATTGTGTTTACCCGACCATAAACAGAAGTAAGTGCCACATATGGCCCCATTGAGTTATAGGTGGGTTTTTCTTGGACGGGACTTTGGAAACTGGTCCAGAATAAAGATGGAAAAATAAAGTAAATCCAGGTTCTTGAATAAAATATGTGCCCCACATCTAGATGGATAGGAGTTAAATACAATATTAAATACATAAAAAAAGAGGAAAGTTGAATATGATTGCAATAATTAAAATATGGGCCTCACGGTGGCTTAGTGGTTAGCACCTTCACCTCTCGAATCCCAATCTCGGTGGAGTTTCCATGTTCTCCCTGTGAATTCAAGGTTGAATTATTCATTCATTCATTATCACCTTCTTTATCCTCTTTATGGGTGGGGTTCCCCATGCCCATCCAGGGGAGAACGTCTCGGGCGCTGGGCAGATAGACCCAGGACAGAGCGCCAATCCATCGCTGGGCACACACTCACTCACTCATACACACTCTACATGGGGCAATTTTGGAGAACTCAATTAACTTGATCCATGTTTTTGGACTGTGGGAGGAAACCGGAGAACCCGGAGGAAACCCACGCGGACAGGGGGAGAACATGGAAACTCCACCCAGATGGGGATTCGAACCGGGAATCCCTAGTGCTGAGAGGCGAACATGCTAACCACTAAGCCACCGTGCCGCCCAAGGTTGAATTAAATGCTCTAAATTGCCCCATATTAGTGTGGCTAGTGTTTTTTTTTCTTTAAAAAACATATATTCTAAATGCCTGTATTTAAATATATTTTTTTCTCTCTCTTTCAGATTGATATCAGATTATCAGATAGGACACTATGCACCTAGTGCACATTTTACTGCATTGTGCCTTATTGATTGGCACTTCTGCCCTTTTGCCGTTGGAGATCCAGGTTTGAAACCCAATCTGGGTGGAGTTTCCATGTTCTCGTGGTTCTGCGTAGATTTTCTCCAGGTTCTTTGTTTTCCTCCCACTGTTCAAAAACATGGATTCAAGGTGAATTGGCTGCTCTAAATTGCCCATATCTAAAATTGCCCCATATGCAGTGAGCATGTGTCTGTGTGCGTGTGTGCACAGCAATAGATTGACACCTGTCTAGGGTGTATCTGCCTAGCGCCCGAGACATTCTCCCCTGGATGGGCATAGGGATCTCCTAATAAAGAGTTAAACGAAACAAATGGAACAAAATAAATGAATAAATCATTTAAGTACTTAATAATTTGGTGATGTCGTTAGAAAATGTTATGTTGTGTTGGATCTTAATACGGCACTGTACAATGTGGATCGTGCTGACTAGACTAAAAAACACATGATGAATTGTTTGCTGGTTTTAAAATCCTATCTGACTGCTATTTAGCTTGTTGTTCTGACCACACACAGTAGAATCAAGAAATGTGTAATTAAGCAATTAGGCATGAGAGGGAGTCCATTATTGTGAATAAATCATGTGAAAGAGGTGTTATTAGTACAGACGCTTAGTGGAATACAGTAACCCCTCATTCCTGTGATTTATTCACTTAAGTGCTTGTATAAAACGGCTATAAACACACTATAATAAAAACATAACCATTATAATAGAGATATTTTTTAATAGTATAATTTTAATAGTATTAAAAGCATTTTAATAATAAACAGGTCAAACTCAATGCCCATATAAATAAACTGTCTATGTGTCGTTTTAAATATTCAAATTTCTACTGTAGATATTTCAGATGTGATTCTAATCTCTCCTTCAACCTACATGGTAATAATATTAACATATATAACATTCTTTCATACATATAATTGTTCTGTATATATATATGGGAAATTGATTCAGGGTTTAAAATACATCAGATTAGATTGCTGTAATGTACTTCTGGTGAATTATTCTTAAATATCACTGCATGACGTTCAGTTGGTTCAAAATACAGTAGCTGAAATTTTAAATTTTATTATTCATTCATTCATTCATTCATTCATTCATTATCTTCCGCTTTGTCCTATATTAGGGTCACGGGGGGGGGGGGTCCCCATGCCCATCAAGGGGAGAACATTTCGCTGGGCAGATACACCCAGGAGAGGGCGCCAATCTATAGCTGGACACACACTCACACAGCCATGCACTATATGGGGCAATTTGGAGAACTTAATTGACTTGAACCATGTTTTTGGACTGTGGGAGGAAACCGGAGAACCCGGAGGAAACCCACGCGGACACGGGAAGAACATGGAAACTCCACCCAGATGGGGATTCGAACCGGGAATCCCTAGAGCTGAGAGGCGAACGTGCTAACCACTAAACCACCATGCCGCCCTTAGTTTTATTATGTTAGCCCATATTGATTAAATTTGCACTTCGTTCTCCTACCAGGCTCTTTCTCCTAACCTTTCTCCTCTGTTCTGAAATCAGAAATTGTGGTAAACGGAAGGGAGTAAAACCAAGAAACCAGCAAATGTAATGCAAAACGCTTATTTCTCACAAAACTCAAAGTAACAATTCCTTTTATTGCTGGCATACACACATATATAAAAACACACTTTGTGCAGCCTTGTCGACGTGCTTGCTCCCTCCTGCCTCCTTCCTGCCTTCTTTACTTGCACACAAAAGGAGAGTAATTACACTCAATAATAAATGGCAGGTGTTTCCATTTACCTGATCTGCCTCCCACCACTGCCTTCTGTTCACAGGCTCTGCCTCACTCTGCCTCTTGCGGCATATTTCCCCACTGCTTGTGGATGTCAGCCAAAATCATCTGAGCCCACTGACCTATGGAACATTTGACACTTTAGAGGGCTAAAGTGCTAAATACCAAGTGTTGGTATTCTTCATGCAGAAAAGGCAGTGGGGAAAAAGCTCTGCCTAAATAATCTAAATAGATAGGCCTATGGCCAGCCACTCTTCTCTATCGTGCTATAATTTTACTCTCGCAATGAGAACTTACAGCTAATGCATCAATCAATCCTTTCCCTTCATTACGTGGGATAATACTGCTCCCAGCCTTTTTTCCTACATGTCAGTATGTAAAATAAGGAAAAGAGCAAAGTTCGGAGAATGCCGAATTGGGCCATCACAAATTGCAACTTACTGTAGACAAAAGCTTGTTGGCACCTCTCTGTCCACTAGACTGGGTCTGCTTTCTCATGAGGATAGTTTTTATCCAAAGCAACTCACAAGTATCCCAACTTGATGATTGGGCTCAAAGGGTTGGCCATGATACAATACCATGGAGCAATAAAGCAAAAAGGTACTTGAGGTTGTGTCTTTGTAACCTCATGTACTTTATTGCTTTTATAAAACGGTTACAAACAGACTATAATTAAAATAATATAATGAAATAATATACATAATAAATAATAAATCATTTATAAATAATATAAATAATATGATATAATTTGATTTATAAATGTGTTTATTAAAAGAATAATAGTTAATGAACTGTTTTTCTAATGATCAACTATCTAGTCTAGTGGCCAAGATAGCAAAACACAGTTTACACAATCACACATTGATACAAATGCGCTCAGAGGTGTGCTTTATTGTCAATAAAGTAATGGGTGGACGAACAGCTCAGCCAATCAGATTTAAGGACCGGAACTATTCATTCATTCATTATCTCCATCCAGGGGAGAACGTCTTGAGCGCTGGGCAGATAGACCCAGGACAGGGCGCCAATCCATCGCTGGGCACACACTCACTCACTCAAACACACTCTACATGGGGCAATTTTGGAGAATTCAATTAACTTGATCCATGTTTTTTGGACTGTGGGAGGAAACCGGAGAACCCGGAGGAAACCCACGCGGACACGGGGAGAACATGGAAACTCCACCCAGATGGGGATTCGAACCGGGAATCCCTAGCGCTGAGAGGCGAACGTGCTAACCACTAAGCCACCGTGCCGCCCGGACCGGAACTACCCGTTTTATAATGAGGGTTAAGTGCGTTTCTCAAGGACCCACATTGGTAACTTCAATGGACTTGGGATTTGAACTCAGAACCTTCAGATAGATAGCCCAATATTCTAACCACCAATTTTTTTAATTCTTATGCTCAATCAACAATAGGGTCGGCTGCATATTCATTCATTCATTATCTCCTGCTTTATCCTCTATTAGGGTCGCGGTGGGGTTCCCCATGCCCATCCAGGGATGAACGTCTCGGGCGCTGGGCAGATAGACCCAGGACAGGACGCCAATCCATCGCTGGGCACACACTCACTCACACAGACACACTCTATATGGGGCAATTTTTGAGAATTCAATTGACTTAATCCATGTTTTTAGATTGTGGGAGGAAACCAGAAAACCCGGAGGAAACCCACGCAGACATGGAGAGAACATGGAAACTCCACCCAGATGGGGATTCGAACCGGGAATCCCTAGCGCTGAGAGGCGAACGTGCTAACCACTAAGCCACCGTGCCGCCGGCTGCATATTACGTCTCAATATGGTTTTTGTGTGGTCAGTAATTTCAGGCAGAGTCGAAAAATTTCACTTTGCAATCACGCAACATGGCTTTTGGGACGATAAGAGGTGGGAATCACACAAGACCAGAATAGGAATTTTAGCCATATTCACCTTTGATTCTAGCTCCTCCTTCTCCTGAACTACTGTTGCCAATTCCACTGGTACAAATTCTTCCCATATTTTAAAAAGGTTGAGGTGGTATACCTGCTGTGCTGCATCTTCATCCTCCCATATCACCTCATAGTCGACATTCTCCACCCGCATGTGATGTTGAAAGGTCCTTGTAATTAGTCATTAGTATTTGGAGCTTCCCATAGGCAGTAAATGCGTATTTTGCCTCCCGGTACAAACTCTTTTAGCTGAGTGCCCCTATTAAACAATCAGCTTTGACTTTCTTGCACTAGGAGCAAATTTTCTTGTGTAAGTGTTCCCAGTGCATGCAACTTTTCACTCAATTCAGATCTGAACTGAATATCATTTTTGCTGGTCAGAGGTCCCTCTTCCCCATTTTCCCAGATGACATCTAAGACACAGCTAGTCACCATAAAGCCAATTTAATATATAGAACCCCATGTACAAAAATATAATCCTCAATAATTCATATAGATGGCATGGTGTTTGTGGTGTGGTATTAGCGATGGGCCTTAACATGTGTGAATTTCCTTTGGAATGCTGACAGGCAAGATGAACTTGAAGAATGCTTCCAAATATTGCCTTGCATGATTCACCAGAACTAATACGATGTAATGTAATGTATTGTAATGTAATTCAAAGCAATGTCCCTGTCCTGACAGTTCTATTGGCCAAATGGAGATCATTTTTAGATGGGACCTCAATCAACGAAAGGGGCAGCAATATTTTTCCCTTGTGCCCTAAATATCTCAGCATTGTGTTAAAATTACATTTTTATTTGTCCCAGCATCCAGCATCTCTCAGTACAGAAGGTCTTTAATGAAATATGGAGAAAAAAAGCGCTATGCTGGGCATCAGCCTTTGACCATTTTACTTTTGCTTGATCAAAGGCATGATACAGATACACATCTCTGATGACAGGGAGCTGATGTCGATGGACCGAGCAAGTTTTATCTGAAAATTTGTCTTTGCAGGACCCATCTACATTTAAAACTGTCTATAATTCTGAGAATTGTGAGAGTCCCAGCTTGCAGCACCACCAGAAATTTGGTCCAAGCTTTGACCCTGCATCCGTGATGTTGGATGCACCTACCTGGGAATAACAAACAAGGTTCCCACCTGTCTAATCATAAGCAGCCATATAGTCCTTGGCCAAGGTCAGGTGACATCAGGCAATGGCCCTGTATCCAATCCGCCATCCCGGGCAGCTGCACAACAATTTGTTCCAGCACTACCATATCAATTATGGCCTTGATGTCACATCCTTTGCAGTGCAGCCACTTCCTACCGGCATTACATAGTTATTGGATGAAGGCAAAATGCAGTCCACAGATCCGTCATTGGCTGTAAAGCAAAAGGCCTTTATTTCTTATAATAATAATACAATGTAAAAAGTCATTTTAATTGCTGGGATGCACTCACTGCTTACTGCCAGTTTACATCCAGTTTACAAGCACCTTCTCTTCAATCCCTCACACCACAACAATATATATCAATATTCAATTGTTCTCTGCGTTCTCTGGTCAGACAAGGAATTGTTTTTTAATGTGCCAAGAAGTTTATGTTCTACCATTTACTTTACATTTGCTCCTTCATGGGCATCACTGTGGTTTAGGGGTAAGCACATTCACCTCTCAGCGCCAAGTTTCCATGTTCTACCTGTGTCTGTGTGAGTTTTTTTGGTTTCATCCCATAGTCCAAAAACATGGATGCAAGATGAATTGGCTGCTCTAAAGTGCCCCTGTCAAAATTGCCCCTATATAGCATGTGTGCATGGGTCTCCTTGTGTGTGAGACCATCATTGAATTGGCGCACTGTCCTGGGTGTGTTTGCCTGAATCTTTCTCCCTTGGATGGGCATGGGGAACCAACAGCAACTCTAGTACAGGATTAAGCGGAAACTAATTAGAATAGATGCTCCTTCAGGTGTGGATAACATATAAATGCAAAATGCAAGTTTTTTTCTTTGTTTGGGGGACTTGGGGTGGTGTCCACATACCATATAGCCCAAATGTAAATTTCGTGAAGAGACATAAAATCATTTTTTTAAATAAAAAACCCCATCGGTACAGCTATAATTGACCGTGTAGATAGTGGAGGTGGGGCGGTTGGAGAGTTAAAACGATTTCCTTCCTACCGCATACAAACAGTAGGCGTGAACCATTAGACTAATCTGAAACCAGACTGCAGGACTGATGCTGCGCCTTCATCCAGCTGCTGCGTCCCACAGTGTACAGAGGACGGCGAGTGATACAGATCTTCTTTTCATTTCCCATTCTCATCGTTTCCCTCCATTCTTGGGCATTATGGACAATTTCCCCTGCATTTTCCCTGAATTACTTAAATCGCACGGGCTCAAGATGGACCGCTAAAATACATTTTTAAAGCTATTCAAGATAACAAGCCAACGGTCTTCTCTGTAACGCCTGGATACAGTGGGAGGCTTGTCGCGTCGACACGGATTTTTGTACAATTTCGTGTATGAATCTGACACGCAGTTTGTATCTGCTATATTAATTTTCAAATATTTCACATAGGATTTAATGCTTTGTACCAAACGGAGGTCGTTAAACTTAATAGCACGTCTCTGGTGAAGTGTTTCTAATCGCCAGCTTAATACCGTCGTAACCTTCACTTTAACGTCAATGACAGCACGACCTAAGACGCTGTGTCAAAACTCTGTCGATTTGGGGCAGTTTTGCTGAGAGAAAAGTGATGAATGAGAAAATAGGAACGAATAAGAGAAGATATTTGATATTTAGCTGGACCAGGAGCAGCTTCAGGTGTCGAGTGGTCGCCAGTTAGCTAGTCGATTCAGTACAGGGTTCCCCCAGGTTATTGAGTCACCCATTTTTGGCTTAAATCTCTCTTAAATCATGGCCTCTGCAGCAGCGAGCCTGGCCTCCTCGATCGCCAGCAAAACCAAAACGAAGAAAAAACACTTTGTATCGCAAAAGGTGAAGCTTTTCCGCTCCAGCGACCCGCTTCTCAGCGTCCTGATGTGGGGAGTCAACCATTCGGTAAGGCTGCTTACATCCCATATACGATGCATAAACGCCCCGCTCTGTGTGTTGCAGTTGTAGTATTTTTAGTGATTTACCACGAACAATCGTGATACCGTTACGTGTTAGGAGTGTTTACTTACAAACTAAAAAGCATAAATGGCAATTGGAACTACCATCCCATTAGATATCCTGATATATGATAGCTCCACTCTTTGGCATACTATTGACCTGTATGGACATTAAGAGCTCTGTTGTATTTGTAACATGAAGACATCTGGTACATACATTCATCCATTCATTCATTCAGCATCCTCCGCTTAATCCTTTACTTGGGTTGCTCTGGGGGAGGGGGGTGCTCTCACACAGACACGGGGAGAACATGGAAACTCCAACCAGATTGGGATTCGAACCTGGATACTTAGCGCTGAGATACAACTTGCTTAACACTAAGCAACTGTGCTGCCCAACATACATTCAAATTATTTCCTAGCATGTAAACTGTTGAACTGGCAGATCTAATTCCACATAATCTTTGAGCATGTGGGAATTTGTGGTCATCCAGTCAAAAAGAGTGTTAATGTCAGGTCTCTGGTGAAGAGTTTCTAATCGCCAGCTTGATAATGTGGTAAGATTAAAATTACCGGAAATGACAGCAGTGTTTTTTATTAATTACCACAGACAATCATTCTGTTATTGTTACATTTTAGGAGTAAAGACCATAGGCTTATTTACAAACTATAAAGAATAAATGGCAATTGGAACAACAACCATCCCTTTAAATAACCTGATATATGATAACCCCATTCTTTGGCATACTATTGACCTGTATTGACATTTATAACTCTGTTGTATTAATTATATGAAGACATCTGAGACATACATTTGCATTATTGCTAAACATATACAGAGGCATAAACTGTATGGGCTTTTGGACAAGTCTTGAAGTCCCTCATTTCAAAACCCTCAACCTTTAATGTTGGTTCATGTCTTCACTGTTCTCAAAAGGATTTCCACATGATATTTGGGCGAATTTGTGGTTATCTACTCCATAAAGCATTTGCAAAGTACAATGTTGATCTGAGACCAGAAGGTCTGACTCACATTCAAGCTTATCTCTCATAAATATCATTGTGGTTCAGATACATAAAACCAGTCTTGTTCAAAAAGAGTTAATGTCAAGTTTCTGGTGAAGTCTTTCTAATCGCCAGCTTAACACTGTGCTAACCTTTACATTAACGTCAATGGCAGCAGTGTTTTTAGTGATTACCACCGACAACCATTATAATATTGTTACGTGTTAGGAGTAAAGACCACAGGTTTACTTACAAACTAAAAAGCATAAATGGCAATTGGAACAACTACCATCCCATTAGATAACCTGATATATGATAGCTTCACTCTTTGGCATACTATTGACCTGAATTGACATTTATAGCTCTGTTTTATCTTGGACATACATTTGCATTATTTCTAAACATGTACAGCGGCATAAACATCTAATCAGCTATACCAAGTCTCTAATTGCAAACCCTCAACCTTTCATATTTGTTCATGTCTTCACTATTTTAAGAGGGCTTTCCACATAATCTTTGAGGATGTGTTTGGGAATTTGTGGTCATCCAGTCAATAAAGCAATTGTAAAGTACAATATTAATCTGAGACCAGCAGGTCTGACTCACATTCAAGTTTATCTCTGGTGAATATCTTTGTTGTCCAGATACATAAAATCAGTCTTGTTCGAAAATAGTTAATGTCCAGGCTCTGGTGAAGTGTTTCTAATCGCTAGCTTAATACCGTGGTAGCCTTCACATTAACGTTAATGACAGCAGGGTTGGAGTGTTTGAGTGACCATCAATTATTCTGATATTGTTACGTGTTAGGATTAAAGACTACTGGTTTACTTACAAACTAAAGAGCATAAATGGCAATTGGAACAACCACTATCCCATTAAATAACCTGATATATGATAGCTCCACTCTGACATACTATTGACCTGTGTGGACATGTATAGCTCTGTTGTATTTGTTACATGAAGACATCTGGGATATACATTTACATTATTTCTAAACATGTACAGAGGCATAAACCGTAAGACATTATGGACAAATCTTCAATTATCACATTGCAAACCCACAACCTTTATTGTTGGTTCATGTCTTCACTGTTCTCAGAAGGATTTCTACATGATCTTTGGCCATGTGTTTGGGAATTGGTGGTCATCCATAAAGCATTTGCAAAGTTCAATGTGATCAGAGACTAGCAGGCCTGACTCACATTCCAGTTTATCTGTTGTGAATTTCATAGTGGACCATATACATAAAACCAGTCTTGAACAAAATAGTTAATCTCAGGTCTCTGGTGAAGTGTTTCTAACCACCAGCTTAATACTGTGGTAACCTTCACATTAATGTCAATGACAGCAGCAGTGTTATTAGTGATTGGCACCAACAACCATTATGGTATTGTTAGGAGTAAGGACTACTGGTTTGCTTACAAACTAAAAAGCATAAATGGCAACAACTACCACCATTTACAGAGACATAAACTGTTGCAAGGGCACGTCTAATCATCTATACTAATTCTCTAAATCAAAACTCACAACCTTTCATATAGGTTCATGTCTTCACTATTTTAAGAGGGCTTTTCACATAATATTTGATGCTGTGTCTGGGAATTTGTGATCATCCAGTCAATAAAGCATTTGTAAAGTAAAATGTTGATTTGAGACCAGCATAATACTGCCATAACCATCACGTCAATGACAGCAGTGTTTTTAGTGATTTCCACCGACAATATTTGTGATATTGTTATGTGTTAGAAGTGAAGACCACTGGTTTACTTATAAACTAAAAACCATATATGGCAATTGGAACAACTACTATCCCATTAGATAACCTGACATATGATAGCTTCACTCTTTGACATACTCTTGACCTGTTCTACTTTTTACATGAATCTTAAACCTACATTTGCATTATTTCTAAACATGTACAGAGGCATAACCTGTATGACCTCTTGGATGAGTCTTGAATTGTATCATTGAAAACCCACAACCTTTAATGTTGGTTCATTTATTCACTATTCTAAGAAGGCTTTCCACATAATCATTGAGCATATGCGTGGGAATTTGTGGTTATCCAGTTGATAAAGCATTTGCAAAGTCCAATGTTGATCTGAGACCAGCAGGTCTGAATCACATTCAATTTTATCTCTGGTGAATATCATTATGGTTCAGATACATAAAACCAGTCTTGTTCAAAAACACCTTAAAAACTTGATTTACCTCCACTACCTGCATTATATTTTGATCAGGACACTTTTGATTGATTTATTAATTCAAATTTATCGTCAAGCGCCACTTAATGTTTCTAAAAAAGTACAAGACAACAAAGTGCCGCATTATTGTGCAGGAAAACACAGTTCAAACTTGAGAATATTGTCCAATTGCATATGGTGCATAATGAAGCAATAAGGCATGAATACAAATGCACAACCTTGAGTGCCTTATTGCTTTTATAAAATGGTTACAAACACACCATAATAAAAAATAAGTTTTGATTCATATATGCGCTTATTAAAAATCATTAATAAACTGGTCTAGTCATATTTCCGGTCCTTAAATCTGATAGGCTGAGCCATTTGTCCAACTGTGACATTATTAACAATAATGCAAACCTCCGATCACTTCACATTCGTATTAATTTATCATATACAATAAATAATTTTCCAGATGTTTTTAATTTTTAATAAACTATTTTCTTTATTTTTTTGGCCAAAAGATAGCAATATTTGATTATTAGAGAAACTGGAAACCTGTTACTTAGAGAGCAGGTTTACTTTAAAAACCGGACTAGATTCCATCGAAAAGACCAGTTTATTAAATAATGCTTTCAATAAAAGCATTTATGGATCAAACCTTGAATTAGGTTCCAATCCTGATCTTGGTGAAGTTTTCATGTTATTCCCATGTCTGCGTGTTCTACAGTTTCTCCCAATGGTCGAAAAACTTGGGTTCAAGGATAGTTGGCTGCTCTAAATCTAATTACCCCCTATATGGTGTGTGTATCTGTGTAAGTGAGTGAGTGATGGATTGGCGCCTTGTTCTGGGTGTTACTGGCCAGCTCCTAAAACATTCTCTTCTGGATGTGGCATGGGAACAAAAAAAATTTTACAAACCAATGAACAAAAAAGGTTAACTTAACTGTGAAAACAGAACACATAGCTAATTAATCCAAACATGAGCAGGAGCGCTAGACACCTGTGACAGTGTTCGACCCCCATTATTATATTGCTGCCCAATAGCCAATAATCCATATTCTGCCATGCATTTGGTCTTAGGGTTTCCTCATCATCATTTCCTTGAAGCCTTTATTTTGTAAAATTCTCGCAAGCAAGTGACACTTAATG
Source organism: Corydoras maculifer (assembly GCA_019802435.1). NCBI lineage: Eukaryota > Metazoa > Chordata > Actinopteri > Siluriformes > Callichthyidae > Corydoras > Corydoras maculifer. Next base: position 296,346 of record JAFMOD010001620.1, read on the forward strand.
TTTCTAAAAAAAAATCTAATCCTTAATGAATAAAAATGAAAGATTTCTCCAAGACATCTCAAAGATTTTGATTGTAGCATCATTGCAGGATTGCAGACCTGTTGGTACAGCTACAAACAGTTTTTGTTTATCATACCCAAGTGTCCATTTAAAAATTATTTCATTCATGTTTAATAATTTAACTAACTTTTATCTCTATTGATGAGTAAAGTGCTCCAGGACCATCACTGTTAATTGAGAATCATACAGAATTTATGCAAAAATAGAATGACAGAACAGACTGTCCCAGAGTTTACCCTGAGCTCCACACCTTTACCTACAAGGATTACTCATATCTCATCTCACTATCACTTAATCCTATACTACGTTCGTGCGGGGGATGCCCATTCCGGGGAGAATGATTTGGGTGTTGGGCAGATACACCCAGGACAGGCACGCTAATCTATCTCTGGGCACACTTACACACATATAGACACACAAACAAACAAAATATGGGGCGATTGCATTAAATTTACCTTGATTTCATGTTTTTGGACTGTGGGAGGAAACCAGATCACCCGGAGAAAACCCACGCACACACGGGGAGAACATGGGAACTCCACCCTGATTGGGATTTAAACCTGGATCTCCAGCGCTGAGAGGCGATTGTGCTAATCACTAAGCCACGACACGGCCCCATGCAAGGATTAATTGACACTTAAGTAAATAAAAGAGTTTTAAGCAATGCCCTTCATATATCCTAATCAATTTAGTAAGATGACATAATCTATAGTGTCAAATGCTGCACTGAGCTCTAATAAGATGAGAATAGACATTAGAGGACATTAATAAATCATTAACTACTTTTATTAATGCATTCTCAAGTGCTATGATGAGCACTTGAAACATGACTGATAATGTTCTATTATAAATCACTTTTATTAGCTTATTTCACATTCAGATGTGAAAAGACAATTCAATCAAAAAATAATGGTCTATAGTTATTATTAAAAATCCAAATTTGTCTTAATGTGTTGGTTTAACAAATGCAATTTAGGTTTTAGGTACATTACTTTGTTTATCGATTTATAATATTTATTAAAGTCTCAGTAATATTTGAACATAAGTTTTTTTTTATTTGGATCAATAGACTGTTGCCTTTGAATGCATAATTAAATTCAAGTTCAAGTTTATTAATTAGGATATATATATATTACTAAACAAAAAGTGACTACAATTGTCACAGGTGCCTATATCCGTGGGAGCGTTTTCCAGCAGACCGGTGTACGCATTCTTCTCCGCGTAGCCGTTCCCGGGAAACGCTCAATAGGCGCAAGCGGCTTACGCATTCCCTCCTGCATAGCCGATCTCCCGGGGAAGAACGAGCGATCGCTAACAACAGTATATATATATATATATATATATATATATATATATATATATATATATATATATATATATATATATATATATACATATATATATAAAATATATTGTACACGGTCTCAAAGCATTTTTGTGTTCCGGAGTCTAAACCCCTACTAAAAGCAAGAAAAACTCCCTGTTATTGTTGGTTTTAAAGGAAGAAACCTTGGGAAGGCCATGGCTCAGTGGGGGACTTATTCTACATGAGAGGCCAGGCAGCATCAACAGTGTAGGACACACATGTACAAATTGTGTAATCAGCTGACCATTTTTAAAAAAGCAAAAAGCTAAATCAGTTCAATGAGGCCATTGGCTGCAAAGCTGCCAAGCTAATGGAAATACAGTTTCTGTGCAGTAATTGTTTTTGCGGTGTTTTGGTAGTATTATGGCAATGTTGTTGAGGAACTGGTGATACCTCCAAGGAAAACAGATAAAGAAGTTACAGCCAATAGAGCACAGTATGTCACGATCTCCTACTTTCCCGCCTGCCGTGCCCTTATCATTTCAACACTTCCTATAAATACCCCAAGTTCCTCTAACGCGTTGCCATATTGTCTGACCGTACCTTTGTGTATCCGTGTCCAATCCAGCATTCGCCTGTTCTGATCATCTGTGTACTGACCTTCAGCTCCGTTCCTGGTTTTACGATCCTCTCGCCTCGTACTTCGGTACCGTAGCCTTGATTCGATTTGCGTTATTGTTATTGTTCTGGGTTTTGTTTTTTTCGGCCATCGAGCCAGGTTTTCTTTCAGTTCTTTTCTTAGTGTAATTAAAGCTCTTTACTTTACGCTTCGTCTCGTGTGGCTGTTCGGATCGCTCACACTCACCAACGCCGTATGTGCGTCACACAGTAATTAGGTAGTAGACAGAGTTCCAAGGAGCAGATACTGCAGAATACTTAGTAAAGAGAGTTCCTTGGAATAGCATCATTTCAAAGCTGAACTCTGTAATAGTGAGCTGGGTGAAGAGGTGAAATGCCTTCAGAGACTAACCTAGATCACCAACCCAACACTGTTAAACCTGACATTTACACTTTTATCTACAAGGATTTTATTAAATGCTAAAGTAAATAATTGTGTTTTTAATCAACTTTTAAAGATTCATAATGATTCAGAATCACAAACAGTAACAGGACGGCTGTTCCAAAGTTGAGGAGCCTTGTGGGGAAACGCTCCTCCACCAGCAGTAATAGTAAATTATTACTATGTAATAAAATTTTATTTAGTAACATTCCAAGTGGGCGGCACGGTGGCTTAGTGGTTAGCACATTCGCCTCTCAGCGCTAGGGATTCCCGGTTCGAATCCCCATCTGGGTGGAGTTTCCATGTTCTCCCTGTGTCTGCGTGGGTTTCCTCCGGGTTCTCCGGTTTCCTCCCACAGTCCAAAAACATGGATCAAGTTAATTGAATTCTCAAAAATTGCCCAATTTAGAGTGTGTCTGTGTGAGTGAGTGTGTGCCCAGCGATGGATTGGCGCC
>JAFMOD010001620.1:299243-315462 GCA_019802435.1 Corydoras maculifer
GATCCCAAGATGAGTCCTTTCTCAGCTTGTGCAGTAGTACACCATAACCATTATTATGAGTTAGAGTCTGGAATGGCTGTAAATGACTTCTCCAAATCAAATTTCTGTTTCTGTTTACCGTATAGCTAACATAAAGCAGTTTTAAAGGCTGTTTGCTACTACTGCTACTGCCGAATACCTTTAACCTGACATGATGTATAAATACAGAAGTACTGAATGACAGAAACATTAACTGAAGCTTAAGAAATAATATGTAAATCACAAAATTACCACTAAAAGGCATTTTTAATAAAGAAATAAGTTTTATTATTATCTGTTACGCAATACTGTTGCACTGTTTTATCACATTCATTCATTTGTTATCTTGTGCTTAATCCTCTATGAGAGTTGGGTGTGTTGGATTGGTCCCCTGTGCCCATCTGGGAAGTTTTCGTTTCGGCCACTGGGAACAACCAGGACAGGGCGTCAGTCTATCGTTGGGCACACTCACTTAAACAGACACACACACAAACACACTCTAAATGGGGCACTTTACAGCATTCAATTTATCAAGAAACCATGGACTGTGGGAGGAAACTGGAGAACCAACGCAGACACAGGTAGAACATGGAATCTCCACCAAGATTGGTATTCAAACCTGTATGTCCAGCGCTGAGAGGCGAAACTTCTAACCACTAAGCCATCATGCCACCATCACTGTTGAAATCACAATCTACTGAAACCACTCAGAAATAACATCACAAGTTCTGCATACTTTTATCTTCATCACATAAATCGTCCCTCCCTCACTTCTAATAATTCTGCCATTCTGATTTATTCTCGAGACCCCTCCCATTTGGATTATTGTAATTCTCTTTTGTTTGTTCTCCCTCTTAAGTCCCGTCATAAACTGCAAATGGTACAGAATGCTGCAGCTGGAATCATTACTAGAACCCCATCCATTCATCACAACTCCACTGGCTTCCTGTTAATTTCCGGATCAACTATAGCCTTCCACTGCTTCCACCTTTAACCTTCCACCTTTAAGTCTATTCATCATCTTGCCTCTTCATATCTTACCAGGCTACTCCACATACATCTACTCAGCCAGACGCCTAGATGTTTCTCGTCCATCAGTCTCACTTTTAGCTGCTCTTCCCTCAGTCCTTGGAACTCCCTCCCACCCGACATTCTTAATATTACCTCCCTGGACAATTTTAAATCGTAACTCAAAACTAATTTATTTAGGTTAGCATACTGCTCTTAAGGGAACACAAGGTTTAGGAGTGTGTTCATGGGAATTATTGACTATTCTTCCAGAAGCGCATTTGTGAGGTCACACACTGATGTTGGATGAGAAGGTCTTGCTCTCAGTTTCTGCTCTAATTCATCCCGAATATGTTCCATTGGTTTAAGGTCAAAACTCTGTGCAGGCCAGTCAAGTTCATTCAAAACAGTCTCTCCTTCTATGTCTTTATTGACCTTGCTTCGTGTTATGTTGGAAGAGGAAGAGGCCACAAAGTAGGGAGAATAGAATAGGGAGCATGCTTCATTTTATAGTCCTGTGGCCATGGATGTAATTGGAACACTTGATTCTGATCATTTGGATTAGAGAGCTAATACTTTTGGCATTATAGTGTATGTTGTCTCTTAGGAGAAGTTAATAACAGACCAGTGCCAGCTTACACATTCCTCAATGCTTTTGTTTTTCGGCTGTATTTTCTTAATAGATACATTTTATTTACGTATCAGATTTCTGCATCATTAGGAAACTGATTTAATGGATAAATTAAAATTACTTAAATTATTCCATACAAGTGTTTAGCCACAGAGGCCTTTCCTAAACAAAACAGTGTTCATTCTATAAAAAATAAAATAATAATAATAATAATCTGGCAACTAGATTAAATGGCTGGATGGCTGTAGGGTAGTTCTGACACAGGTGGGCGTATTCGTTGCTTTTCTTTGTTTATCAGCATAAGTGGCGCAGCGGTATATGCATGATATTTAGCTTTAAACCCACATCCTTGTTCAAGAAGCCATTTCGAAGAGCAGCCTCTTTTTTATATTGTGCCCACTCAGCTCTGTGAGTAAACGTCGTGTCCATCTTTCATTCTCACTTTGATAAGTGAAGAAGTGCTGGAGGATTGCTAGAAGGGGAAGCAGCTGACTAATCCTGCCTTTGACTCTGGAGACTGGAGCTGTAACTAGAGCTACACCGTGCTTCTGCATCTCTAAACACAGAGAGCCCTTTTCTTTTAACATGAATATGTGTCTGTTTTAAATGCATTAATAATTTATTGCAAAAAATTACTTGCACTAATAGGATTAAGATTAATAGCTAAATTATATTAAGAAGAGGGACTGATTGTGTAAACCCTGATCTCTGTGGGTTTGTTGTGATTGCAGACTGTGATGCGTTAAGTGCCACATTGGAACCTAATTTGTAGTTGTCTCTGGTGGCCATCAATAAGCCATTGGAGTGTTTTCCTTTCTGATGTTAATCCATTACCCATATTATAAAACAAGTGTTTTACTTATTTCACATGTATTGACCTAGATTATTTTAGTTTATTTGCTGCACTAAAAAGAGCAGAGACGTTGCCATCATGCATCCATAACCTTGTTGTAAATTCAGATCCAGCTTCTTCCTTTATTTGCAGTGTCTGTATGTTTGCTCTCATGCAAATGGAATTTGTGAGGCCTGACTTTAAATCTGTATTCTAATTTCTTCTGGATGATTTTATTGGGAAGCGGCATTGTGGCTTAGTGGTTTGCACGTTCTCCTCTCAGCACTGCTCTTTCCAGATTTGATTCCCAATCTAGGTGGAGTTTCCATGTACTAACCATGTGCGAGTAGGTTTTTGCTGGGTTTTTTGATTTCCACCCACAGTCCATAAACATGGATTCAAGGTAAATTTAATCCTTTAAATTCTCTCATATAGAGTGTGTGTCTGCTTCACCGACATATCTGTTTGGATGAAGGCCCGTCATCTCAAATTAAATTTAGACAAAACAGAGCTTCTCATTATCCCAGCTAAACCCTCAATCCATCACGACCTAACCCAGTGTTCAATGCCGGATGCCCTTCCTGACACAATCCTTACCCTCAACCGGGCCTGGGGACAAACAGCCTATATATACATTCAATTTACCTTGAATCCACGATTTTGGACTGTGGGAGGAAACCGGAGAACCCGGAGGAACCCACACGGACACGGGAAAAACATGAAAACTTTGTTGATCAGGATTCAAACTGGGAATCTCCAGTGCTGAGAGGCGAATGTGCTAACCACTAAACCACCATGCTGCCTAGTGCACCAATACTATATAATGTGGTTAAATAATGTGCAAAATACAAATGATCAAAAGGGGCCTACATTTTGAATGATTGAACTCTATTTTTAAAAATTTGGTTAAATATAAAAGTCAGCTAAAAGTATGGCATTCATATACATAATAAAGATACATAATAATCATTTGCCACACTTAAATATTTACATTAATTTTTAGGTAGCTCTTTTGGCTGTGGTATTGAAAATTGCCCACATACTTTAAAATATACACCATGCTAACATATATTTTCTTAATATGAAACAGTTTAACATTAATCATATTTCTAAAACTGTAAGCACTACATTGTGCAGTTATGTATCTATCTATGAGGAAAAAGAGAAGTAAACTTGTTTTCCAATGTTCCAGGTGTTCCATACTCATTAAATGTGATTATTTTTGTATTACCTTTTTTAACTAGTTCCAAAATAGTGCAGATTCCCAGCTAATGTAACCACCCAAATGAAAAAAACCCTAAAAGACCAAAAGCTGCTTCCTTAGGAATGTGGCCAATCATGACCTTAGGGTGAACTGTAGGACAGTGTGAGTCGCTGGTTGAATACTGATGAAGTCGCACCCAAATGTCCTTGTTATAGTTTTTAAAGGTTAGCTGCCGATTATAGTACAACATAAAACATAAATAACAATCCATTACATTAAAAAAATTTTTTTTTTTACAAAAGATCACATGTTCAATTCATGCCTGATTTATTTTTTGATAAAAAAATGTGTGTATGTGAGGGTTGGACTCCGTCAGGGCTGTCCTTTGTCACCGGTTCTGTTCATAATTTATATGGACAGAATTTCTAAGCGCTGCCAGGGGATGGAGGGTGTCCGGTTTGGTGATCTAAGGGTTACGTCGCTGCTGTTTGCAGATGATGTGGTCATCTGATGGTTGGACCTCCATCTACTTCGCACCTCAGCTACTCACCGGGCTGGCAACCAGCTCGACCTCATCATGACGCGCTCATGTCTTTCTTCAGACATACACATCACTCCACTTCATGAATCAGACCACTTCTTCATACAGTTCTCTGTCTCTCTTCCACCTACTCCCATGTTCATCAGTAAAACATCTCAGGTACGTTACAATCTTAGCGCTCTCTCTAATACACTCTTTGCCGACTTGGTTACAGATGCCCTTCCTAGCATCGGTAACTTCTTAACCCTTGACACCAACACTGCATCAAGCACATTCTGCTCCACCTTAGCTTCATGTCTTCATCAGGTCTGTCCAAAATCCACCAGGAAAACACACAGTTCTCAGTCCAGTCCCTGGCTCACAGAGACGCTTCGGAAGCAACCTACTTCTCTTCGTTCCGCCAAAAGAAAATGGCGTAAGTCGGGTCTGTCTTCAGATTTAGAAACATACCAGTCCTCACTTGCCACTTTCTCAAATGATATAACTGCTGCTAAATCCTTGTTCTTCCAGTCCAAGGTAACATGCATCTCTGATGCCCGCACCTTATTCAGTACCTTCAACTCACTACTAACTCCTCCCTCTCCCCTCCTCACACTTCTCTGTCAGCTGATGTCTTTGCAACTTTTTTTACAGAAAAGATCGAGGGCATCAGCAAACTCTTTCATACTCACCATCTCCACAACACTACATCTCACACATCCAGCCATCCAACCCTCTCCTCCTTCTCCCCTGTCACAGAATCTGACATCTGCAAAATTCTCTTTGCCAGTAACCCAACTACTTGCCCCTTGATTCCATCCAATCCCACCTTCTTCATTCCATCGCCTCCTCCATCACACCAGCTCTGACACACATCGTAAACTCCTCTCTCACGTCTGGGACTTTTCCAAATTGTTTCAAACAGGCCATAGTCAAACCCCTACTCAAAAAAACCTACACTCAATCCGAATTTGGTCGAGAGCTACAGACCTGTTTCTCTTTTACCTTTCCTGTCTAAAACACTTGAACGGGTGGTATCCACACAGGTCTCCAAATTTCTTAATCAGAACAATCTCCTTGATCCCAATCAGTCCGGTTTTAGATGTGGTCACTCCACGGAAACAGCATTGCTCTCTGTGATTGACTCACATAAAACTGCCAAAGCCAAATCTCAATCCTCGGTCCTCATTTTGTTAGACCTTTCTGCAGCTTTTGATACAGTAAATCATCAGATTCTACTGTCAACTCTAGCTGAATTAGGCTTTTCTGATACGACACTTGAATGGTTTCGATCCTATCTCACAGGAAGGACCTTCAAAGTGTCATGGAATGGGGAGATCTCTAACTCTCACCAAGTACGCACTGGTGTGTCTCAGGGCTCTGTACTTGGTCCTCTCCTCTTCTCACTATACATGACATCACTGAGCACAGTCATCCAGGCGCATGGTTTCTCTTACCACTGCTATGCTGATGACACTCAGCTTCATCTGTCTTTTTCCCCTGACACCACCATCTCAAATTGGGTATCTGCCTGCCTCACCGACATATCTGTTTTGATGAAGGCCCCTCATCTCAAATTCCACCTTAAACTCTCTGATCATGTTATCAAAACTGCTCGTTCCTGTAGATTCCTCCCTTACAACATAAGGAAGATCAGACCCTTTTTGACTGAACATGCTACCTAACTGCTTGTTCAAGCCCTAGACCTATCCCGGCTTGATTATTGTAATGCGCCGGTATCCCAGCTTCCACAATCTGACCTCTTCAACTAATTCAAAACTCTGCAGCCCGACTTGTGTTTAACCAGCCCAAGCGAACTTATGTCACTCCATTACTCACTTCCCTCCATTGGCTCCCTGTAGCTGCTCGCATTCAGTACAAGTCACTGACTCTAGCATACAGAACCATTTCTGAATCTTCCCCCTCCTACCTTCACTCCATCTTTTCAAAATACACTCCGACTCGTTCACTTCGCTCCAGCGATGATTGCCGCCTGCCGATTTCACCTCACCGAGGAGCTAATTCGCACTCCGTGGCGTTCACCACTGCAAAATGGTGGAATGTTCTTCCCAACTCTGTCCGTAAGGCATAATCACTAAACAGTTTTAAAAAACTACTGAAGACGCATCTCTTTAACAAATACCTGTTGTAAAATATTTTTTTTAAAAAGGTGGGGGGGGGGGGGCGCCGCAGCATCGAATAACAATAATAATAATCTGGTTTGATGAATTCACAGTATAGTTGGTTTCCTCCATGTCTTCTTACTTGTGGTGTTCTAATTTGTAAGTCGCTTTGGATAAAAGCGTCTGCTAAATGACTAATTGTAAAATGTAAATGATGTAGTCCTGTTCGCATCATCAGGCTGCGAACTTCAGCTCTTACTGGATCGGTTTGCAGCCGAGTGTGAAGCAGCCAGGATGAAAATCAGGAAAACCTCCAAATCTGAGGCCATGGTCCTCAGTCGGAAAAGGGTAGAGAGTCCTCTCTGGGTAAGGGATCAGATCTTGCCTCAAGAGGAGGAGTTTAAGTATCTCGGGGTCTTGTTCACGAGTGATGGTAAGATGGAGCATGAGATTGACAGACGGATCAGCGCAGGTTCAGCAGTGATGCAGACCCTATACCAGTCTGTTGTGTTAAAGAAGGAGCTGAGCCACAAGTCAAGGCTCTCGATTTACCAGTCAATCTACGTTCCAACACTCACCTATGGTCATGAGCTTTGGGTAATGACTGAAAGAGCAAGATCGCGAATACAAGTGGCCGAAATGGGTTTTCTCCGCAGGGTGGCTGGGCTCTCACTTAGAGATAGGGTGAGACTCGGAGTAGAGCCGCTACTCCTCCACATCTAAAGGAGCCAGTTGAGGAGGTTCAGGCATTTGGTAAGGGTGCCTCCGGGGCGCCTTCCTAGGGAGGTGTTCCAGGCAAGTCCAGTTGGAAGGAGACCCCGGGGAAGACCCAGGACACGCTGGAGGGATTATATCTCTCAGATGGTCTGGGAACGCCTTGGGGTTCCCCCAGTCGAGCTGGTGGAGGTGGCTGAGGTGAGGGAGGTCTGGGTCTCCCTACTTCGGTTGCTGCCCCCGCGACCCGAACCCTGGACAAGTGAAAGATAATGGATGGATGGATGGATGGATGGATGTGTGTATTTAGGTTTTTGTGCCTTTGTTGGCATTCAAAGGCACTAAATATTCGATAACCAAAATTATATTATACTAAAAAAACAGGTGTTTGTCCCAAATAATTAAACAAATAATTTATATAGACCAATAATTTAAATCATATTTAATGATTCTATTACGTTTTTCTAGTTTATCAAGTTTTTTTGTACCACAAATAACCAACGCACATCAAAATGAATCAGCTTTTAAGCATTTGAGGAAAACATTTTTGTTTTAAAATATATTGTTGCGAAAATGAAAATCAAGCATTTTTTCTTAATCAAGCCTTATGTCTTTTACTCATTAAACAGAAATCTTGTGAAAATTTGTTAGACTTTATGAATAAAAACTAGAATTTTTTTTTTTTTTATATCAGGGCGGCACGGTGGCTTAGTGGTTAGCACGTTCGCCTCTCAGCGCTAGGGATTCCCAGTTCGAATCCCCATCTGGGTGGAGTTTCCATGTTCTCCCCGCGTCTGCGTGGGTTTCCTCCGGGTTCTCCGGTTTCCTCCCACAGTCCAAAAACATGGATTAAGTTAATTGAATTCTCAAAAATTGCCCCGTTTAGAGTGTGTCTGTGTGAGTGAGTGTGTGCCCAGCGATGGATTGGCGCCCTGTCCTGGGTCTAACTGCCCAGCGCCCGAGACGTTCTCCCGTGGATGGGCATGGGGAACCCCACCGCGACCCTAATAGAGGATAAGCGGGAGATAATGAATGAATGAATGGTTAGTATCACTTTTATGATTATGTATGTAAAAGCTGCTTCAATGTCGATTGACAACATCCTGCATCCGGGCAGAAGTTAGGAAGCAGCATGTACAAACAAGCTCCTACACTGGCTTTAGACGAAACCAACAAACCTCAAAATTGGTTTACTCTGTTATGTAATGACATTTACATGCTAAAGACCTTCAAAAAGTAAATGATACTTTAGCATTTGTTACAGTTATTTTTATAGTTATTTTTATTTTTATAGAACCCAGAGGAAACCCACGCAGACACGGAGAGAACATGGAAACTTCACCCAGATGGGGATTCGAACCTGGAATCCCTAGCGCTGAGAGGCGAACGTGCTAACCAGTCAGTTATGGATTATATAGTTTAAGTGACAAATAAAATGCATTTCATTCATTCATTCATAATCTTCTGCTTAATCCACTACTAGGGTCAGGGGGGGTTCCCCATGCCCATCCAGGGGAGAACATTTCAGGCAGGACAGGGCGCCAATCTATCGATGGGCACACTCCTTCACAAAGACACTCACACAAACACACTCTATTGGGCCAATTTAGAGGATTAAATTGCCCTTGAATCCTTGTTTTTGGAAACCCACATGGACACTGCACATGGAACATGAAAACTCCATCCAGATTGGGATTCAAACCTGGATCCCCAGCACTGAGAGGCGTGCTAAATACTTGTTTTTATTCATTTATTTTATTCATTATGTTATGTTACGTTATTATCTGCCAAAGCTAACTCTCAATCCTCTGTCCTCATTTTGCTAGACCTTTCTGCAGCTTTTGATACAGTAAATCATCAGATTTTACTGTCCACTCTATTTGAATTAGGCTTTGCTGATACGACACTTGAATGGTTTTGATCCTATCTAACTGGAAGGACCTTCAAAATGTCATGGAATGTCAATGGGGAGCTCTAACTCTCACCAGGTATTCACTGGTATTCATCAGGGTTCTGTACTTGGTCCTCTCCTCGTTTCACTATACATGACATCACTGAGCACAGTCATTCAGGCACATGGTTTCTTTTACCACTGCTATACTGATGACACTCAACCTCATTTATCTTTTGCCCCCGACGACACTGCAATCTCAAATCCCATATATGCCTGCCTCATATCTATTTGGATGAAGGCCCGTCATCTCAAATTAAATTTAGCAAAAACAGCTTCTCATAATCCCAACTAAACCCTCAATCAATCACGACCTGACCTTCCAAATTGACGGCTCCACAGGCTCTCTAACTGAGAGTCCGTAACCTTGGTTGCACAACAGACTCCCAACTCCCAACCAAATCATAATCATATATATATGGCGGCACGGTGGCTTAGTGGTTAGCACGTTTTTTCCTCTCAGCACTAGGGATTCCTGGTTCGAATCCCCATCTGGGTGGAGTTTCCACGTTCTCCCCGTGTCTGCGTGGGTTTCCTCCGGGTTCTCCGGTTTCCTTCCACAGTACAAAAACATGGAACAAGTCAATTGAGTTCTCTAAATTGCCCCATATAGAGTGTGCGTGCATGTCTGTGTGAGTGAGTGTGTGTCCAGCGATAGATTGGCGCCCTGTCCTGGGTGTATCTGTCCAGCGCCCGAAACGTTTTATATATATATATATATAAGGCGGCACGGTGGCTTAGTGGTTAGCACGTTCGCCTCTCAGCGCTAGGGATTCCCGGTTCGAATCCCCATCTGGGTGGAGTTTCCATGTTCTCCCCGTGTGTGCGTGGGTTTCCTCCGGGTTCTCCGGTTTCCTCCCACAGTCCAAAAACATGGATCAAGTGAATTGAATTCTCAAAAAATTGCCCCTATAGAGTGTGTCTGTGTGAGTGAGTGAGTGTGTGCCCAGCGATGGATTGGCGCCCTGTCCTGGGTGTATCTGCCCAGCGCCCGAGACGTTCTCCCCTGGATGGGCATGGGGAACCCCACCGCGACCCTAATAGAGGATAAGTGGAAGATAATGAATGAATGAATGAATATATATATATATATATAAACTATGTTTAGAAAATTAGGCGGCACGGTGGCTTAGTGGTTAGCACGTTCGCCTCTCAGTGCTAGGGATTCCCGGTTCGAATCCCCATCTGGGTGGAGTTTCCGTGTTCTCCCCGTGTCTGCGTGGGTTTCCTCCGGGTTCTCCGGTTTCCTCCCACAGTCCAAAAACATGGATCAAGTTAATTGAATTCTCAAAATTGCCCCCGTTTAGAGTGTGTCTGTGTGAGTGAGTGTATGCCCAGCGATGGATTGGCGCCCTGTCCTCGGTCTATCTGCCCAGCGCCCGGGAACGTTCTCCCCTGGATGGGCATGGGGAACCCCACCGCGACCCTAATAGATGATAAGCGGGAGATAATGAATGAATGACTGTTTAGAAAATTTGTTGTTTTTCAAATGCAATATGATTCAATTACATAAAAAAGTAAATAAAACAATAGATATCACTTTAGTGTTTTCCGAGTGCCTTGTTTCCTTAAAGAAAGAACGTTTAAAAAAAACTTTTTTCGTAAATGCAGCAATTGTGTCAGCAGTGTGAATGTATTAATATGTTATATATTTTTTCGCAGTCAGCTATGGATTATATAGTTTAAGTGACAAAGAAAATACTTTTCATTCATTTATTATCTTCTGCTTAATCCTCTACAAGGGTTGGGGGGGTTCCCCATGCCCATCCAGGGGAGAACATTACAGGTGGGACAAGGTGCCAATCTATCGATGGGCACACTCACTCACAAAGACACTCACACAAACACAATCTATTGAGCAAATTTAGAGCATTCAATTGCCCTTGAATCCTTGTTTTTGGACTGTGGGAGGAAGCCAGGGAATCTGCAGGAAACCCACGTGGACACTGCACATGCAACATGGAAACTCAACTCAGATTGGGATTCAAACATGGATCCCTAATGGCAAGAGGCGAACGTGCTAAATACTTGTTATTATTCATTGATTTATGTAATCTGTAATACTGTATTTTTAGAGGAGGCAAATACAAATTTTAAGTTTTAATAATTAACATATATTACAACATAACATTGGTAAATGTTTGAAGTCATACTCTGGTTTGTTGGTATATTTGCTGGGATTTTTGAAAATAAACTACACAATATTTGAAAACCAAGACAAAAAATATTCAGCCTAGTATGTGCAACGGTAAAAAATGGCAAAATCAAATAAATTCATGTAACAGTGGAGTAAACATGTGTGCTGCCTTTTAACACTTTAACACTTGTCTGTTTCAGGGATGTTTATTGAACAATTAAATCTATATGTGGAGAAAAAACACAGCTTGTTTTAACACCATATTTTTACTTAAAGCAAAAATGTTAGGAATATTTTAGGAAAACTCTAGCTGTATAAACAAATTGTAACAAAATTAAAATGTGTGTTAAAGGTCTATGGGGGTGGCAAGCAGCTTCTGAAGCAACAATGTAGTGTTCCTCTTACTTGTGTTGTCTATCACTTTATGAAGTACAACCATTAAAGTTCAGTATAAATTAAACCATGCAAAAAATTATATTTATGTCTATGTTTAATGACAATGTTTTTAGCAGCTTGTATCACACAGCAATATGAATTTAGGAGTGTTAGAAGATAACAGTGGGACGAGGCAACACCCCTGATGTAGTAAGGACAGATGGAGACACAGACGACAGTGCACCAAAATAGCCATTTGCGTCAGTGTGTGTGAGTGCTTTTAGATGATTCAGGAAGTATATGAAGAAAACACATACTGAAAAGCAGAGGGTTTAAGATTGTGATGGGTCATACTGTGTCGAAGGCTTCGAGGCATGTGTGGAGAAATCCAGGAAGTTTTTTATAAAGCTTAAATTGAGGATTGCTTCATTAAGGCAAGTGACGTCACAAACTTGTGTGACGTGACAAAACAAAACTTCACAACTTATTTTTAGATGAGTGGAGGTGTCGGGACAGTCCTGTCATTACACCATAACACAAAAAACATATAGGATCGGTTTTATGACATCCATACATCCATTATCTCTCGCATAATTATTTACTAGGGTTGCAGGGGGGTTCTCCATGCCCATCCAGGGGAGAATGTTTTGAGCGCTGGGCAAATACACCCAGGACAGGGCACCAATCTATCGCTGGGCACACACACACAAACACACTCTATATAGGGCAATTTGGAGCAATCAATTTACCTTGATCCATGTTTTTGGACTGTGGGAGGAACCCAGAACATGAACTCTCCACTCACATTACTATTCGAACCAGGACTCCCCAGCCCAGAAAGGTGAACTTGCTTACCACTAAGCCATCATGCCGCAGATTTATGACATTTGGTGTTCGCCTCTCAGCGCTAGGGATTCCCGGTTCGAATCCCAATCTTGGTGGAGTTTCCATGTTCTCCCCATGTCCACATGGGTTTTCTCCGGGTTCTCTGGTTTCCTCCCACAGTCCAAAAAAATGGATCAAGGTCAATTGAATTCTCAAAATTGCCCCATATAGAGTGTATTTGTGTGCGTGAGTATGTGCACAGTGATAGAATGGCGCCCTGTCCTGGGTGTATCTACCAAGCGCCCGAAACGTTCTCCCCTGGATGGGCATGGGGAACCCCACCACAACCCTAGTAAAGGATAATGCTGAAGATAAAGGATGGATGGGTGGGTTCTGAATTTTTTTACATTTTGTACATTTAGTCATTTAGCAGACGCTTTTATCCAAAGTGACTTACAAACACAAGTCAGTAGTTATAAAGAAAACCAGCTACATTATAGAATTATCAAACCTTATCATTATCTGAGGTCGCACAGTGGCTTAGTGGTTAGCACATTGGCCTCTCACTGCTAGGGATTTCTGGTTTGAATCCCAATCTGGGTGGAGTTTCCATGTTCTCCCCATGTCCGCGTGGGTTTTCTCCGGGTTCTCTGGTTTCCTTCCACTGTCTAAAAACATGGATCAAGGTCAATTATATTCTCCAAATTGCTCCATATATAGAGTGTGTTTGTGTGTGCATCTGAGTGAGTGAGTGAATACAATGTATACAGTTGTTTTTTTGTACTTTAAGTGATGCTAAAGTTTGCGGTGTTCCCTGGGGGGCAGAATGGCAAGGGGCAAGCTTTGCATAACAATTTGAACTTAGAATAGTCATCACCTTCAAAAACAATTTTAGACTACATGCTGTTTTTTAGTACTGATTCCTCCTTGTGTCTTTTCTTTTTAAAGTTTGTGGTCTTTAGCCTGACTGCACTTTGCAATTTGTCTCCAGGCTAAGAGCCAGTGTATTTGGTGTGTGCATTCAGTGTGGGCCTTTACCTTACACTACCACATGCCTAGTATAACATTATTTTGCTGCACCATGGTACTGCAGCTTTAGTTTTCTGTTATTTTAGGCTTTATTGTAGCTCTTTTGACATGAAACTTATTTGGCATTAATAATAACATTGAAATTGATTGTGCAGCAAAAAACTCTGGTTTTTTCTCACTTACCATATACATTAGTTGGCCACTTTATTATGTACCTGTTGTTTTTACACTACAATTATTATTAATTACAGTGTTCCTGTAATACCTATGAAAGTACCTATTAACATCAACATAACTTTGACAGAAGCTCGGTGGCGCTGGGGGGGAGGCGGAGCCGATGTGTTAATCAAGGAGATTAATTGGCAACTCTGATGTTAAATATATTCTTTGGAATTACTGTATGAATGCACATTGTAATTTTTTTTATTAATCTGTTTCTCTGCATACTTTGTTAAGTTATTCTTTTGTTCTCTGATGACCCACCCCCAAACAACTGACAAGGTATCTTTGTGTGGTGGATCAGTTATACACTCTTGGAATTCTTTCACACCATGGCATGTGATGTCATCAGAGGTGCTAATCAATCTCTACCATGTCTGCAAGGGTTTCCTCCCACAGTGCATTCAATGTGAATTGTCTTCTCTAAATTGCCCTTATAAAGTGTCTGTGTTGGCAGCAAGGTGGCTTAGTGGTTAGCCCGTTCGCCTCTCAGCGCTAGGGGTTCCCGGTTCGAGTTTCCATGTTCTCCCCGTGTCCGCGTGGGTTTCCTCCCACAGTCTAAAAACATGGATCAAGTCAATTGAATTCTCCAAATTGCCCCATATAGTGTGTCTGTGTGAATGAGTGTGTGCCCAGCGATGGATTGCCGCGCTGTCCTGGGTCTATCTGCCCAGCACCCGAGGCGTTCTCCCCTGGATGGGCATGGGGAACCCCACCGCGACCCTAATAGAGGATAAAGCGGGAGATAATGAATGAATGAATGAATGAAAGTGTCTGTGTGTGTCTGTGCGCCTAGTGATAGATTGGTGCCCTGCACTGGGTGTACCTGCCCAGCACCTGAAATATTCTCCCCTGGGAAACCCCCCTACAACCCTACCACAGAATTAATCAGAAGATAATTGTTGGATGTATGTATTAGAAATATAAATTGCTACACCTGCTTCACCTATTCAGGTTCCACCCAGCCCTATTCCTTTTTCTTTTGTTACCTGTTCAAATTTTTGGACACTCACCCCTCTAATCTGCTTAGTCTGTGAGCTGAAGTTCCTGTTCCCTACTATAAGCGTCATCAGCATATTTTGAGTAGTCTGCTACTATGGTTGTTTTTAGAATTAGTCATGCTATTGTTCTTCTGTTTGTATTTCCTGACTTCTTGTTCCTCCAAGATGTGTCGTATCACTACAGGCCATAAGTTTATCATTTGGCAGCATTACCTGACATTACATTACAGTTGTGTATCACTCTCCTTCATTCCAGGCATGTGACAATATACACAAAAGATATACACATGTGACAATATATAATTACAAAATATTCAAAATATATGTACTGACAATGTATAAATAATTAATTAAATAAAGTAGACAAAAAATTAAGGAAATTACACATCCAACTGCTGACCAAACACTTTCTCCTGTGTACAGAGGTGGAAAGTGTTGCTTAGCTGTGAGCTGCCTGTGCAGCAAACTCACTAAATTTAAGAAAGGTCAATCCAGTTTAATCATCTGGTGCTGATCCAGGAAGGTTGTTTGTGCATTTTGAATGTTGCACCTAATCTAAAGTGTGCAATTTTAGAGATAATAAAGAGTTACATTTTGCTTATTATCTGTACTAAACCTTTGGCTGGCTTCTCTTGTGTTTGAAGATCAATGAACTCAGTCACATTCAGATTCCTGTTATGCTGATGCCTGATGACTTCAAAGCCAACTCCAAGATCAAAGTGGACAATCACCTGTTCAACAAGTAATATTGTTTATAGATGATTATACTATTGCTTTGTAGATCAAGGTTTTGTATATAAAACAGAAGCAACAGAAATGTTAATATTCATTCATCCATTATCTTCCGCTTTGTCCTATATTAGGGTCGCGGTGGGGTTCCCCATGCCCATCCAGGGGAGAACGTTTCGGGCGCTGGGCAGATACACCCAGGATAGGGCGCCAATCTATCGCTGGGCACACACTCACTCACACAAACACACTCTATATGGGGCAATTTGGAGAACTCAATTGACTTGATCCATGTTTTTGGACTGTGGGAGGAAACCAGAGAACCCGGAGGAAACCCACGCAGACACGGGGAGAACATGGAAACTCCACCAAGATGGGGATTCGAACCGGGAATCCCTAGTGCTGAGAGGCGAACGTGCCGCAATGTTAATATTGTATGAGATAAATATGCATTAACTAAAAGTATTTTAAAGTTACTTCTAAATAGTATACTTATGAAAGGTAATTTTAAATGTTAATAAAGTTAATATATGTTATAATGTTATATGTTATAATAGTTAAACAACTACTTAAAAACATTCTATCATTGCTAAAATCACAATAGGGTATTTTCCCATTCTATCATGTTTGCACCAAAAATAAAGCTCTTAATAGACTTGGTGGCGGCACGGTGGCTTAGTGGTTAGCACATTCGCCTCTCAGCGCTAGGGATTCCCGGTTCGAATCCCCATCTGGGTGGAGTTTCCATGTTCTCCCCGTGTCTGCGTGGGTTTTCTCCGGGTTCTCCGGTTTCTTCCCACAGTCCAAAAACATGGATCAAGTTAATTGAATTCTCAAAATTGCCCAATTTAGAGTGTGTATGTGTGAGTGAGTGTGTGCCCAGCGATGGATTGGCGCCCTGTC
>JAFMOD010001620.1:322172-388453 GCA_019802435.1 Corydoras maculifer
GCAGTTTTGTAGCAGGGCAAAGAAAGTCTGTAAAAACAAAATCTGTAATAGCAGTGTAGATTTAAGTGAGCCACATACATATATTTTGCACACATGGAAGAAAGGAAATCTGTAAGTGAGTAAAAGTGACAATGCATTATAATGAACTTATTCAAACTATTGATTCTGTGGATGTTTAGACATTCTTGATTAAAACAAGATTACACTTGACTTAAAATCTTAATTTTTTTTTTTTTTTTTAAATGTACTACTACGTGTGCATTTTCGTTCAAAGAGGCAATGGTCACATTTAACCTGAATCCCGTATTCATAATGCACATTTATAAAGCTTTATAAAGTATTCATGATGCTTTATAATACTTGTCATAAGCCTTTGTTAATGTCCATAGATGTGCATAACCACACTTATAAAGTGTTATCAGAACATGCCATAAGGCTTTATAACACAGAGTGGCACAAAGAGCTTATGAGCTCTCTTGATATTAATTACCTCTTTGAAAGAGACTGCATACATAGTAGTGCATAATGACTTATAAACGCTTATAAATGCTCTTGACAGTTTTTAAATAAAGTGTAATCAGCATATTTTAAGTAAGGATATCTATACATCCAAAGAATCAAAAGGTTAAATAAGTTCATATTATAATGCATAATGTCACTTTGTGTTACAATGCCTTATGTCAAATTCATTCATTCATTATCTTCCGCTTTATCCTATATTAGGGTCGCGGGGGGGTTCCCCATGCCCACCCAGGGGAGAATGTTTCGGGCGCTGGGAAGATACACCCAGGACAGGGCGCCAATCTATTGCTGGGCACACACTCACACACACAGACATGCACACAAACACACTCAACATGGGGCAATTTGAAGAACTCAATTGACTTGATCCATGTTTTTGGACTGTGAGAGGAAACCGGAGAACCCAGAGGAAACCCATGCGGACACGGGGAACCACTAGTGCTGAGAGGCGAACGTGCAACCACTAAGCCACCGTGCCGCCCCTTATGTCAAATTGTTAAAACAATTAATGAGTGTGATTATAAACACCAATGTACATTAATAAAGGCTTATGACATGTTATAAAACATTATAAATACTTTATAAAGCTTTATGAATAGCGGATTCATAAAAAGTGTTACCGAGGTAATTAATAACAACACTTGACTTAATGCCTGTAAAGAGAGCTTATAAACTTTTATAAACTGTTATTAACACATATAAAGTCATTTTCATGAAAAACATTTTTTAAACACAAATGTTATAAGGCTTAATGTCATAGGTCTCTATAATAAGTTGAGGACCAGTTAAAATATATAATTTATAATACATTGTCACATTGTGTTATGCAGCTTTTCAAGTAGTTTAATGATGCTAAATTAATTTTAATAATGTAAGGTTCTCTGTTTGAAACTGAATGTCGGCTTCAGAACTCCCTGACGCGCAGCGCACCAATCCCAAGTGATGCTCAGGGCCGCAGTGGTGCTCGCTTTCATACCTCCTACAACAAGAAATATGTTATTAAGATCATCACCAGTGAAGATGTGGCTGAGATGCACAACATTCTGAAAAAGTACCACCAGGTAGATAAAGAATTTGCTTACTTAATTGGGTTTAAGGGGTCCAGCTTCCAAATGCGCTATATATTGCCTACATATTTTATTAAACTGCTTGCACATTTTTCTCAAACACTTTGACATTTAATGCATTTGTATTATGTAAGATATGCTTTTTTTAATTTTTTTTTTTTTTTTTTTACATATTTATGACTGTAACGGTTTGTGAAACCTGAACCACATTATGTGAAATGTATTCACTCTCAGTTTTTGCTTTTGTGAGCTAAATTTGAATATGACTATTTCTGTGAATTATTTTGTGAGTCACCTGGTATGAAAACCCTGTATGGATTTTCTGCATGCAGTATATAGTGGAGTGCCATGGCAACACACTGCTCCCTCAGTTCTTGGGCATGTATCGTCTAACAGTGGATGGAGATGAGACCTATATGATTGTCACACGTAATGTGTTCAGTTCTCGTCTGTCAGTGCACAAAAAGTACGACCTGAAGGTAAATACAGAGCTATTGTAGTATTTGAATGTTTTCATAATGTGTTGCATTTTAAAGTAGAGTAACTCAAGAGAATTGCATATATTTTTACAGGGGTCTACAGTGTCCAGAGAGGCTAGTGATAAAGAAAAGGTAAAAATCGATTTCATCAAATATGGTATTTTTTTTTATAATCTACATGGTCAAAATTCAGTAAAAAATGTATTTATTCTATTTATATTTTTTAAATACTGATCCCCCCTTCAAACAGTTTCCACTGTTTTGATAGTCAGCATGGTTGTCATATTTGGGAACATGAAAATTTCTAATGAAGCAGCTATAAATAAATAAAGTTATTTATATAAATAAATAAAGTTATTAATTTGAGTGTAATTGTATAATTATGTAAATTGTCTTTTAAGTAAAATTATAAAATGGGTAGTTCCAGTCCTTAAATCTGATTTGATGAGCTGTTTTTCCAGCCATGACATTACTGTCAATAATGCACACCTTTGATCGCATCACACTTGTATCAATGTGTGATATACAATACATTATTTTTCCAATACTTATTGTAAACTGTGATCTGTAATTTGGTCACTAGAAGGCAGAATTTGATTGTTAAATAAACCAGAATCCTGTTATTTAACGATCAGCATTCACTTTAAAAACTAGTTTATTAACAAAAAAAACTAAAGACTATTTTATTAACAGTTTTGCTTTCAATAAACGCATTAATGAAGTAAACCTTATTTTTTTTATTTTAGTGTGTTTGTAACCATTTTAGAAGTGCAAGAAGGCGATTAAATCACAGGAAAGAGGAGTAACAGCACTCTACTACACGTTGTGCCTAATAACACCTCTTTCCCATGATTTATTCACAATAATGCATGACCTCTTGTGCCTTAATTCTTTAGTATACCTGATATTTTGACCATGTGGTTTAAATAAATATGTCTCTAATAATCTCTAAATATGTCTGTAATAGTAATAAGGATGATTGCTTATGTATGTAACGCATGCATTTGCATGTCCACAACATTACATTACATTACAAACATTACAAACACAACATTGCATGTGTGATTTGAACACCACTTATATAAAAATAATTCTTTTTAATTTGTGGTGTTTGTGAGGACACATGAGAATTTTTTTATGCCACTTTTAATTTAACAAAAATTATGCCAAAATAATAAACACATAAAAACAAGTGGAAGTAGCAGGTAGGTGCTGTTTACCATATGTGATTAATTAACTAATTATCTGCATTTGTGACCACCTTTGTAAAAGCAATTTTTGTCAGCTTTGTAGTCTGGAGCATTCACATGTATGTTGTGAAATGACATCAGCAAGGATCATAGAGAAGAAGTTGCTGCTTATTAGACTGGTTATGGTTATAGGCCAAAAAATTTAAAGTCCATTATTTTGCAGCAGCAACATTTAAGACATTTAAATTCATGACTGTACAATTAGTACAAGCTTGAGTGGGGTGGGTTGCTAGAAGAAGCCTTCCTCTTTTTTTAAAGAAAAGAAAATCTGAAAAATTTATGGAACTGTGTCCCTTGGACAGATAAGACCATAGTAAAATGGTTGGCTATAATGCACTGCACAATTTTTGGGAAAAAACGCATTTCAGCACAAACAGCATAGTATCTGTCAGCGTAGTATCTGTTCTGAATATTGAAATGTTCTAGAGTCAAATGTAAAGTCATCTTTTCTACAAATGAAGCTGCCAAAACTAACTGCAAAAACAAAATTTTTTCTCTCCACAAAAGTGTTCCTATCAAAATCATACAAATTTAAAATAGGAGCATGGTCCAAAAAAAACATATTGCCATTGGCCAATGATCAATAACAATAATAATACATCAATGTAAATTGATCTCACAGGCAGGACATAATTGTATAATGAGATATGTCCCACAGACCTTGAATTTGACACCTATGCTGTTAAACAACATTAATTAAAAAAAAAGAAAAATATTTTGTATGATTTTATTCTGCTGGTTCCATAGTCATCTGATTCACCTCTGATAAGAAAGTTTACCACTTGTGTGTGTGTGTAGCATGTGAATCATTTGCATGTGCATCTTTCTTCTCAGTTTTAATTTGCATGTACTACACATTGGCATGATATAATGGCTTTGTTATGCAGAGATTCATGATGCCCTTCTGCAAAACAAAATGAAAACCTTATTATAAATATGTTATATACACTTTGAATGCTTTAAAGTGCTTTGAATCATAAAGTGCAATCATAATGTAAAAAATAATTATTTCCTTAAGTCTGTTGTTACATGTTTCTAATTCCTGTAATGTATATTGTAATTGAACTCACGTTTTTCTAAAAACCTATTAGAGAGAAGATATTTTTGTGTGTTTAAGTCATCAGAAATTTTAGATTTCTGTTTATAGACCTAGCGTGCTTTTCGCCTTCTTCCCTGCAGCCACGCCCACCTGAAGATGGTGCTGCACCCAAATCGCGGATGAGCCAAAAGCTTCAAACCATCCGGATCGCCACACGCTTCTACTGTGCCATCAGACATGTAAGGACACACCAATAAAAGAGGGACTCTGTGCTCTCTATTAGAAATAGTATGCGTTGAGAATAAAACGCTGACCTCATCGAAACTCTTAAGAAGACAATCTCTCAAAAAGACAACTTTTTTTTTACAAAACATCAGGCACACCAGCAGTGTGTTTATGAGTAAAATTGTACAATTATTAAAAAAAACAATAGCCACCTTATAAAGACATGTTTTTACAAGTCTTGTATATTAAGAATGGGTAAAACAATTGGCCCTTACATACAATTTACATATATTTCATATATTATGTTCTTTAAAAGGTTCTTTTTTGGATTTTATTAGATTACATAGTCCACTAGAACTTGATTGACTGGAAAATATGATGATGTGCTTGAATGATGTAACAATACAGTAGAACCATCTGTGATCACAGACCATTTCTTTTTAGCAGCTGGTTTTACAAAAATGACTTAAGAAAAATGCTATATTCATACTTGCTGTGTTACTTAATTCTCTGGAAATAGAGATTTTTTTTCTATTTTAAGAGTAATTCTATAAAACTGTTGAAATATTTTCTTAAATGTATGATCAAATTTTCTTAAATGTATGACTGAGAGCAAATTGAATTAAATATTTAAACGTATATTTAAACCCTCCTTGTACCCAGTGGCATTGTTTGATCACTATTTAAAATCTTCTTGAACTGTTCCACTATTTAATGTATATAAATCTTTTTTTTTACTCCCACAGCTGCTTTTAAGGAAACCTTTTTTTATATCGCACCGGCGGCAGTTTGTGACAGAACAATCAAAAGCCAAGACAACAGAACTGAAACACTGTTGTTGTTTTTTTTTTTGTTTTTTTTCTTTCCTTTCCATCCCTGTGATGTTCTGCAGTTTTTTATCATCAGTCCAGACTTTGCACCAACTTCCCTTTTCTTTGAGGCCATATCTGCACTGCTGAGGACATTGCTTGGTCTTTGTTCTTCCCTGGGGACATCACTCAGCAACATACGTTGCTCTCCACCGTAGACATCTCACCTTTATTTCACCATGCTCCTTCACATTGCTCCACCTCATGGAGCCAATTTCTTTCATCCTTCCCCTCACTCACTTTGCCCCTGCACTGAGCAGAGCCACCCTCCACCCTTTAGTTTCGTGGGTGTCCCTGGCCGTTATCCTGCTCCAGGGATCTGTGCTCACATTCTAAGGCATTAACACATGGGAAGTTTTTGAGCCACTTCATAGAGACTTTTAGTGTCATGGCATAAGACGAACTTTCACATCTCATGCAAGATAAACTGTTTTGCCCAACATCCCACCATCCATGGACAATTAGGTCTTTTGTTAAGCGCTTCCATTAGCATGTCCATTTGTTCTGTTTTTCTCTGTCTTTGGAATTTCTTAGGAAAAGTACTTGTTTGCATTAATTCATGCATTAGTCATTTGTTAATTATTGTCAGCTGACTTTGCCCTTTCTTTGTGTTCCTTCCCTGTATTTAAACTTTCCTCTTTCCCAGTGTGAATGCTTCATTATCATAGAAAATCGCATCTGTTTGCCAGTGTCTGTTTGAACTATTCCATGGTGTTTCATGTGATTAAATCCTTTTTTCTTTCAAACACCTGCTTTGTTGTATGCTCTTTTTTTTAATGTCGCACCGGCTGCAGATCAAGACACGTTTAATTTTGGGACAGTTTATTTCCTTTTCATCTGATAATCTGTTCATCCTCTAACAAAATATTTTATTTTCAACATTAAATATAAAAATGTTCAATTTAAGCATGTTAAATTTATGAATATTGAATTTACATAGCTTTCTACGTATTATTTTTGTTTTTATATTTTTGGTGTCAAATCTTTCTTATGACAAAGACACTTCCAAGTACTAATTTTGTTTTAGTAGGCTATATAACCTTGAATATAGCCTAAATATAACCTGGAAAATTTGGGTTGTTTTAAATGCAAAAAAGGGGAAAAAATAAATGAATATTTTTTCATTCCTGTTATTTACTGTCAATATATTTTGTGAAGAATGGGGATAAAGCAAAGGAGTCAATTTTTGGTTTTTAATTGATTTAAAAATTAAAGAATTGTTCCAAATAATGACTTAAAAATTAAGAATAGTTTTTTTTTACTTTGTCATGTAAATATAACTGTTGAGTAACTTTTTATTTTTTGTTTTTCTGTTTTTTGCTAACCCCTCAGACTAAGGAACTTCCAACCTATAAAGACAATGACTTCATAAATGATGGACAGAAGATCTATATAGATGAGGAAAACAAGAAAATGTTCCTGGAAAAGCTAAAGAATGATGTGGAGGTAAGACTTTAATGAAAGCAATTTGTATCCTGTCAGGTTACCAAATCCAGTCTTGCGTTCACAAAAGTTTCTCAAAAAACCTCTTTCCAAATATACACTAAAAGTGTAAAAAATACTTTCTCAATGTTTCTTTCAAAACAAGTTTTCAGAATAATTGGAATTCTTTGCAACTATATTGTATGAACTATTATTTTCTGCATAATTAACATTTTAATGTTCAAGTTTAAGTTAATTTATTTGTATTGCACTTTTTACAAAAGTACATTGTCACAAAGCAGCTTGACTGTGTTACGATCCTTGAAGACTTGAGCTAATCCTTTTAGAATATCAGTGTAAATTACTGTCAGTAGTGCGTTATTTGTCCACATTAGTAATGGACATTTTAATTTGAAGCCCTATTTGTTTCTTTTTTAACTTTGATACCTTTAGCTGCCAAAACAACACAGGTATAGCTGTGTGAAATCTATGTAATGCTTTCAGATGCTACATTAAAAAACATAAAAAGAACATGTTAATAACGGCAGTTAATGCTATTATAGTGTTGTTGATGGCTGTGCAACTGATGATAATTAGCAGTCCAAAAACATATACTCTTTTTCACCCACTTAAACAGTGATGGGTGGTAATCGAAAAAACCCTTGAATGAAGTGCTAGTATTTGCATGCACTGCTCAGACTTTGTGCCAACCAACTTGTGCTATTAGTTTGAATTAAATCACATTTATAACGTTTATAATCAATTATTAATGAACAGTCATTACAAATTCTAATTTTCTAATCAGCCTTATCTTAATATAATCTGACATTGTTTTTAAAATCTATTTCTGTGGACACCTTTTTGTTTTTAAATGCCTTTTTTGTCTTTAACTCGAACAAATGCATTTTTAAGTTCAAGGAGACATATGGAGACATACTTAAAGCTACACAGACAATTCAAAATCCTGGTTAAAGCCTAAATAAATCAGTAAAGACTGTAAAGAGAACAGAAAGTTTGCCGGGTGCGGTAGCTTAGTGGTTAGGGCGTTGGGCTATCAATCTGAAGGTTGGTGGTTCAAGTCACAGATCCACTGAATTTAACAGTGTGGGTCCTTTAACCCTCATTGCCTCAGGTATGCTGTAGTTAACCCTGTGTTCAGGTCGCTTTGGATAAAAGTGTCTGCTAAATGACCAAATATCAATATCAGGAAGTTTGCCTTTGGTCTGTATATTTTTATTTTTCTTCAGAAAACAAACCTCATTCTTTTTTGCACAGTTCCTAGCTCAGCTAAAGATGATGGACTACAGTTTGCTTGTGGGTCTTCACGATGTGGAGCGGGGAGAACAGGAGCAGCCAGAAGAGGAAATTGAAGAGAACGAGGGAGGAGATGAAGAGGGAGCCGAGAGTGATGGTGGCGTAACAGGTTCGCCCCCAGAGAGTCCCAGCAATACACTCGACAGCAACAAGCCTCTGGGACCGGGAGAGTTTGATCCTAACGTAGATGTCTACGCCATTCGCAGCCATGAGGGTGAGTTTTTAATGATTTTTACCTTATTCACAACTCTTGTACATACTGTATACACTTTAATTACTAATCTCGCGATAAAAAAGAATTTCTATGTTTATATTAGGTGCCCCTAAAAAAGAAGTCTACTTCATGGCGATAATAGACATCCTCACACCTTATGACGCAAAGAAGAAAGCAGCACATGCAGCCAAAACTGTTAAACATGGGGTGAGAACATGCAAACTTTAAATGCCTTAGTCCATGTCTTTCAACACACTATGCCTAAATTAGTAACACATGCATCATTGATTCTCCTGAGTGTTTTTATTTACTTTAGGTAAAACTAAACTTTTTTTTTTATTTGTGCAGGTCATTTAGATTTCGGGTTAATTTCCTTCTATAACAATATCTTGATTTTTGATACACTTTGGATTTTCTTTGTTGTAAATATCTCCTAAATTTACCGAAAGTATTCTCATGTAACATAAGGTCCCATTTTAATAACTGCAACAAGTGTAAAAGTATAAAAGGGAACATAAATATAACTCTTATTTTCATAAAAGATGATTTTTAAAAGCTAAACTCTTAAAAGCATCATCAAATTTCTCGAAAGCTAATACACTAAACATGGTATTATGTACCACCTACATAAACTGATTTATCTAGTTTTATATTTAACTGTAAAATGTTTTTAAAACATGGCAAATTTAGGTTTTTGTGGCTCATTAGAAAATCTTCCTTATTAAAGCATAAAAAAATATCCTAAATTAAATGTTTGACTTTTTAAGGTATTGTAAATCTTGCTTTATCTGTTCCAACAAGAAATTCTTGTTATATAATAAAGCAATAAGCTACGACTCAAAACGGAGTGATGTTACACCTCGTTCCGGTGACTTAGTCAGAATAATACATTCAGTGCCTTATAGCTTTAATAAAACTTTGATAAAAACACTGTAGTATAAAAATGTAGTCAGGTTTTTATATTGATCTTTGATTTTAATGGCCCGTAATGGCTCACTATTTTCATTAATAAGATAAGACAAGATAAGATAAGATAGGTTAAGATAAGATAAGATAAGATAAACCTTTATTTGTCCCACAATGGGGAAATTTACATTTCTCAGCAGCAGATACAGAGGAGGGTGAAAAGTTATCTAGTCATTATCTGTATATTTGTATTTAATTGTACATGATTTAAAATAATGTTGCTCGTTTCAAGCATTGATATGGATAAGGAAACTCTCCTCCATGTGTCAAGCGATGTTACAGTTTTATAAAGGCTGCACACGATCATCAGACGGATTATCAGCGGCAGGTGTGCTAATCGATCTTCATCATTCAGATGTATGGGGGGGGGGATATCCATGTGCACAAGCTGCCGCAAAGAGAGGGAGAGTGTGACCAAAGGACCACTAGGGTAAGACAGACATTGATAATGGAGATTGATAAGCGCACCTGATGCTGTTTGACCTGATGATCATGTGCAGCCTTTATAGGCTGAGAAATCACATACCGTGGTGAGAGAGTTTCCATGGACCCGACAGAACTTAAGTGGTGGTGGGCACCAGCCCGTTTATAGAGAAGACAATGCTGTAAAGCCCCGTGTGACTGTACATGTAGGGTGAAATCCTGTCTCTGGTCCTCACTCATTCCCCTCCCTTACTGTTATATTCCAATTTTAAAAATCATAGTACAACAAATTAAGTCAAACAACACAAGGGACAAATGTATTATGATTACAAAGTTGAAATAATTGTTACGTCATGCAGGCGTTTTGTAGACCATCAAGTAGGTAAAAAGGATAGTTCTTCAGTGTGACATAAACTGTATAAACATGGAGGAAGAATCGTGATGATTCAGGGTTGGCAGCTTGCTGCAGGGGACTGTCACTCTGAACAACAGTGCTACAACAGCATTTTGAAATGCCATGCAATAACATCATAGTCTATTCCTTGTTGATTAGGGCCTAATACCCACTAAGCTAATGTTGCAGGCTTTAATTATATACTTATAGTTTACCGTACTTATAAAACATATATGTCTGTGCAGATTCCAGTTTATTTGTATGCTTTTTTATATCTTTATATCTTTACGAGTTATAAACTGAAAGACTTTTTATTAATCATGATATTCATGTTTATTTGTACATACAGAGGGAAAATGCTAGCTGAGCATAAGTGATCAGTCGAGCTGGATTTATAATTCCAGAAATAAACACATTAAAAGCATCAGGTTTGAACTCTGTCACTTAGAATAAGGACACTTCATACATGTCATTACACGAAATGTATTTGTGATCAGATCCTACAGGACATGCTTTTGATATAAAGATTTAACACAAGCCTATAAAGCTGGTACATGAGATAGACAAAGTGTTTTTGTCTTTGTCAGTTGCTTTGACTAATGTATGCCAGACCACATTTTAAAAGTAATTCCTAATTTAAACAGACAAAGCATAACAAAGTGATAAATAAAGGTTTCTGCTATAACATCTTATTCTGTGTTTGCATGCTTTAGGCTGGAGCTGAGATCTCTACAGTAAATCCAGAGCAATACTCAAAGAGATTTTACGACTTCATCACCACCATTTTGTCCTAATCTTTTGCTGAGGGTGATCTTGAACTCCTCAGTTTAGTGTGGATTGGGTGAAAGCAACGTGAAGGCACTGTTCTGCAGTATAGCTTTTTTTTTTTATCTGAAGGATTTGAGCAGGACTGTGATTACAGTTTTTCCTGTGATAATTTGTAATAAATCTATAAACAAATAGGTTTACGTATCAGACTATGGGCAGACAGATGTCCTGTAATTGTGTGTTACACTGTGCTGTACCTCTCTATTAGATATTGTCAAGCTGGCTGTAGTGTGTCGTTTTTTGTGTGTTTATGTGAAATTCTCAGAGCTAATGTTTATTTCTATTCTTTATTTGTTTACTGCAAGAAAATATAAGACAGGGCCAATAAATATTCTATACCAGGGCTTGACAGTAAAAAAGGGTTTTCAATTATGGATCACCATGAGTAATCTCTTAGTCAGCATATTAGTCAGTTGTGGGTTATTTAATTTCTCCTATGAAGTATTTGGATAGAAATCCAAATCATATCAGATTTTTTTATTGAAGTTTCATTAAGTTAATGAAATAAGTTGCTTAATTCAGTAGGTACACTGAGTAAATAAACACTTGAGAAAAAAAAATCTAAAAGCTTTTTGCACTTGTTCTCAAACAGGGGCTCTGAACTTCATTCTTGTAAACTTTGTACCCTTGAATTGTAATCTTTACTCTTGACCCACCTGATTCATGACTGGTTTCATAACTAAAAGCACATTTGTCACCTGTTTTATATTAGGTAAAAATGGTTTGCACATTTAAATCTATTATATAAAAAAAATATTGAAGGACGGCACAGTGGCTTAGTGGTTAATTGGTTCGCCTTGCAGTGCTGGGGATCCAGGTTCGAATCCCAATTTGAATGGAGTTTTCATGTTCTCCCCATGGGTTTCCTAAACTAAATTTCCAAAAAGCAAATTAAATGCTCTAATAGCCCCATATAGTGTGTGTTTGTGCGTGTGTGTCTGTATACATGAGTGTGCCCAGCGATAGATTGGCACCCTGTCCTGGGTGTATCTTCCCAATGTCCGGAATATTCTCTCCTGGATGAGTATGGGGACCCCCCCTCCCACACACACAACCCTAGTAGTGAATTAAGTGGAAGATGAATGAATGAAATTGTTCATATTATTTGTGGACAAATGTCCTTTGTATTACAACACATGAGCCTGATGCTGCTTTTCTGTCCTATTAGAATTAGATAAGTGGACCTGTAAATCATATATATATGTGTGTGTGCTTATGAAAAAATACTATATACCTTTGTATGGGCCACAGTTTGTTTCATGTTAAGTTTAATAAATACAGTAAATAGTTTTTTTACTTGAACAATTACCAGAAAATTATTCAAATATAAATCTTACATTTTGGAACGTGACTTTTATGATTGACACACTGGCTACAAAGATTGGTGTCAGCTTACTTTGAGAAAGGAGTAACTGCTATTGTCTATTACAGACATCTATTTAAAACAAAAAGTATTTATTGTTTTACAAGTATAGTCTGCTAATTTAGTGGTAAATTCATAACAAAACAATAGAAATGTGAACATGTTTATTGAGCAAATTACCAATGCAGCATGTTTGCAGTCTGAGTGATAATTATTCATATGTCACATTATGTGGGTTGAGAGTAAAAGACAACAAGGTGGTTCAGGATGAGCCTGTCTCGCCGATCTGATGCACCAAAATGTTTTATGCAAACAACATTAACTGTATCACGGTTCCATGAAGGGTCGTTCAATAGTAGTTAGTCTGTGTTGAGTCACAAGTTTAGGTTTTTTGTGAATTAGCTAAATTAGGTACCTGAGCTTTCAGGTTGGAATCATTCAAAAGTTTTAATAAACTTAAAATTTAAATTGTACTAATATGTGTAAGAATTGCGGTGGGTGCTGGAGCCTGTCCCAGTGCTCACCAAGCAGCAAGCACTCCAAACAGGCAAACACAGACAGATACATTCACACTTATGACAATTTACTATTGCCAATTTATCCACTGTCATGGTATTAAACTGTGAAAGGAACTAGCATCTTTAATAAACATCTCAAAACAAAATGACTAAATTTAAATGTACACTGGAGCTCACATTGGAAACTCATATGGACATGAGAAGAACAAGCACAACACAGACAGAACCTTGTCCTTCATAGTAAGGAACTTACCTAATTATTTTCTTGATGTGAGTTGGCACCCACAAAAATATTCTCATTGATTTTCTCCAATAACTTTTCAAATTACAACTGTTTAAATTAATTCAAAATAATAAATGCAATGTAAATGTAAAAGTTCTTAAGAGGAACATTAGCCTGCTTTAAAGATCATTAATGTATTTTTGGATGATTCCATACTAGTTTTGCTGTTTAGTGTATTACCACTATTGTCACTTTTGAATCTTATAATTAAAGAACATTCAGTGAAAAGCTATGCGGATATTTTTACAGCCTGTAATGGGTAGCCATATATTTGCGTGGGGGACATTTCAGGAGGGACAGTTCTTTCAGGGGGAATGTTCTGTGTTTTAACTGCACTGTAAAATCAGGACTTTGATCTTAAGTCTTGCTGTTTCTTTTTCATATAACTCGGGGTGTTTTCTCTCTCTCTCTCTCTCTCTCTCTCTCTCTCTCTCTCTCTCTCTCTCTTCCACTTTTTCAAATCTTTAATATCAATAGTATTACTTTTCTTCCAGATAATGGTTTTCAAGTGAACCGGAAACACCTGACTGTGTTAAAGTCAACTGACACTGTGCAAGGGTGTGCCTTTTATACTCCGAATTGTTTAATTTTGTATTTTAACATTTTTTGGAATTATTTTGTAAAAAACCTAAAAAGGGGGAGGGTGTATCCTGTAATAAGTCGATAGAGTAGAACTTATCTGTGGGAACTGAACGTTGCTTAAATGGTCGGTTTGCAAATTTCAGAGCTGATTTAGCACTTGTATGTTTAATAATAGAGTAATATGTTTCAGTTGCCGCTTGTAAAACATGTACTGTACACTTTATGCTCAAAAGTATTAAAACACCTTACACATTATGTCTACAAAAGACTTTTATGATATTCCATTCTAATTCAGGTCACTTTTTGCAGCTACAACAGCTTTCAGGATTTAATGAAGGTTTTTTACAAGATTTTGAAGTGTGTCTGTATGCATCTTCACTGTTCAGAAGAACATTTAAGGCCAGATACTGATGTTGAATGAGGAGGCCTTGATCGCAGATTTTGTTCTGTTTCATTTCAAAAGTGTTCAATGGTGTTGAGGTCAGGGCTGTGTGTGAAACTGTCGTGTTCTTCCACACCAAACTTGTCTTTAATTTCATTGGGACACAATCATGCTGTAACAAAAGTTTTCTCAAACTGTTCCAGTGGGAATAAATCTCATCTCATTATTTGATCACTTAATCCTCTACTAGGTCCTATACTCACTCATGTGTCCTCCACATCTAACCCAACAGTGTAGTCAAACACATACATATATACAAACTATGTATATATGTAGAGGCGTTCTGCCGTAGTACTTGACCTTCAATGCACAAAGCTGGTTGCTTAACCACAAGCCTATGACTGAACATTACAAAACTGTTCCGACATTGTTGCATTATCTAATACCCATATGACAATAGGAATAAATATAATCTCACCTTTGTATTCATTCATGTATTTTTCATTTATTCATTATCTTTCACTTATTCTTGTACAAGGGTAAATGAATCCCATGCCCATCCATCCATGGGCAGATACACCATGTACAGGGAGCAAATCTATTACTGGTCACACTCACCTATACAGACACACACAAACACACACTATATGGAGCAAATTATTCATTATTCAATTTAGAACCTTCATTTTACCTTGAATCCATGTTTTTGGACTGTGGGAGGAAACTGTAGAACCCAGAGGAAACCCACAGGGAGAACATGAAAACTCCACCCAGTTTGGGATTCAAACCTGGATCCCCAGCACTAAGATGCAAATGTGCTAAGCACTAAGACACCTTATTATTAATCCTCTACTAGGGCTGTTCCTCATGCCCATCCAGGTGAGAAAGTTTTGGGTGCTTGGCCATTTCATCACAGGGCACAAACTCACTCATGCAGATGCACACATACACACACACATATAGGAGCAATTTTAATAGAAGCAATTTTGATCAGCCAATTCTCATTGAATCCATGTCTTTAGACTGTGTGATGAACTCAAAGAAATCCCACGTGGACACGGGAAGAACATGGAAACTCTTCTCAGTTTGGGACTTGAACCTGAATCCCAAACCCCAGCACTAAAAGGTGCTTTATATAGTATTTATATAATGTAAATGGCCACCTGTTTCCTTTTTATGTGCTAAGCTTATTAGTTCAGGCTGCAAAATACAAATTACATGCTTTCAACATTCAAAAGAGGCAGATGTCATAAGTTTGCTGTGGAGAAATTCCTGTTCCCCAAACATGAAGAGGAAAATGGGAAATTCCAAAGATATTCTGGAATGACTCAAAAATACAAGGCTTTTATATCTGCAAAAAAGGAAAGGTTCCGATCTCATCCGGTGTTCACATACATATGACTTTAAATATTAAGAGCTGCTTTGTGTATTAATGTTCTGGTAATTACAAGCCATGCTATTTACTTACATGAGAACTTTTGCATCCAATGTTTGTAAATCTGAAGCAACTTAACTTCCCACAATTCATTGTTATTCAAACCCTACAGCACAGATATCTCAATGTTTACAAGTACAAACATTCTTTGCTAAAAGTAATAAATTGTTATGATCCTTAGGTGTCATGGGGTAAAGGGGTTAAAGACATGTGATGTGAAGAGCCATCTGTCTGCTTGACATGGTTGATGTTAAATAGCATAATGTTTGTCATGTATATATAAAGTGATGTTTCATAAAGCCATCAGCATCACTAAATAAAATGATTTCCTCAACGTAGCTGTTTTTTTTCTGGAGTGAGTTGGACATTTTTGACATCCTTGATAAGTTACTGTACCGTTTTATTTTAATAAAACACAATAGATTAATATAGGTGGTACGATGGCTTAGTGGTTGGCACTTTTGTTCTCCACGTGTCTGTGTGAGTTTACTTTGGGTTCCCAGTTTCCTCCCACAGTCCAAAAACCTGGATTCAAGGTAAATTAAATATGTGACAATTGAACTTTCTCTCCTAGGTGGCAAAACTATGCAGAATAAAATAGCTTTAGCTTTTTTACTCTTATTTTGTATTACAAAATTGCATTTTCATTGCTTAACATTCGACTTTATGAAAATTTGGTTTATGAAAAGGCCTCATCACCACTCCACAATGCTTGGAAATTGATTTGGTGTATGGTAATATTAAACTGGTTTAAAATGTGGTATAATGTATAAATGGTGTGGTTAATTCAACTAAAATCATGTTTTTTGAACAAGGATTTATTTCTCCTGGCAACCCTTTAAAAAAAAGCCATACTGATTTGTAAAAGAAATAGTTGGACTACAACTGCTAAACATTGTAGGGTCTGGACCCAGGATAAATTTTCTGGAATGATTAATGATCTTTTTATTACCTTATAACCATTTTCAGATAGATAGGCAACAACAATTTCCTTGTTAAGATCATTGCTGATGGGTTTCCTCATTTGCATTGTGTTTAACTAAACTCAATTTTATTCATAAATCACTTTGAAAACAACAATGGCTTCAATAAAGTGCTATACAGTGTTGAAAGTTAAAACTAATATTATAAGGCAAGAACACCAATTAAACATAAGACAATATAAGCAATAAAACACTAAAACAAATAAAATCATGAAAACCAATACAACCAACTTAAAACCAAGTTGTATTAAAAGACAGAAATTAAAAATTGAGTTTAGGACACGATTTAAAAGTAAACAGTAAAAAGGCTTTACAGCTTAAAAGCCGCAATCGAAAAGGCTTCCCTTTGAGCTTGAGCTTGGATCTCAGTACCTCCAGGAGCAGATGATCAGCTGAACTGAGACACCAATCGGGGACCTGCAGATGGTGGAGCTCAGCGAGGTAAGGCGGGGAAAGTCCATTAAAATTTAAAAATAAAGAAAATAATCTTAAAACAAACAGCCAGTGGAGGGAGACCAGAATGAGAGTTATGTGCTCCCTCTTATGTGATACCGTTCTGCATCAACTGGAGGCGTTTGAGGGAGGACTGGCTGACTCCAAGGTAAAGTGCATGACAGTAATCCAACCGAGATGTGATAAAGGCATGGATTATGCCTTTGGAAATGCTGAGGTGCTAAGATAGGCTTCACCTTTGCCACTTGACTTAAGTGATAAAAGCAGGAGCTCACTACAGCACCGATCCGAAGAATCAGTTTAAAATCACAGTCCATTTTAAAAACCCATGTCAGAAACTGTTAAATTGTCATACTGTAAAAGTGGTCCTAGTCAACAGGGAGGGCTCCGCAGAAACCACTGGGATCAAACACCATTATTTTTTTTTGTTCTTGTTGTTGTTTAAACACATCAGAGTGTTTCAGAGCGAAAAAACATCTTTAATGAATTGGCCATACTTTCTAATAATTAAGCCGAAGACCTGTGATCTGACTTTATCCTTATATTTCCTATGCATACAATAAGTGTATTGTTTATATAAATAAAGAAGCCTGACGTTTGTTCATGTGTCATTTGTTACTTGTTCATTTAAGGTTGTGTAAACCTTATTCTAAAACTGTTTTAGAATCAAAAGTTTATCTTTAAATAAGTTTGGTGTTCCTATGTAAGTGTTTTAGTACATCGTGGCACGTTAAGTTATTTTTAATGAGTTGTGAGTGATCGTTCTCTTAACTAAGAACTGTCGAACAAACTAACGGGGTTATTCTAAAACTTATCCGGATAAAGTTGTTATAATGATGTATTTATTTAACACGTTTATGTAGACAACATTGCAAAATTGAATTAACGATCTGACTTTAAGATTTTAAGATAAGGTTATAATACAGATAGCAGTGCTGAATATGACCAGATGGTGGCAGCAGTGAGTTGCAAAATAAGCCTTATGGAGTCTATGTATTAAATTTAATAAAGATGTATTGACAGTTTAAAAATATAAAATATGGCTTTACAACAATTTTTTAAACCAAATTTTACCATGGTATTAGCGTATATTTTAAAACCCAGTCACACGTTAAGAACAGAATCAGTGAAAAGCAGAGATTTCGACAACTAGATCTCGCGGGCTTTGAATTGTTCTGTAGAGAAAGTAAGAGAAAACCGACCCTCCGTTTCTGTTAATTATTAATTAACATATAAACTACATCGATCGTATTTGACCCTGTAAAACAGGATTCAATTATTTTGTACTTTCGGAGGTACAACCAGATTGACAATTAGCTTTTAATAGTCTTGTGTATCGGTTGACGGTTTACGATCTAACGTATAGGCCTTATTTAAGGCATGTGCAGGGGTGGGTTGAGGGGTGAAGCTGGACTCTGGTGACGGTGGCAGAGAAGAGGACTACTGGACATTATTGGCGATGCCAGTTACCCTCTGCACACCATCATCACCAACCAGCGGAGCCTAGCTATTTAGTAACAGACTGCTTTTCCCTAAATTTAAGACCAACAGACTTTAAAACTTTTGTCCCTCATGCCACCAGAGGTACAACTTCTCTCTATATGGAGAAGGAGGGGGGTCGACAACGGATGGGATGGGGCAGTAGCCTGACCACCACAATAACATCCTAAACAGACTATGTGTTATTAAGTTATTACTGTGTTATGGAGCAATGACTTAATTAAATCATTTAATTAACATAATAATATGATTTAAAATTTATTTAAAAAACATATATTTTGTAATATATAAGGCATATTCTTTTTGTATCTCTTCTTTGTCTCTTCTATTTCTATTTCTATTTCTTTTGCTGTTTTCAATGGATCAATTGATTTCTTATCTTATCATATCATATCTTATTATTTAATAATAATAATTGCACAAAATGCCAATTCCTTGTGTTGCTCATTTTGGAGTATTTGTTATATTATATTTTTATTTTTACCTTCTGATTTTTGGTCCGTGTCTTTGGTCCGACCGTGATTGCATAAATGATCATCAGAATCAGAAAATCAAAAAATCTGAAAATTTCCGGAGGGGAAATTGCATTAATGAGCTACCTTTATTTTTCTACACAAATAATGATACTAGTCGAATTTAAACAATGCAGATTAAAGTAATAATAATGATAATGCAAATGTTAACTGCTGATCGATGTGGCACTGATTTTCCAGAAAATGAGTCATCTCTAGATTAGACTAAGCTTAACCGTTTGGCAGGTTTATGTGGTTTACATTCGCAGACTGATTTAATCGGGCTTGTTTATAAATTGTGGAAATGTCATTTGCTAATTTAGCCATATTTTTCAGAAACTTAATTTTTCACAAAATTCCAAGTCTCTGGGTAAATGTTGGAGCTGTGTTTAATTTCATTTCGCCGAAAACTACGCAGTGTGACTATCAAGCCGCCCACATCGAGTTGTCCGAAATGGCGCGGCACCTCCTCCTCCCTGCGCTGTGTCCTCAGCGTCTTCCCGACATTTCAGCATAAAACCAAATATACTTAAGACTAATATTTCATTTTACAAACAATTTAAGTGTGGTATTTTGTAGAAAGCCTTTGTAGGCTACTTAATAGTGAACATAATGTCATGTAATTTCAGAGAGTGATAGACGGAGAGGAAGCGGAAACTTCCTGAAATCGTGATAGGAGGCCTGGTACTTGCTCACTCGAAACCTTTGGAAAGCACCGTTTTACACAAACTATTCCGATAAAACATTCAACTAAACATGTAGTAAAGTAGTAAATACACTGGGGTGTAAACCGTGAGCTAGCTAAAACACATTCCATTCAACACCGCACATCGTAAGACCTCATAAAAAACGGAAAATGTTTATTCAGATAAATGTCATCACACAACAGAAAGAAATTGTACACTGACCTAAAATAAGGCAAAATGATCACGAGTTTTATATATACCCATATATATTTAGAGAAAACAATATTTAAGCAACAATAAAATCTGCGTAGTTGGGTTGAGCTGCGTATATTCCGTGGACAAGTGGTTGGCTGCCAGAAATAAAGGCGTTATGGGGCAATTGTGTAAAGGTGTAATGGAGTTTAAACTAATATGTCCATTCAGGATAATTATAGGACCTTAATGTATCGTTGTGTATTTTTGATGATAAAAATGGTACACAATACCAAGCTGTACATTTAAGTGGGTGTTGTATTCATTTTCCATAAAGGCAACAAATCCAAACAGTGTAACACCTGTCTTTTGTTATGGTAGCACCATTAAAACCCTGTGATTTTCTGTTTAAAATATGACATTATAAGGTTTATTTCAATTTATTTGCACAATTTATTAGCACAATAAATAAATGGCAATGTGGCCATTTTAGAACGACTGTAATGGTGTCATTTCCCATCCTCCAAGGTACAGTTTAAACTAATATGACTATTAGGGATAATTATTAGACCTTGATGTAACATTTTGTATTTATTAATGATCAAAAGGTACACATTTCCTAGCTGTACATAGAAGTGGGCTTTGTATCCAATATCCACACCGGTAACAAATCCAAAACAGTGGAACATCCGTCCTTTGTTATGGTGAGACTATTAAAACACCATGGTTTTCTGTTTTAAACATGGCGTCATTGGGTGAATTTAATTTTGTTACTGGGGGTAATGCCGGTTCTGTTTACATGCCAATTAAAATATCTCTAGGAATTTGTATTTTAAAGCCTGTGTTAATAATAGTACATTAGATCAGATTTTAAATTATTGTACTTTTAGTGTGCATTACTGTCCTACAACTTCTGTACATGATTAAGACTATACTGTGTGCAAAATTGTCATAATTTGTAGTAGTAATGGTGTTTTATTAAACTACTTGAACACAGTGCCTCTGATATTTAGACAAAAGACATCCTAATTTCTCTCCTATGTTTTAGGTTGGTTTGCTTCATTCAATTTAATTAAAGCTTGTTGATGTTACAGCATACAGACATTTTAGACAATTACATTTTGTTTTAACACTAAAACTAAACTTAGTGCTGATTTATACAAGTTTATGAACCAATTGAAAGAAAAAGCTTGTGTGGCTGCCAAAATGTGTAAATTTATTGCACACATTTTTATAAATAAACACATTCTAGACAGCACAATGCTGTTTTAGTTTCTTTTTTGGGCCATAGTACAATATATGACTGTGTGACCATTTTCAAACAAATGTTTGCCTTTTCAGGTGTATAAAACATTATTTGGCAATGTAATGGGCTACAAAACCTTTTTCTTAAACCCAGTGAATGAGTGAATGAGACAAATTTGAAAATTGATTTTTGCTCACTGCTTAAACTCTCAATTAATGTTAGCACTAAATAGCTATAAGAATATTTAAAAATGGCCTTCCAATTTAATTTTAGAAACCTTTATATATATATATATATATATATATATATATATATATATATATATATATATATATATATATAAAAACTTATAAAAAAAGACATCCAGTTAGCTTACATGGTTACATGCTTCCAGAAATGTGTTTGATTCCCAGCTGCAGGTGTGTTTGAAGTTTGGTTTGGTACATAATATATTGGCTTGTAATTATCACCAAGTGTAAGTAATGATAAATGGGGTAATGAGCGATACCCTGTAATGCACTGAATTAATCACGGGATCCCACCAAGACAAAAACCATGCTCATCTGTGCTGATTTGCAAGTGCTTTGGTAATGCTAAAGTTATTATAGTCATTAAAATCTATTTTTCTAGGGGTACATGGCAATTTATGGGGATGAAGTAGTGGGCATATTACCCCCAATATAGATAAGTAATTTTTAGCTTTGCAGTAATTGAATACTTTTTTATTAGTTACACCTAATTATACTGATATTTTTATTAAAATTTAATTAAAGTTCTTCTTAAGCACTAAGAGATAAAGTTACTTACTTGCATTTCAAGCCAAATGTATTGTATTCATAGCCTATTTAAAAGAAATATAAAAATACAACAAAAATGTTAAAATGGTGTTTACCAGACCTATATATGAGTGGTAATAAACTTGATTCACAAGTCCATAACTCTCATAAGTCTTTGAGAATCCTTGATAAACTTAATACCTGTAAAAGCCCAGTTCAGATCTGCTATTGACTTGTGTCCTAAGTGATCTGATCACATCTTATTTTCTTCCGCTTAACCCTCTACTAAGGTCGGAGGGGGTTCCCCATGCCTGCTTGGTGGAGAACGTTTCGAGCACTGGGCAGATATACCTGTGGGTTTCTTTCAGGTTCACAGGTTTCTTCCCACAGTCCAAAATCATGGATTTAAGGTAAATTGAATGCTCTAAATAGGCCCATATAAAGTGTGTCTGTGTGTGTGTATCTGTGATTCAGTGTACCCAGCGATGGCTTGGTGTCCGAAATGTATACAGGTGGCACAGAGCCTGAAATGTACTCCCCTGGAAGGACACGGAGAAACCCCACCCTGCAACCCTAGTAGAGGATTAAACTAAGGATAATGAATGAATAAATGAACAATTGGTCTATTTTTGTGTTGCGGGTAAACCAAATCACCATAACACATTTTAAAATATTAAAATTGTAAAATTTGAAAATGAATCAGTAATATGACAAACATACCTAATCAACTGCAGATTACATCATTTGGGCATAAGTGCTCACCTGTAGTTTATTTCAATGCGTATACACTATGTGGAATAATGTACACCCCTTAAATATTGTGTTTAGGTACACCCGTTATTGTAAAGGTGCTAACATTCGAGCGAAGATACTTAGGAACTGGTTCTGGTCTGGGTCTTTCGGAATCACCTAATCTACTGTCCAGTGTCATTGTAGAGAGAACTGACTATTTCAGTTTCAGTATAACAGCAAAAAAAAAAAAAACTCAGGAAAATGATGCTAAAAAGCACAATAGGAAATAGGTTTGCTTTGAAAGTACTGGGGCAGAGCTTTGACCTCATCTTATTCAACAACGTTGACTAAGTTAAACTGTGAGCAATTCAATGCAAATTTATTAGCATTCACAAGAAACCTCAATTATACATTGCTAATGTCTATAAGATTCATCCAAATAGTGAAATTCATTTAAAAAAACACATTAAAGTTAGATATTGTTAACAGAGTTTTGTTCTGTGCTAGAGTGGCTTGTCAGCATATTTACAGTTATAGGAGCTGCTGTAAAGTTGGTTAATTAAAGTTTGAAAGGCTTGAAATGCAGGTAAGTTTTCCTTCTGGGATTTAAGGCCTTTGGTTTAGCTGCTGTGTCATTGCACAGAGTTTAGCAAAAATTTGAAAAAACATTTAAATAGCCATACAAATCCGGTGAATGACAATAAACCAGACAACTGAAATGCTCCTTTACTTAAAACATTCAAAATCGAACCCTGTTAAATGTAATCTGGTAACATTTCCATCTGTGAGGAGAAAAAAAAAAAAAAAAAAAAAAAAATCGCTACAGATTTTTTGCAGTTCCTTGCTGGTTGCTAAACTAAAGGATAAACAAAAACAACCTGTCCATGACAGGCTCATTTGCTTTCCCATCAACTTGATGTAAGGCAAAAAGTGTGAATCAACATTTTCTGGTTGCTTTCTCAATAAAAAATAAAGGAAAGCAAAATTCTACATGGTCATTCTAAGCTACATGAAAATTTGAGCTTCTACAATGGAAGATCCCTGCAATGATTAAACATACTACATGATCCTCCATCAGCTAGAGAACACTCGCTGTGTTGTTTCAGCAACAAAACACGTGGATGCTTAACCAAACACAGTAAAAAAAAATAAAAGAAGATGGTTGGAAAAGACTTCAGCTTGCAACAAGATTTTGCAAAATTTGTACAAAACGTTCTCTTTCTCACTCTAGCTTGTTTATCAACTTCTTAGTAAGATCTGGCCTCAGCAGGTCTTCCGAAGTGGAAAGATTACTGTTTCTGTAAGTCATCTTGTCACCCCAGAGAGCTGGAGCCATTGACTGTGCCCTTGCTGGCTTTGTTGCTGAATGAAACTTGACCACTGGCACTGGATTTGTTGGCCAAGCCATTTACCGGAGATAGGTGAGGGAAACTGGAGTGTGGAGATTTGCTTGTGGCATTTGGGCTTGGCATAGAGGACGACGTGGAAGGAGCTGGAGAACGAAAGGATGGGCTGTTAGGCTTTTCACTGCCTGAGTCGCTCTCTGTCTCAGGCTTTTGGCTTGCTGCACCACAACTCTGCACGCTGTTCAGTTTTAGCTTCTTACAGCCAGGACGAACTCTATATTTAAGGGGAAGTGGTCCATTCTGTAAGATTAAAGTACTGTATTAGCATTCAATTAAAATTAAAAAGTGAATTTTTGTTTTAAAAATAATAATAATAATTAATTTAAGTAAAGCAGGCATTATAATTAACTGAACTGACAAAAATTTGACTAAATATAATTGCTTACAAAAATAACTTTGTAAACTTAATGACTTATTTAATTCTACAATTAAGAAAAAAAGGTTCAAAGTTGTGATAATTATGAATTATATTTGTCTATACTGACAATTATTTTTGTGATGTAGCATAGCATTATTATATTTTTTCCCCAAGGAAATTTTTTTGTTTAAAGGCATTGATTTAAATCTGGCCATTCTCTGATATTATAAATCCGTTAAAGTTTACTATATTATATATATTAGCTAAACTGGTTTAATATTATTATCAGTAACATTTATAAAAAGCATTGTCAGTGTTCTATGCTTAATATTTTTCTCGTGCCACTCTTAGAGTTGAAATGATAAATAAAAGCTAATGAGCATCATTAACATTATTGTTAAAAAGTTTTTGAGTAGGTTATTCGAATCTTGCATACAAAACACAATTCACAGACACTGATGCTGATTTTTTTTAGAAACATTTTAACATACAGGACATGCCCATGCTTGTGTGTCTCAAATCTGCAAATAATTCATGTTTTCTTGTTAAAATGGTTTGCTGCTATTTGAATTTATATAATGTTTTATTATAAATTAATATTTTATAAACATATTTTATGTTTTCTTGGCAAATCTGAGCAAAACCAGATAAAGAGACCTATTTTACCCTTCTCCAGGTGTAGATATAGGCAATATCCATTAATGTGTAGTAATCTTTCAGAGGCTCGTCTTCATACATGACCTCAATCTAAAAGAACACGTAATTATGTTGACATGAAATGACATCCAATATCTACACAGTACAAACAGTATTACAATCATATTTTATTAAGAAAT
The DNA here is from genome assembly GCA_019802435.1 of Corydoras maculifer. Lineage (NCBI taxonomy): Eukaryota > Metazoa > Chordata > Actinopteri > Siluriformes > Callichthyidae > Corydoras > Corydoras maculifer. The sequence continues at coordinate 347,428 of JAFMOD010001620.1, forward strand.
TATAAGCATTAAGTAGGGCCGCTTAGTGATTAGCCTGTTTGCCTCTCAGTGCTGGAGATCTATGTTCAAATCCCAATTTGGGTGGTGTTTCCATGTCCATGTGGGTTTCCAAAAACGAGGATTCAAGGTAAACTGACTTCTCTAAATTACCCCTATATAGTCAGTACGTGTGCGTGAGTGAGGGTGTGCCCAGCGATAGGTTGGTGCCCCATTCTGGGTGTATTTGGCCAGCACCCTAGGCTACGAATACAATACACTAGTTAATGAATGAATAAACAAATGGATGTAAACATTAAGTAAAACATCTTTAAAAACATGAGAAACAGCTGAACACATTCATACACCATGATTTATAATGTTGATAAAAAAACATACTTGGAATGTACAGGGAATATCCATTTTACTCCGGAGAAATTTTCTGAGATGCATCACCGTCATGGCTGCAGGACACTGCAAATACCGTTTGACATTCACCTGTAAAGAAGGGGAAAAAAAATTATGTTGCATCTCCAAAGCACAATTAGTCATGTGAAAAAAATAATATATAATTTAATTAATATTTTTCATAATTAATCCTAATATAAACAATAGTATTTTCTGTTCATTATTAAATTTATCTATGAATGAAAATAATATAATGTAAACATACAAACATTATTCGAAACGCCTTCACTCATACTGATTCTGCAACATTTTCTTTATTACATATTTCAGCAGTTAAACATAGCATTTATTTTAAAAGAACTGGCAGTTTAAACCTTTACAGCTTTGCTAATCATTTGCATTCCGGCATTCGGTGTTGGTTCATTTTCATGAGACAAAGAAAAGATGCCCACTGTTTTAAATAACACACAACTTTATTTGTTAAACATAAAGCAATTTAGACATGACTGCATGCAAATGGCTGTGACAGGTACAAATATAAATGAAAGACTAAAAGTATCTACCAAAGATCTTAGTGTTTAGTTTTCAGTTTCAGAATTGCTTCAGTTTCTTAGTGTTCAGTTCCAGAATTGTCATTGATCCATCTGCTTAATCATCTGTTAGCAATTCAGAGGGGTTTTCATGCACACCCGGGGGAGAAAGTTTCAGGCAGGTACACCCAGAGTGCCAATGTATCACTGGGCACACTCTCACACAATTTAAATTTAAAGCAGCCATGCAGACACACAGAGAACAGGAAAACTCCACCCAAATGAGAATTAGAACCTGGATCCCCAGCACTGAGAGGTGTGTGCTACCATTAAGCCTTTCACCATCTACAGGTGTTTTACTATCTGCATTTGTGCAGTTTAGTAGTGTGTAGTCTTCAATAATGTGGTAAATATTTGGAGCAAGAATGTCAGTGTGTTGTAAGCCCAAAGTTATTTATATAGTGATTTTTACAACAATGCATTGTCTCAAAGAAACTTTGTCATTTTATAAGCCTAAGCCCCCAAAAGAGCAAGCTGAGGCTATGGTGGCAACGAAAATACTCCCTAGTATTTTTGTTTTTTAACATTAAACACATAATGTAGGCTACAGTTGCCCTTCTACTTTATATAAATGAATCTAAAATTGTTTTTGCTAAAGTTATAAATAATCTTAGTGCTGGATGTTTCAAATTCAACTACATTTATGCAACCAAAGTTTTAAATGTATTCTTATACATCTTATCTTGCATAATTAAAATAAGCTGCATTATTAGCATTAAGGAGAAATTCATAAGCAAGCTTAGAAATCATAAGTTTCAGAATTTTTTTTTTTGCATTTTTGAATAGAATGTTGGGAAGCAAAGTATGATAAAACAAACCTCTTTTGTGGTTCCTTTATCTTCTGTATCATCACTTTCATGTCTGAGAATAAACACGTTTTCATGATTAAATGTGTAAAAACAGTGCATGAAAAAGCATAACAGCACAAAATAACGTTATTGCTAATCTCTGCACTAAGCCAATATAAAACTACATTTAGAATTAATCTCACCTGCTCTGATCAAAAAACTCTATTGAGAGGCTGATGATCTCATCATCAGCAATAATTCTCTTGTCCTCATCAGCCACTAACCCCCGATCCTCATTCGATCCATTGATGGCTTAAAACAAAATAAAGAACAGATTCATAATTTGTGTCCACATTGCACTGCAATGACTCATATCTATAACTACTGTGATTCAGCAGAGGTTCTTATTACATAAAAAACTTTTTTTACCATCAACTGATGGATGTGCGGCATAAAAATCCCTTCGTCGTTTCATTTCATCTGGAAAAGAAATGTTTAGTTTAGTACATAAACATAGTACGTTTAGTGGTATATTTGTATTTTTGAATGTACTATATATATATATATATATATATATATATATATATATATATATATATATATATATATATATAGTCCATACATACGTGTATGTATGTATGTATTGCTTTGCTTACATTATTATCTGTTGTACAGCACAATTAGTCAGCTTAGGTTCTTAAAAATGTGCTTTATGAATAGATTAAATTGAATTGAATACTAGCTTTTTTTTCACACAAAAGTTGTTAGAAAAAATGAATTTGTCCTTAAACAATACTCAAACTGATTAATTGATCAGAATAGCTGTAATTTATTGGCTGACAACTAAATAATTTTTTGACATTTTATGCCAGTCTAAATAAAATACCTCCTGTTCTATAACATGTTAAGCTATAGGCACTTACTTTTAAACAGCCCAGGCACCAGCTTGTACACAATATCCTGAAGGGTTTTATCCGACCTGTAGAATAACAGTCAAAGATCAACTGCTAGCAAATTTTATAAAATCTTACATCAAGTTAAAAAACTGAAAAACAATAAAATATAAGGAGATTAAACTGTCAAATGAATTTACTCGTATTAAATAATATTCAATCTACACTACATGGAAAAAGTATAGGGACAATTAGTCCCATGACTTTGTCCCAGAGAACAAAGCAAGATCTCTAAAGTCATGGTTGGGTGGGAGTTGGCACAGAGCCATGACCTGAGCCACATCAAATGCTCTGGGATTAACCATAACAGAATCTAAACTCACAATAGGTGCAAGAGTTTTTCTTGCAAGGGTGAGTATTTGGCAACTTGGAATGGAATGTCATGCAATGTGTCTTCATACTTTTGTCCATGTTGTATAAATTCCTTCATTTTCATAGTTTTATTAGTGGGTCAGTGAATTAGCCGTTTATACAATACTTTTAGGATTGTTTTTAAACTAGGTGTAGTATTTGTGTAGTTGTGTATAATAATGGTTAAAAAGGTTACCTGATATTGAGCAGAGGTTTCGTTTTGTGAACTTGAACATCACATATGGGACAGAATTTGCTGGTTTCCAAATACCGCACAATACACATTTTGCAAACTGGGGTAGAATTGGTGCAAAACAGAAAAAGTGTCAGTGCAAAAATTCAGTGACAAAATAGCAGTAGATGCATTGTTATTAGACTGGTGCCAGGTTTCGACTTACACGAATGCAGACACTCCACAATAGTGGTGGCATCAATGAAGTAACCACCACACAACACACACATCAGATGCGGGTTCAGCTCCGTGATTTTAATTCGTGTAGTTCGGTGCATCGTCATGGGAATAAAAACCTATTGAACAAACCATAAATTAATAATATAGAAAGGTCTATAAATTACTTTACTTAATTTACTGTTTCATCATGTATTTACAAACAGGTTAGCTAAAACACTTAAGCATGGCACTGTTTACTGTTATTTTTTTGACCTCTAACAGGAAAGGACATTAGTACATTCTTAGATGTTTTACATGTCCTCTCTCACAGAAACCTGGATAAGGACCAATGAATAAGATAATTAAATGATGACTCTCCACCTGGTTATAGTTATGCTTATAAACCATGTCGTAGTGGACGAGGAGGTGGAGTGGCTATGATCTATAAAAAAAAAAAAACATAGATGTAATACTTAATAATAAGTACGATAATAATCAGTCATTCAAAGAAATAGCCCACAGAGCATTCTCCCACAAGTCTCCTCAATTTTGTAATAGCCTTCCAGTTACTGTTCACAACTCAGAATCACTATCAATATTTAAAAGTAGATTAAACACATTTATTTCATTTTGCGTTTTATTAATTCTCTGTAGATAAAGATGTAGGTCTCAAGCTTGGTTGTGTTGGGTTGGTGATCTTGAAGCCGTCTGTGCTGGCATTTCATCTCTTCACCCAGCTCATTATTAGTAGTGGGTGTGGCACTAAAATGATGCTGTTCTGGGGAATCCCTCTCAACTAAGTAGAGTCTGCAGTATCTGCCCCTTTAAGTTATGCTGCTCTAGTGAGTTATGCAGGAGTCACATGCTGCACTGTGTCAATCAAACTATGGTTATTACTTAATTGCTGTGCTTTATTAGCTCTTAACTGCAATTCTTGTTTGTTCCTTTTGAGGTGTTGCTAATCGCCCTCAATGGACTTATGTAGTTTTTCAATTATTAAATACAGGTCACCTGATCACCACACATTTTGTACATAGCTATCCTACACTGTTGATGCTGCCCAGCCGGTCCCAAGCTTTCTTCCTTAAAATAACAACATAACAGAGGTTTTTTTCTTGCCACTGTCGCTTCGGCGTGCTCTTTGGGGGTTCAAAGGCTTATAACACTGTACTCCAAAAACTCTAAAATGCATGGTTACGTACTTGATCTTTCATACCTGTGACAATATTGGCTAGGGACGTAGAGTATCAGATGATGTTTCAAAAGGTAAACCCAAGGGCAATACACAATATTTATTCATTAATAGATTTTCTTTCACTTAATCCTCTACTAGGGTCACGGGGGGTCCCCATGCCCATTCAGGTGAGCTTAGGGTGCCAATCTATTGCTGGGCACACATACTTACACAGGCACACACACACAAACATACACTATATGGGACAATTTAGAGCATTAAATTTACCTTGAATCCACGTTTTTGGACTTTGGGAGGAAACCAGAGAACCCGAAGGAAGCCCATGCCAACACAGGGAGAACATGTAAACTCCACCCAGATTGGGATTCAAATCTGGATCCACAGCGCTGAGAGGCAAACGTGCTAACCACTAAGCCACCGTGCTGCCCACAATACATAATAATTACAGAAAATTAATGATTCTACAAATGGTTCTGTTAATGGTCAGTGTGCTGCATATAAGAGAGAGGCTAGACAGACAAGGTGGAAACATTTCTCAGCGATGACAAGAACACAGTGCGATGGCAGCTACATCAGCCAGCATAGTGCATGTAATGTATTTATGTAAATAAAGCCTGTTCATGTGCCTTAGACTTGTCTGTTGTCCTCATTGTGTCTCGGCATGGGACAGATTGATGCGAAAACCTTGGACACTAAGGATGCATGTGGCACAATGCTGCCTTTTCAGTCATGTTTTCGAGTAGGACACATGGTTCCAGCCAACATCTCTCGCAGTTCTGGATGAAGTTAGAAGTGAATTAGGGGGGACAAGTTTTTTCACCGAGACAAAAAATAAAAAAGCACAGAAATGGCCAATCTGAGAAACGAGAATAAGAGAACTTCTTTAGCTATGAGATGGCACACTTAACTGGATATACACTGAAGCTCAAATCTCAAAAACCTGTGGGCATACCACATTGAAATTGGGTACAGGAAGGTAAGTAGACCAAGATGCTGTGATCCCACACTTAAACACTCTCCTGCCAGTCAGGGAGGATGACTCCCCCACTGAGTTTTGATTTCTTCTTTTACCAGCAAAACAAACACCAGAGAGTTTTCCTTGCCATTGTTGTTTACTCTGTGGGGATTCATATTCAGACCACTGTAAAGCAGCTTTGAGAAAAAGCATTGCTGGAAAAGGCGCAATACAGATAAATAAACTTGAACTTAAAATCTCTCTCTCTACAAGTTCATCTTTCTCTTGGTGACTGCATACTTTTCTCCAAAATCACAAAATAAGCTACTACATACCTTAACATACATGTAGATTGTCCAAGAACTTGTGCAGGGCAATTGATCCAGGGGAGAACATTTTGGGAGTTAGACAAATACACTCAGGACAGAGTGATAATCTATAACTATGCAAGAAGTGTAGAGCAGCCAATTAACATCTAATTCATGTTTTTGGTCTGTGTGAGGAAACCAAAGAACCCAGATCGATCCCAAAGAACCCAGAGCGAACCCATGCAGACAGGGGGAAACTCAACCCAGATTGGGATTTGGACCTGTATGCCCAGTACAAAATTGCATTGTCCAATTTTAGAGCCCAAGGCTGTTTATTTTGTGTTAGGGTTTTCAAGGGCCCAGCATACACACAGCCTTGTATACTAAATTTGTTTTATATAATAGGGTTATAGATGTTAAAAATCATGTTGCAAGGCTAATACATTCTATTTCTATTGACCAAACATGTGCAAACATATTACATATTATGACATATAACATAATATATAACATTCCGCTGGGAGATTTCAGGAGCTGGACAGGGTGCAAATCTACTCTCACACTCACTCACACAGATACATAAACAAACACACACTATGTGCGCAACTGTGTGTGCAATTTAGAATGTTCACTTTAACATGAATCCATGCTCTTGGACTGTGGGAAGAAAACAGAAAACCCAGAAAAAGCCCACGCAGACCCAGCACTGAGAGGCGAAAGCGCTAACCACTGAGCCACCTTGTTGACCCTGTCTGAAGTCTGAGTCTCAGTGGAGTTTTTCATTTTCTCTGACTTCTCTGCTTTCCCCCAGTCCAAAAACATGGGTTTATGGTTAATTGGCTGCTGTAAATTGTCCCTATCTAGTGTGTGCAAGTGAGTGTGTTGTCAGCAATGAATTGGCAACCTCTCCCGGGTGTATCTGCCCAGAGCCCAAAATTTTCGCCCAATGATGGGAGAAAACCCCAGGCCCACACGACCCTAGTAGAGGATTAGGCAAAAGATAATAAAGTAAAGATTTTCAAAAGATGGCATAATTAAATATGTTCCTTACTGATAAGGTTACCATAGTGAAACGTGGAAAATCAACAAAACGTAATTTATTTTATCGAAGACCAGCGCTACAAAAATCTTTTTCACAGTCTCAGCAACATTCAAGTAAAAATGACCGAACAGCGCCGCCCTCGGGTGTCTCGACCGTTTTTGAAGATTAGAGCTAACCACGTACATAACTTAAAAAATAATAATAATAAAAACCTTAAAGAGCAAATCTACACAATTCTTAAACTACTGTTGATATGCTTGGGACAATGAAGATTACTTAATGTATTAAATATCGTTATTATTGTTATTGCATACATTGCATAGCTTAGTTTAAAAAAGACATAAGCAAACTATAAAAAGCGCATTTTACATCAAAACATTAATTAACATGGTTTACAGTGGTTTTCTTCTTATAGTTATAATGTTTTTTATAAAATAATGCATCAGATTAAGTTGCAAATGGCACATTTTATGGATATTTGATTTTCATAGCAACAGATGGAAAATTTGTGATTACTAGTTAACTTTATTAAAATACATTTAAATGTTTTTGTCGATTTTGTGTTAAGATATTTATATCTTGAGCTTTAACACAAGTCAACAGGACTTTAGAAAATTAATTAAAATTTCTTTTTAGCAAGAATGTTAATTTCCTGATCTCAAAGTGAATGTTACGAAACCTTAGGATAATCTTTATAAAATGGGGTTCCCGATTCCCATCCAGGGAAGAACGTTTCGGGCGCTGGGCAGATACACACAGAACAGGGTGCCGATCTATCGCTGGCAACTCACACGCACAAAAAAAACTTTATAGCGGCAATTAAATCGGAGTTATTTTAAAGAAGCCAATTCAACTTGGATTCATGTTTTTGGACCATGAGAGGAAACCGGAGAACCCGTACAACTTTCTACGCACACGGGAAGAACGCGCAAACTCCACCTTGATCGGGATTCAAACCTCGGCGCAGCGCCGGGAGAAGGACGTCCTAAACACTACGCCATCGTGCGCCCACTTTATACAAATTAATGGACAATATTTTGGGCTAATTACAACTTCTGTCACCTCATTAACCTCTTGTGACCCCATGTAACTATGTAAATTTAAAACAACTTCATAAGGAGACTTTCTGACGTCAGGACAATTGGAAGCTCTTAAGGTCCTGTGCAAAATATCTTAACACAATCAGTTTGATGACACAGCAAGCCATAAAAAGTAGGATGTTGCAAATAACTTTATCATATGGTCATCAAATAGAATAGACATATAAAAAAAAGAAAAAAATAAATATTATAAATACTTTATAATAGTAAAAGAAATAAACACAGTAGCAAACAGTAATAAACATATGCAAAGTGGGCTATTTTTAAAAATAACGGCGCGTCGTTCGACCTTTATTGTGATTTATTTTCCTGGCTCTGTACAATGCGTTTATTAATAAACCTTTATAAATAACGTATTTAATAACAAACACAAACAAATTTAAGTGTGCCATTTTATCACAGTGTCAGTTATTAAAGCCGTGTTAAATGCTATGCAATAAATCTTAAAGCATTGATAACAGGATTTCAACCGAACGATTATTCTCCAGCGGCCCGTCGCAACTAATTTACGAAGGTCTTCTCCATCTTTCATGTAAATAATCGATCAGTAACTTACGTGGTGTACACGCTTACGTTCTTGTTCGAGCATTAGCGTCATACCATTGACACGTTTAAGTGTAAATACTAGGCCTGTTTGTTTCTTGACTGGAATTGTTTAATTTTCCTTAAAAATTCACTTAATTTAAGGACCATGAGTACAATAGAGGGTTCAAGAAGAATTGCAAATCTAGTATGCAAAGCCCACATATATCTAAAAATTAATAAACCTTATGAGTCACGTTTCACGTGTTTGTGACCAGTTTCACTTCGAAGTCCCGGCGTTTTCCATTAAGGGTTCATGAAGGGTTTTTTTCCAACATGATTTAAGACACACTATGTTACTATGAGATACACAGGAACCTCTTGCAAATATTTTTATTTTGTATTTTTCTTACAGTAGCTGCATACATGTCTTATGGGTCTAAAAAACACCGCTTTCGGCCAAATCAGAACTTTGATATTAGGCACAAGTCAAGCCTAAATAACCAAACTGGATTTAGTGCAACACAATTAATAATAATCACATTATAGGGCAGATTGGATTCCATAAAGTGTTGGCCTATCAGATAGGTTCTCTGTATATATTTACTATCGTTGCTTGATTTCTAATGAGCAAAAAAAACTTTACAAAATTAAGACCAACAAGTCCCCTGTTGCTAATTAATTTTGATCAGACAGACTCTTAACCAAAAGTCTTAAATTCTTTGGCAGAGGGGCCAAAGAAAACGGGTGTTCTACTATATAACAGTGCATAACCGTATAATTTTGTATTTATACAGTTATTAGAGCTGCATATTTCACGGTTGTGTTCAGACAGCAATTCTTAATCCTTTAGAACCGTTTGGTTTGATTAACCATCAAACCAAAGTCTTATAAAGTCGTTTAGCAAAAAATAAAATAAAATAAACAAGGTCAAATCACAAAAACAAGCAATTAAATAATAACATGCTTGCGTTAAAGACAGACAGCTAGAGTCAGGTGGATAGGTTTTAACAGACAACTCTAATAATATATTTGTGTTCATTTTCTACCTGAATGAACAAATTCCTTTAAAAGACTGAATGAAAGAATAACCAAAATACTCGATGTCATTCTAAGCACATGGCATATGAGATTAAAATGCAAATTGCAAGACGGTTTTTTTGTCTTAAACGAGTTCATTTTTCAGTTAAGTATAGAGACAGTTTCATGCTTTAACAGAATAGCTTACTAGCTGTGATTTTACAAAAAAAAAAACATTTTACGGCAGTTTTAGGGCGTCTTAACGTACAATTTAAAAACACCCATGTAAGTTATTAAGTAGTTACTGGGTGAAGAGTATTTTTCGCGGTTTTGTAGCAGATATCTCTTTCATTTTTTCTCCCCAAAGCAACTCAATCATCATTTAAATATATATGATATAAATTAAAAAAGAAGTCATAGCACATAAACCTCTGAAAGTCTTTTGCAAATATTTATATTAGATGTGTTCTATATGCTTAATGTTGCTACGTAATTTATTTTGTTGGCAAACGTTACATTATGGCGTGTTGAGGCCTATTGTATCAATGCACGATTGTAAAAGGCGCTATACTACATAAATAGATAAAATTTGAATTTTAAACGTAAACATGGTCTTCCTGTCATACCTTGTGAAGGCAACTAACTGCATCAGGTGTGAACTTTATACGTCGCAGCAATTAATTTTCTTAATGAGTCATCTTGGCTCTTATATATAGACGCAAATTCTGTATGCGCCTTTCCCTAGAGTCCCTAATTATTTAATATGCCTACGTATAAAAGTTTCAATTTGGGGATTTTCTATGTGGGTAGTAAGCATGAACGCGTGTAGGCGTATTGAATAGGCATATCAGTCTAAAATACATTTTAAAATCAAAGCACTTCAGTTTTATAGACTGCCAATGCAGTAAACCATCAGTCGTCACAAGAATTAAATGTAACTGATTGATAAAGACAGTTTAACTGTTGCTTACTAAATTTGGAAATGAACTGATTAAGCCACGGCTGATTTGGAGTTCGGGATTTACGGCTGAGTGGTTTCCAAGGTGTCGTGTTACTCTGATCCACGAGTATTCGTGTCCAGTCGGGTTCTCCTTTCGTTGGTCGGATGCTACACTCGACGTGGACGAGGTAGACGACGTACTACCGAGACTCACTGTTGCTATGGCGACCGTGCTTTTGGCACAGTGCCAGGCGGTGCGGAGCCACACTTTAGTGGGTTTTTGGTCGGTTGGTTCGAAACGTAAGAGCAACAACAGAATACCTTCGACGAGGGCACGGTCCCTGGCTCTTAGTACGACCCAGAGCATGTCTCAGACTAAACGGCGCTACACCTCGGCTGCCATTTTGCCACACGGTCTCGGCTCGAGCACGAGCTGCCTAAGACCACGCGCCATTGTTTGGCTTCCGACACGTCTGGACGGACGCACGTCGCTCATATAGGCGCTTCGTAGGCGTCGTCACCTACGAATGACCACTAATCAGTTTGCAAGCGTTAAATGTTTGGGAGACAACAAACCCACGGCCCGCCGTTCCCTAATGTGTCGAGTCGACGGAAGAAAGCCCGCGGGCTCGCGTGCAGCGGCGTTCGCACCGTGCATCAGGATCGTAAACGTCACAATATGAACCTACACAACCAGGTGTACGCTTCTCCCAAACCGGCAAAAACTCAGCAATGGCCGCAAATTCGTGTGGCATTTAAGAAAGCGGAACCCACATCTAACGGCTAAAACCACCTAAACCACTACAGGGTCAGGTTCGCGCTGTTAAATTCGAGTAATCAAATAAGTCAATTTTCAAAAATATTCTATCAAGTCTGTCCACGGGATTAGATTATATGAAACATTTTAAAACGTACGAAAAGTACGGGTAAATACTGAACAGTACAAACCAAATATGTATCATAGTGCAGGTTAATCTATATATCTTATGTTACACATGGATATCTATTTTTAGTTGAAATGCCTAAACTGTTTTATTTTGCTTGTCAATACTGCTTATGTGCATTATGTTTAGCATTTATTTATTGAAAGACAACCGAAGGCCTGGAGATTTTACGAGTCCGCTTTCTTTTAAAATCCAAGAAGGCCAACTTGATGCCAACAAAAATAGTTGATTTAAACTTTTGCTAAATGCCAGCTGCTGCCATGATTTGAGCTCATGTTATACAGGTTACAACTATGCGGCTTGAGCCATGAATTTGTCAGATGTCACGTTTAGGTGTAAGCAAATCAAGCTGGATTGTCAGCACTGTGTTACGATTTAAATTTTGTTGCCATAGTGTTTTACTTATTATTAACCTATGTCATAGGTGAATGGATTTAAAACATATTTTGTAGCATCACGTGGTCTGTAAGCAACTTATTTCTACATAACACACGAAACTCACAATAGTCGGTGTTTTAATTTGCAGTAATTTATATTTATTTCCCCTAATAAAAGTCTATAAAATGGTTGATTCGGATGGACTATAGTTGCTGGAGCTGTTACAGAACTGAAAATAATAATATTGCTTTTATAAACCGTCTTGTACTGTAACCATCTGGGTTTGATGTTTGACGTGCCAACAAGTTCAATACGTTTTTTACATTAACCATATAAACGATCCATTACTTGGCAATATATAATGTTTTAAAAGTCGGGAACACGACAATAATATAGTACTTAAACTGTAATAATGAACAGGCCACACGTGTGAGAGTGAATAGTGTTTTATCACAGCTTGTCCGTCAAACGAGTCCACCTTAGTAAGATAAGTTAATTAAATTAAATGCGAACAGGTGAGCGCGGTTGTGTCCGTCCTTTTAAACTTAGCACTGTCTAGAGAACCCATTTGTATAGAAATGCCGGTAATGCCGCGATGTTTTGACCAAAACAAATGGAAGAAAGTGGAGCGAACAGAAGCGTCTGACTCATGGCTTTCCTGCGCGATTAATCCGTTCTCGATGAAAACAACAAAACGGAGCCAATGAACGACCTACACGTTGGGAAATTCCACGTCGTTCGCGTTTCGACCCTTTCTCTGTGCTCGCGTTGTGGTTTGGTCGAACAACACAACAATTTTAAACAAATTCAGGCTGCGCGAATAGACAGCGAGACACGGAAACTCTCAGAGGAGGCAACATTGTTACATTGTGTCACACGTAGGCGACTCGATGGTGGCCCGCCGTGTGAACTCCGGAACCGATTCGCGCACACTTACCTGCTTTATTTTGTGATAATCGCTCGTCGGTGGTCGGGCACGCGAGGAAAACTTAAGAACGATCAGCAAAAAGCGTACGCTGTAAACCAAGCGGCCATCTTGGAGTGAAGTGCACACTGGCTGCCTGTCAGTTGCAGCGGCTGTAATGTAGCACAGCCGCCGCGCTCATCTCAGCCTCCACAACACGCCTTTTCACACCGAGACCAGACAATACACGCCGATCCGAGTCGAGGCTCACACGCACGCCATACACAGACCTCCCACAAAAAGGTTAAAGGAGATCTATGGATAGGATTTGCCTCCTTTTCCCAATTTTCGAACGTAAAAATATCAACCTTAGGTGAAGCTTCGGTCGGAAACTGACACCACCGTCCCCAAAATGGCTTTAGTTCGACCGCCCCGCTCGCAGTCACGTGGTCTCATTCCTCACGGGCGGTCTAGGGAATTGGAAGGGGGGTTATTATCAATAGAAGACCCCCACCCCTGGCATACACTCTCTTTGTGTGAGAATCCCACCCATACGGTAACATGCGCAAAAATGCGTATAAACCTCGAACATGAACACCTTGCTGTTCTAAATAAATAAATCTCCATAATAAAGTTTTTAGATTTAATCGCATCAAAAAATTTAATGCTTGTTCCTATTTGGCTTTGCTATAAAAAGCATCGCACCGTAGATCTACTTTAATTTTAAGAATCTGTCGTTAGCAGTTGCGTAGCTCGATGGATTATATATGCGAACCTGCTTTGTTTATTCTAATTGATATCATAGTGTAAAACCTATTTGTGAACAAATAATCATCCTGTTATAGTCATAATTATCACAATTATTATTGTGACGTTACATACGAAGTGCGTTTCTGCTTTAGCTATTGATCATTGCGATCCACCTGCGTGCAGAAGAAAATATACAGTGGAAAATTACAAGTACAACCTGATTAAAAAAATTTTAAAAATCGACCGACTTTTGAGCTTGAGTGATTTTGACTAAATGCTTACCACCCCTTAAATGTAAGTTTTTCAATAATTTTATTATTACTAGTAATTTAATTACACCATAGTTAAATACAAATCGCTACTATTCAACACGCCTGTCTAAATTTAATCTGTTAAGTCTTCTTTTAAATATCACAGCATCTCTTCAAAGGTGTAGTTCGATTTTGCGCCATTCCCGCCATTCCGGGACACAGTGATTATATTCTTATATATCGCCAACTCATCTGCAGGCTCAAGTTTTTGCCTACACACACACACACACACACACACACACACACACACACACACACACACACACACACACACACACACACACACACACACATATATATATATATATATATATATATATATATATATATATATATATATATATATATATATATATATATATATATATATATATATATATATATATATATATATATATAACCTAGTGTAGTTCTCATTTTGTAATATCATACAATCCAATAGTTTATTTGTTACAGTCATGCATAATAATCAAAAGCTTAAGGTCTTTTAAATCCGAACGTGTAAATGATCCTTGTAACTTTTTAGAAAGTTACAATCGATCTAAAATATAAGTATGTTAAGACCCCTTAAAAGGGCAGGTCTCTTACTTAAAATGTCTCGGTGTGCTGAGGAATCATTTTGTAAGTATATTATTTTTGCTGGTCTCAGACTGTTAATAGTTAATAGTTGTTTTTATAAAGGTTGTTCCATAAGTGAAGTTTTTGTTGCACAGTGAAAAATAAACTTTTTCAAAATAATTTTAGACTGTGTTATTTACTATGACGTCAATGCTCTAAAACATAGCGTTCACATTTGATCCGCAATGTGTAAAGCATTCGTTTTTACTGCGCTTTAATTGTTTATTTTAACTAAAATATCTTCTTATAGAAAGTGAGCTATGCCAAAATGGGCAGACACGGCATTAATTATGTAATGAATTAAATTCTAGATATATGAGTACAGCCCAGCGATGGATTGGCGCCCTGTCCTGGGTCTATCTGCCCAGCGCCCGAGACGTTCTCCCCTGGATGGGCATGGGGAACCCCACCGCGACCCTAATAGAGGATAAGCAGAAGATAATGAATGAATGAATATAAGAGTACAACTTGCTTAATTTTAACCCTTAGGCTACGTTTAAATAATATTTAAATTGAATCCGGTTCCTTTACAAGACGGGTACGGAAAAGAACATCCGCACTGTTTATTTGCAATAAAACCTTTAACCAAACGGGTATTCACAAAAAGCTCCCGAAATCACATTTTAAACACCAAGTTTATTTAATAAAGAGTCCGAAAATCTGAACCGATTTACAGTAATTCGACGCTCCTGCAGCAAAACCGCACACCAGAGATCGGCGGTGACGTCAGTTGTTGCCAGATATAGTAAAATCCCCGACAATTAAATATATTTTGCTTTTTGCCTTTGTGTTGCTTTTATTTTTGACAGCACATAATTCGTACTTCTGTTGCATTTGGTTATTTTCCACATTATTTTATAAATATTTTACATAAAATGGGTGTGTGAAACAAACTCTGCTTATTAAAATCAATGCAAACTTTTTAATATAATAAAAGATAAGTTTTAGAAGCTTAATAGAGTACATACATATAGCTATATAGCTATGTTGTGTTGATTATTGGTATATATGTGTTCACTATTTAAACAAACCTTGTGTAAATTTGAAGGGAGTGGTAGCTCATTGTTGATTAGCTCATTGTTGATTAGCTCATTTGGGTGCTGGACTATAAGTCTGAAGGTTTGGGGTCTAAATCCCAAATCCACTGAAGTTATCTATGTGGGTCCTTGTGGGCCCTTATCCCTAACTGCCCCTGGGATGCTCTATCGTGGCCGAATTTGTACTCTGACCCCAACCATCAAGTTGGGAAAAATGTACGGCGCTTTACTTACTTAAGTAAGTCTGCTATATTCCTTATTTGAATGTTAAATGAAAACACCATTAAGAATGTTATTTAAATTAAAAGAAATATCCTATCTCTGGCACACAGGACGTCGATAGCAAGGCGTGCGAACAAAGAAGTATTTTAGGTGATTTTTTTGAGTATCACAATGACGATATATTGAATTGGGTGCGTCTTTAGTCAACTGGATTGTCATTTTGACACTAATTAAAAAGTACTTTCTGTTACTTGGCTTTAAAACAAACTGAATGGAATGCGAGGTGAGTCTCGTTTATGCGAAATCTGACAATTAAAGACAGATTAAAACAAAACCGAAAGTTCTCAATTAACATCTGCAGACTGTAGATTGTTATTTTTCCCTTGTCTGTAGATAAGAAACGGTCGAATGGATTTTTAATGTCTTTGATCAATAATGAATAATTATTGCGGGTTAACGTTTATATGCTATGGCATTTGCGAGTTTTATCTTGTGGAGATATATATATATATATATATATATATATATATATATTCTCTCTAATTAAAAACCCAATTTGCATATTATATTACGCTTTGCCATTACAAAAATAAAAACAGGAAGGCCTGAGAGGCATTGTGTAGATGTATTATAATGCATTGAGTGAATTAACGCAACGAGATGGAGATTTAAAGCAGAAAATGAATAGACTAATTAAAAAGTACTTTCTGTTACTTGGCTTTAAAAAACAAACTGAATGGAATACAAACTGAAGAGAATCTGATTTAATCCAAATATGATTAAATTATTCATTCATTCATTATCTCCCGCTTTATCCTCTATTAAGGTCGCAGTGGGGTTCCCCATGCCCATCCAGGGGAGAACGTCTTGGGCACTGGGCAGATAGACCCAGGACACGGCGCCAGTCCCACGGCGCTGGGCACAGACTCACTCACACAGACACACTCTATATGGGGCAATTTTGAGAATTCAGTTGACTTGATCCATGTCTGGAGAACCCAGAGGAAACCCACGCAGACAAGGGGAGAACATGGAAACTCCACCCAGATGGGGATTCGAACCGGGAATCCCCAGCGCTGAGAGGCGAACGTGCTAACCACTAAGCCACCGTGCCGCCCATGATTAAATTATCCCTTTTAAATTTGGTATTAATAGGCTATTAACGTGTATTAAGTGTTCCTTGTTTAGCAATGTTATTGGAAATATATTGATTAATTAATTGATTTAGTTATTGACAGGGGAGTGATGGATGGGGGAGTAGAGTCGACTCGTAGTGTGGCCTTAAATTAGCCTATTTATTCTTTACTTTATAATACTGGAAAATAACTGTTTTCTTAAAATATTGTTTTTATGGAAGTTTTGCTCTCGGTTGCAAACAAAAATATATAATCAATAGTGCAGTTATTCTAACTTATACTGCTCTCTTAGCCCTTTCTGAACTTCACTATAAACATTTTTTAATAAACAGGAGAAATTATAAACACGTTTTGGTGCAAATGAATTACAATAAAATATATGTTCTTTCTCTAATTATTGTATAATTATAAAAGCAAGTATGTTATATTATAACGTGGTTCATTATTATACAAATAATTAAGGACAATACATATATTTAAAATTGTTTAAAATATTTAATAATTGTAAATTAAACTTCAAATAGTCTATTGCGATTCAGTAGTGTGTTCTGTCATACACACACAACGTTTCTAGTGAAGTCATCAGTTTAGAGTACTGTGCTCGAATGTCAGCCCTAAAGGCTCCACTTTATAGTTGACACAAAGGAAATTTGGTCCATTTGCAAGGGATTTTGGGCTCACCGCTTGATTATCGAGGGGTGAAAGGCGGTGGGGTGGGGGTGGTTTGAGGTTTTGCTTAAAGGGACCTGAGGGATGTGATACTTTTCGCTTTTCCACAATAATAACAGTTACCAACTATAAAACGGCATGTGGAATGGAACGCCAGGCTTATACAATGCATGTATTTATAAAAATAAATAACAGGGGTATTGAAAGCAAAGTATTAGGCAAAGACTAAGAAGAATGTTAAACAAAATAAATTATGTTTTGAGTCGCATAAATAGAGGGATGATTGATAGGTGCATTTAAAGTCCATTTGGATATATTTTAGATTCATGAATAAATTAATAAATAAAATAATACGGTGCCATTAGTTTGGTGTCTGTTAAAATTGACGAGGAAATAAATAAAAAATGAATAGTCTTTAAAATACGATTGTCATTGTTGTGTTTTTTTTTCTATTAGTATAAGGAAATTTGTGTCTAAATCCCCACCCCTGAATTACAACCTAGCTTGAGAATTCTAAACTATACTTTGCATTTTATCCCAAATCATCCTTCAGTAAAAAACGAGGCTTGCTACTCAGGGCAAACACAGCATTGTTGCTAGGGACCCTTTGTAGGGAGCAGGTTTTCGTTTGGGTTCAGCCTAACGTACAAAGCCCGTTTTGAGTGGCTTTCGCTTATCTACGTGTATGCGTGCGGCTGAGCCTGATTGGTCTCTTCTGTGGCGGTTGCGTGTAAAAACCTGCCGGAGAAGCCACGTTTGCTCTGGGAAGAGGGGGAGCTATGCCAGGCCGTGTTCAGACCATGTAAATGCGAACTTTATAGGCATGACCGGTTAGGTTTTTTTTTTTTTAAACACTATGGGATTTTTAAAGATGAATAAAAGGCTCGGTAGGGTCTTGCTTTTAGTTGTCGGGCTCTGCTTTATTAAACCGGAGACCACCACAGCGTGGGATGCGGATTTAGAGCTGTTTGATCTAGTTGAGGAAATCCAACAAACGTTTTACGAATTTATGGCCATTAGTCAGGTAAGTGTCTTTATACTACTGGTTTATTTTCATTCGCTTTTCTGAATGTCATCATTGTAAAACACTCATAAGTCGTTCAGAAAATGTGGAAGTTTGAAGCCGTTTCAGAGGGACGATGTAACGGTCGTACGTTTTAAGACACCTCGAGGCTTCAGGCCTAGTGCAGCCTCAGCAGTCCGTTTAACCGGCTGTTGTTATTTTCATTTGACATATAGCTTTATAACAGATTAAGTGTTTGCATACGTAAGATCTAGCGTCTGCAGGCGAGTCTCTAGTATTGTAATTGTATTGGACCACATGTGTATATAAAGGTTTTTCCTTACCAACTGACTTTTGTTCTCTCGTTTGTAAGTCGATTTGAATTAAAAAGCGTCTGCTAAATGACAATGTAAAAGAAAAACATTCTTTAAAAGACGTCTTATTCTGTAAATACAAGTAAAACATAAAGCTACTGTACATGATTAAGTTATCATGATTTGCAAGCGATGTGCAGTGGCTATACAGTAAATAGCAATCAAAGGTTTTACAGTTATCGTTGACTTATAATTAAAAATATATATATTTAACATTTAAAATGTAATTTCAATTAACATGCTGTCATAATTTTAAATATAAAAAGAAGTCATTACTTATTTTGCATTCATTATATTTCAGAGTCTCCTTTTCATAGCTATTTATACCACATTTATTGCTGATTGGTTAGCCGAGGCACATTTTAACGGAGTGCCCTTATGGAATCCATTTTACTGTTATGTCTTATTCTTTGTTTGTAGCAGGTTACAAATGATTAATAGGTACAAAAAAAAAAATATAGTAACTGTGGACCATTTTGGCTGTGCCTTTTCTGAACCTTCTCAACCTTGAGTTGTTTTCTTGTCCTGATTAGGTCCTTTTTGTTTTCTTTTCTCAAGGTTGTCACTATTCTATCAGTTTCTTGTGTCATGGGCAAACCTTCATTTAAAAAAACACAAGTAGACTAGCATGAATTTGCGAATTAAATGATAAACCTCCTTTTACTCACTCGCCACTTTTCTCCCATTTATACATTTTTTACACACCCTATTTATAGGCATACTTTTTAGCTCTTCAAATAAACTATATTTGTTTTTTCATGTACTTATCATATTGTTATTTATTCCCATCTTCAGGTCCAATAGAGTTAGTATTTGGGTAGTGAATAATTTTCAGTACTGTAATAACAAGCTTGTCACCCTGGTATGTTGTCTTCCCATCAACACAGTGCTGTTCAACAGGGACACTAATATGTTTAGAAACTTTAGCAGCCCACTCATAACAGCACAACGATCACTAACACCATCATCATGTCAGTGTCACTGAAGCACCAAAAAGTACCTGCTCTAATGTGGTCCTGATTATTGGAGAACATGGTAAATGGGCACAAACTATGTAAATAAGCATTATCGCTGAACTTTTGCTTTTGGGAATTTGTGAAACATAATCCTTTGTCACAAATGTTAGTTATAGGTCATATCTTACAGTACAGATGAATTACCCAGAAGTGTCCTTGATAAGTGTATGTCATGGAGTAGACATTAGTAGTAGTAATTTGTATGGTATTGGTAGTTAGGACTGGGGAATGGCAATTCTTAAGCAAACAGGCTTAGTTGCCACAAAAAACCTAAAACCAATTTTTAATGAAATCCGGGTAGAAGTTTTGGGTTTGGGTTTTGGGGCTGGGTTAACCGTAGGTGTTCATAGCACCAGCTCTTTAGCTTTCACTTGGAGTTACGTTTGAGACCTCTGCTACTAAATGGATTGCAGTGTGACAGTCATGACGCATGCATGCGAGGCTTTATATAAGGTGCTTGAAAGATGGAGAATGCATGCATGTTTATACTCCTAAATTTTGGCACAACTTAAAGCACTTCTGATGGTTTGGGCAATAGTTTAATCACAAAATGTCAATTTGATATTGTCACTACCAAAATCACTAGCTAAAGAATTTCACTGCTGGCTGTACTGTGTATGTACACATTTGACAAACCTGATTTAATACTTTGGTGTGATCAGAATAGAAGACATAATATTATACATTTATTATATATATATATATATATATATATATATATATATATATATATATATATATATATATATATATATATATATATATATATATATATATCTTTGTAGGACTTTGTTCCTCTGTTCTCTATAGTACACCTACATCTCTCCAAGCTCTCATTGACCTGCTTCAAGCTCATGACCAATACTAACAAACAAGTTAACCTTTAATGCAGCCCCACCTATAGTTTAATAGTTTCCCTCATGCATATCAGATTTTCTTAAACATATAGAAATGCTTTTTTATCAAGTAACAAATTACATCGTCATTTTGCAAACACTTTTATACAAATTCCTTAACTTGATGGTTGGGGTTCGAACACGGGGCACACCGGGAGTAATGATGGTTAAGGATCTTGCTTAAGGACCAGCAAGGGGTAACTCTAGGGGACCTCGGATCTGAACCTATAACTTTCAGATTAATGGCCACTGAGCTACTACATCCTTATTAAAATTTGTCTAGGTGAATTTTTTTTTTAAGACAAATATTACAGGTCCTTTCTAAAAGTGTACAGAAATGTAGTTTTCACACGCAAATTTTAAAATGATCTATAATTGATTGATGTACAAACTAAAGTAAACTAAACAGATTTGCATGAAAATAAGTAGCACCTGATTTTATTACAAAATGATTAAACTCTTGAGAGATACTTTGAATATGAATCAATTTTAAAAACAATAATCCTTTTAAAAACACTAAAGTTTTTGGAGATTAAATTTTATTGAAATACACCCATTAAAACAAAATACATTGTTCGGTCTGATCAATATTACTTTTATACCACAGGTGTCTGTAGTTTTGTGTTCTTTAATGCACGCCCACTGACTAAGATGAGAAGTGTAATTATTCACTGTATTTATATTATTTGTGGTTAATATTTTACATATTCCCAACAAGGCTTGATTTGTAAAGACAATAAAGCAGAGTTATAAACTGGCTAGGTCATTCATAAGTGTGTTAAAAGCAGTGTGGTAACAGGATGGTTGGATCTTATTACCTCTGTTTTAACAAAGTCTTGTTCTGCCATAGGATGCCACATCAGCTGAGATCAGGAAGGCATATAGAAGACTTTCGCTCATCCTCCACCCAGATAAAAACAAAGATAAAGATGCTGAAACCCAATTTCGCCAGGTAAGCTGACAGCTACTGTTATGTTGGCTCTTACAGATGTCACAGCTCTGGTTTTATCTTGGTCTTTTGAAAACAGCCTTTTTATTTTCAGCCTTTAATCTCTTATCTTTCCAAAGTCGATGCTTTAATATAGAAATGCATTTTAGTAAGTACATTTAAGTACATAGTAAGCACCAACTCTAAAATCTCTAGCACCTTTTTGAATCACATATTCAAAAATAATTGTATATCTACTTCGTTTCTACAGTGTTCGAATAGAAATTCTGTGGTTCCATATTGTACTCCCTTTTATGTGCACAATTTAAGGTTAACATTAAGTATACTGGGTCGAACCCAAAATTCACACAAGGAATTAAACTGTTTTAATGTTTGATTTGATTAGATTTTTATTTAAATATTTTATTGTAATGTCATTGTTTTTAGCACTAATGTAAATGTAAGACAGTTAAAAATTAGCTTTAAAAATGGTTAAATGGCGCTCCCTATGGACTCAATGCGGTATGATTGTTTCAAGGGTCTGAAAAATAAGAGAGGTTTGAATTGCAATAATAAATAATACATTTTATTTATAAGGCACCTTTCTCAAGGTCACTTTACAGAACAAGAATAAATAAAACAAAACATACTAAGGAACACAAAGCATACACAAGTGAGACAGAGTGGTGATAATGAGGAATATGCTATTTTGAAAAAGTGAGTTTTAAGTCTAGATTTTAAAAGAGGAAGAGAATCGATGTTATGGAAATTGTATGATTAAATAAATGAAATTGTCAGTTTAATTTTTTGTTGTCTTTAGCAGTTGTTGCTATATTTATTTATGTATATTTATTTTTTGAGCATAGCCCAATGGGAAAAAATTGTTGTTCCACTTATAAATTTAACCCAGTCTTGTACTTGGTGAATTGTTTGTCTCAAAACCTCATACTTATAGTCTTGAAGAGTCCCATTTAAACAAGCATGTGTTACTATGCTTAAAGAAATAGCTATTAAGACTTGGTTTGTGTTTGGGATATTCCAGCAACCTGCACAAAGCTCTGACCTCAGCCCTGACCCTGAGCACTTTTAAGATTAATTGGAGCGTTGAATAACTACACATTTATATAGGAGTCTGTTTTACAAAACACTTGTTTTCTTGTTTAATTTTAGCTAGTTGCCATCTATGAGGTCCTTAAGGATGAGGACAGGAGAGCAAGGTAAGTTTATGATTTTCAAGATTTTGGCGTCTCTTTTGTCTAAAATATTTCTTCATAGTTTTGCAACATGAAAACAAAACCACACACACACACACACACACATATATATATATATATATATATATATATATATATATATATATATATACACACAGTATATATGTATGTATGTGTGTGTTTGTGTGTGTGTGTGTGTGTATATATATATATATATATATACACACACACACACACACACACACATATATATATATATATATATATATATATATATATATATATATATATATATATATATATATATATATATATATATATATATATGTGTGTGTGTGTATGTGTGTATATATATATATATATATATATATATATATATATATATATATATATATATATATATATATATATATATATATATATATATACACACACACACACATACAGTGCATCCGGAAAGTATTCACAGCGCTTCACTTTTTCCACATTTTGTTACGTTACAGCCTTATTTCAACTTGTATTAAATTAATCTCTTTCCTCAAAATTCTACACAAAATACCCCATTATGACCATGTGAAAAAATGTTTTCTTGAGAGTTTTGAAAATTTATTACAATAAAAAAAAACAAAGAAATCATATTTACATGAGTACTCACACCCTTTGCTCAATACTTTGTAGAACCACCTTTGGCAGCAACTAGAGCCTCAAGTCTTTTTGAATATGATGCCACATGCTTAGCACACCTATCTTTAGGCAGTTTTGCCCATTGTTCTTTGCAGTACGTTTGAAGTTCCATCAGGTTGGATGGGAGACGTCTGTGCACAGCCATTTTCAGATCTCTCCAGAGATGTTAAATCGGATTCAAGTCTGGGCTCTGGCTGGGCCTCTCCAGAACATTCACAGAGTGGTCCTGAAACCACTCCTTTGAGATCTTGGCTGTGTGCTTCGGGTAGTTGTCCTGCTGAAAAATGAACCGTCACCCCAGCCTGAGGTCAAGAGCGCTCTGGAGCAAGTTTTCATCCAGGATGTCTCTGTACATTGCTGCATTCATCTTTCCCTCTATCCTGACTAGTCTGCCAGTTCCTGCTGCTGAAAAACATCCCCATAGCATGATGCTGTCACAACCATGCTTGACTGTAGGGATTGTATTGGCCTCGTGATGAGCAGTGCCTGGTTTCCTCCAAACATGACGCCTGGCATTCACACCAAATAGATAAATCTTTGTCTCATCAGATCAGAGAATTTTGTTTCTCACGGTCTGAGAGTCCTTCAGGTGCCTTTTGGCAAATTTCAAACGGGCTGCCTTGTGCTGTTTACTAAGCAGTGGCTTTTGCCTGGCCACTCTGCCATACAGGCCTGATTGGTGGATTGCTGCAGAGATGGTTGTCCCTCTGCAAGGTTCTCCTCTCTCCACGGAGGAATGCTGGAGCTCTGACAGAGTAATCATCGGGTTCTTGGTCACCTCCCTGACCAAGGCCCCTTCTCCCCCGATCGCTCAATTTAGACGGCCGGCCAGCTCTAGGAAGAGTCCTGGTGGTTCCAAACTTCTTCCATTTACGAATGATGGAGGCCACTGTGCTCATTAGGACCTTCAAAGCAGCAGAAATTTTTCTGTATCCTTCCCCAGATTTGTGCCCCGAGACAATTTTGTCTGAGGTCTACAGACAATTCCTTTGACTTCATGCTTCGTGTTTGCCCTCTGATATGCAGTCAACTGTGGGACCTTATATAGACAGGTGTGTGTCTTTCCAAATAATGTCCAATCAACTGGATTTACCATAGGTGGACTCCATTTAAGTTGTAGAAACATCTCAAGGATGATCAGTGGAAACTTTTTAAGTTTCAAGTGTTTCTTAAAAATGCTAAATGACTTACAAACAGTGTTGGGAGGATTGTTCTAGCAGTAGTGAACAATATGTAGTCAGAATTAGCATCACATGGAAGTACAAACACTATACTTAATATAAGAGGTTTGTAAATAGGAAAAAATTATCTTATGACCTAGTATATAAAAATTTGTACTTTTTTGTTCCCTCCTCGTGTATAACTTTTTTTTTTAATGAAAAATGTTTTGTGAAATCTGATTTGCTCTTTTATTGTCCATTATCTAATTTTTCATTGTTTTGCACCTGTGGCTCTAGATTTTTGAATTCACGTAAAACGTAAAAGCTAAAAAAGGACTATATTGTAACGAAATGTGCCACTCCTAGCCAAATAACTTCATCACCTGGATTTAACTAATCAAATAGCTGAAAGCATCCCATTGGATAATTACTGCATGGGTAATATGTTTCACTTAGCAAAAAGTTTTTAAAACTAATGTAGTGAATAGCTTCTCATTGGTTAAATAACCATGTTGAAAGACACATCCTATGGTCATGTTTCCATTGCAAAAGTGTCAAATTATTGGCATCCTTTCTTGGCTTACTGTTGATAGACACTGACCACTTTAGATTTCGAATACCCCACAGGAGCTGCAGTTTTGAAGATGTTCTGACCCTGTCATGTAGCCATCACAATTTTGCACAACATGCACAAATGTTTTTACTTGTCCATTTTTTTCTGCTTCTAACATTAACTTTGTGTTGTGCACTATGGTGTGTCTGTAGTAGGATCTTTAGACTAGCTTTATTTATTTACTTATTTTTTAGTTAGACTTTCATGTCACTTTTAGAACCCTAAAGGGTTAGCTGTTACAATTAGAAACAGGCATTTCTGAAAAGGTCAACGTGCACCAGTTCTGTAAAAAGCAAAATATTGTTGTGTATCCCTTTTGAAAATTATTCTTACATTTGTAACAGGTATGATGATGTTCTGGTTAATGGACTCCCTGATTGGAGACAGCCTGTATTCTACTACCGGCGTGTTAGAAAGATGAGCAATGGTGAGCTGGGATTTGTACTATTCCTCATCCTCACTGTAGGCCACTATGCAGTGATTTGGTCCATTTATCTGGAGAAGCAGCTGGTAAGTGCCGCACTGTGTGCACATAATTTAAGTTTTATAATGTTTTAGAGAACTGTGCAAGAAAACATTTGTCATTGGTTTAGGATGAACTGCTTAGCAAAAAGAAGAGGGAGAAGAAGAAAAAGCAAAGCAAAACAGCTGAAGAGCCTAAGCCCACTGGACAGGAGAACAATGAGAGGCTAGTCTGTCTTATTTAATTTTTAATCTAAACCGGAGCATTAGCAGCACTGTGGCAGAATAAGTCATGTAATGACTTATCCTATATATTGGCGGGGGGGGTTCCCCATGCCCATCAAGGGGAAAAAGTTTCGGGCACTGGGCAGATGCACCCAGGACCGGGTGCCAATCTATCGCTGGGCACACACTCACACACACAGACATGCACACAAACACACTCTACATGGGGCAATTTGGAGAACTCAATTGAACTTAATCCATGTTTTTTAGACCGTGGGAGGAAACCGTAGAACCGGGAGGAAACCCACGCGGACACGGGGAGAACATGGAAACTCCACCCAGATGGAGATCCCTAGTGCTGAGAGGCGAACGTGCTAACCACTAAGCCACCGTGTCGCCCGAGATTCCAAATCAACTTTGTTTATTTATAAAACACCGATGTCCTTCCCAAAGTCCTGTATGTACATGTATATCAGAGTCCCGCATAAGCCGTAAAACAGGGGTGTCCATACTTGAATGAGGTGAAAATGCTCGGGGGCTGATAGTTTTATCTGACATTTTTTTCACCACAAAAGTTATATGAAGTTCCAGTTATTATTATTATTAATATTTTTCACAATTAACAGTTTTTCAAAAGGCAATGTAATCCTATATAATATTACAGTGAACAAACTCATTTTTAAAAGTTTAATCCTTTTTACTCCAAGAAATTTTAAAACAAGAGTTATAAGTGTAATGCAAAGTGGTCTGCTTTTAGTAAAGCTTGCCCTTGTCTTTTTATATTTCGGGGAACTAAATTTTGTGTCACATATGCATGAAGATTCATTCATTCATCATCTCCCGCTTTATCCTCTATTAGGGTCGCGGTGGGGTTCCCCATGCCCATTCAGGGGAGAACGTCTCGGGCGCTGGGCAGATAGACCCAGGACAGGGCGCCAATCCATCGCTGGGCACAGACTCACTCACACAGACACACTCTATATGGGGCAATTTTTGAGGATGCATGAAGATTATACTTCATTAATACCACAACTAGAAAATCCACTTGCCAAAACAAGAAATAAACACCTATGTTTAAATAGGAATTACCCAAATAAAAACATACCAACATTTATAATTAAATCTTAATTAAGAGTTAGATTAAATAAGTGCCATAAAACTTGGGTAAAAAATAGCTGTTGCTATGCCAGATCAGTTTGGAGCTGTTTCACTTTTTCAGCGCGATCACTCCCTGTTAGCTTATTGTATGTTGTAGCATGTGCTGTCTCTTTATGTTGAAATCCTTAAACAAGGCAATCCTCTCTTTACAAATTAAACAAACACAATTGCCTCGATATTCAGTAAAGTACTGTAATTCCCACCACACCTGAAAGCAGTGGCCCTCACTGTCAATGGTTTTTATTTATTTTTAAAGGCGTGAGCTAAGAATGGTTCAGACATAGAGGCAGAAACGTATAGTATTGGAATGTTGCCATCATGTGGTAAAAAAAAAAAAGGAATCACTTTCAAAAGTTTTATGGTTTATTTTTTCTGACAGACCTGGTAAGCCGTAAATAACACATTATTTGACTGACAGGTGTTTGGGATCTGATGCTGGGCCATGATTGACCCATGGGTCGGACTTGGAAAACCCCTGCCGTAAAGCGAGGGAGTAAGCATGTGAGCAAACCAAGCAAGACTGATTGGAAAGACAGACACTGCGGTCTCTACATTAAAACTATAGCTCCCCTAGCCATCTTCAAAATAGCAGAAGTTAATAAAGCACTCAGCACTGACATCTGGTAATCCACAATTGGTTCAATATCTTCATTCTTTCTTCCTCTTCATGGGCTCCCCATGCCCATCCAGGGGAGAATTTTGCGTGCTGGGCAGATACACCCAGGATGGGGTGTCAATCTAGCATTGGGCACATTCGTTTAATGGGGCAGATAGTCACTTTCGGGCAATTTAGAGCTTTCAAGTTTACCTTGAATCCATGTTTTTGGACTGTGGAAGGAAACCGGAGAACTCAGAGGAAACGCACGCGGACACTGGGAGAACATGGAAACTTCACACAGATTGGGATTTGAACCTGGAATCGCTAGCGCTGAGGGGCGAACGTGCTAATCAATAAGCCACCGTGCTGTTCCACCCTAACTCGAATAAGTAATAATTACAAGATGCCATGTAGGACATGCAAGACTAACCCACTCATTCACAAAATAACAAAAGGCACCACTTGTGGAAATGCATTAAAAATCAAACATGTACTGCTAAACTTTTAAGTGCATTGGGAACATGGATCCTTGATCACACTTCATCAAACCACTGGAATTCCTACAAGCTCTTGATCTGATAAAATAGGAAAATATCAATATGGATTAGACAACATGTATGAACTGAACTACATATAAAAACATAAATGACTGTTTATACAGTATTAGTCATGAATATAGCCCATGAAGCTGAAAATGCTCTGAAACAAAATGATATATGATTTTAAGTAGGATTAATGATTGGTAGACCACAGGTACCCTTTATTTCACAGGTATTGGAAAAAACACCTATTAATCAAGACTGTCCATTTATTAGCAGTGATATGTGATACATTATTAATGTTTTATATAAATCAATGCCTTCCCTACTTTTCCTGTTAAAAATAGTATATGTAATAATAATGTAATAGTATAATATGTAATAAAAATGTAATAGTAACACAATTCTTTAAGGTAATTTATTCTAAAGTTAATGCAGGTAATTTGTTGTCTTGAACAGGTAGATGGATTTTGAGCCAAATATTTATTGTTTGGTGTTTTTTTTTATTTTATTTTATTTTATTATTTTTAATTAATTTATTTTGTTTTACTTTTTATAATCTTTTCAGCTTTTTTTCTTTCCAACCTCATGAGTTAATGTACCAATTTTTTTTTCTTTTTTAGATCAGATAAACCACACTGGCAAGATATTTTACCTCTTAAACTGAGCATCTGGCTGTACTACTCTTTGAAGTCTCTTCCTCGTGTCATACAGGTTTGTGTTGACTATAATTCAGCACATAATGCCTGTATTACAGAGTAAAGTTTATGTATGTGGTTAGCATGATCCTTGTTAATACATCTCTGTTACTTTGTGTTTGATTGACAGGATTCCAAGCAGTACTACAGAGATTACAAAGAAATGAAGCTGAAGGAGAAGGAGCTTGCAGAAGCCGTTGCAGAGCAGGAAACCCAGCCACGTAAGGTTTTTGAAGAATACATAATTGATCTTAAAGTTTGTGATTCTGTGATTAAAATCACAACACTGTGGCTGACAGTTAAGTGGCACAGTGGCTCAGCCAATTAGATTTAATGACTGTACGAATGTATTTGTATTATGATGAATTTTATAAAAGCGTTATTTGCTCTAATAACTTTTAAATGGACTGTTGAATCGGTCTCAAATTTATACATTATATTTCAACCCTAAATTAAGTTAATGATAATGCCACTGTTCACATTTGATTGCATCTTTCAAGGTCAATCAAAAATACACAATCACAATGGGGGGGGGGGGGATTAAATATGTAACAACTTTATTATATTCATTAAATATTTAAATAAAATAATACTGCAAGTTAATTAAGCTGTAAGTTTTACTTTGGATTTTAATTACTCAAAATTTAGTTTACTCTAAATTCATATGCTACACCCAAAGTTTCACCTAGTTTGCATGAGCCAAACATTAAGCAGTTTTTATCTTCCAACATTGTCAGAATTTTCTAATTTAGCTTATGTTCCATGTAAAGTGCCTTAAATTAAAAGTGCTTTTAAATTACAAACATATAAATTCATCATTATTTGATTATGACTTTATAATGTATAAACCCCTCAGGAGAGAAAAGACCTAAAGTAAGGAAACCCAAAGTCGAGTTTCCAGTTTATGAGCCGAATCAAACGGTGTCCATCCCTATGTATGACCAGGGGACATCCATTGAAGATATAGAAGATCAGATGGATGACTGGCTTGAGGATCGGAAACAACAAAAAAAGAAAGTTAGTCCATATATATTGCTAAAATAGTTTTAAATTGAAAGATCTAAATAGTTTTGGCTGATTTTTTTTTTTATTTGAACTGTTTCAGAGTCCAGAGTGGACTGATGATGACCTCAGCCTACTGACCCGCTGTATGGCAAAGTTTCCTGGTGGAACACCAGGCCGGTGGGAAAGGATTGCCCATGAGCTGGGCAGGTCTGTAACTGATGTAAGTGTTAATTTACCACTTTTTAATTCATAATAATAAGCTAATTTTTAGTTATAGGCTATTGGAAGCATATTTTATCATAAAGCCAGAAACTTTGTCTATGTTAACAACAAATCATGAATGAACTGGTGTAAGGCCTGTTTTTTCAATCATTTCCATTCTATAAATAATATAACAATGAAGAGTAACTAAAATGCTTCAAGTTTCCAAAATAGTTTTTTTTAATGCATGTTTTATTTATTTTTGTGTTTTGTTAGGTTACGGCTAAAGTAAAACAGGTCAAGGACAACGTCTCGAATACACCAGGTACATGCATTTTCTGCATCAGCTTGTTTAAAACATACTATGCCTTTTAGAATAGAATGTTACAAATGCATTTTTTGGCATTTTAAAGAAGTCACACATTCTTCTTCAGGGTTGGTAAAGCTTTCTGAACTTAAGAGTTCTGCAGGACTCAGGAAAAGTACTGTTCCGGACAGTCTTATCACCCAAAGAGAAGAACTTGGTCTTTTGGGTGAACAAACAGAAACAGATCTACCAGTGGATGCAGAAAATAAATCCGTGAGAAGAAGAGCAAGAAAATCTACAGCAGAAAGTACTGGGACAGGTGTGTTGGAAGACAGGCTGAAGGGTCGTAGACAGAGAGACTTTGACCCTACTGCAGTGGATGAGGACAGTGAGGAGGAGAAGAAGGTGTCAAAAGAGAAGCCGAGCACAGTCGATGAGGTGTGGACGCAAAATCAACAGAGGCTTTTAGAGCTCGCATTGCAGCAGTACCCCCGAGGCACAGTGGAACGCTGGGACAAAATTGCTAAAGTGGTTCCGGGAAGAAGCAAGGTAAGCTGAAGAGCAGTGTGTGTGATTTGTTTACAATTTTTCATATTGATAAACATTGTATTTCTATTTACCCAAAGGATCTTTTCTCTAAGATATTCACAAATATGTCTAAATCTGTGAGCACTTTTACTTTAATGAAATAATCCATCCACAGGTGTGGCATTTTAAGAAGCTGATTAGACATGATAGGATGGATACGTAAAAAGGCCACTCTAAAGTTCATTCATTCATTATCTCCCGCTTTATCCTTTATTAGGAGCGCGGTGGAGTTCCCCATGACCATCCATAGGAGAAGGTTTTAGGTGCTGGGCAGATACACCCAGGACAGGACGCCAATCTATCCCTGGGCACACACTCACTCACACACACACTCTATATGGGCAATTTGGAGAATTCAATTGACTTAATCCATGTTTTTGGACTGTGGGAGGAAACCTGAGAACCCGGAGGAAACCCACGCAGACACGGGGAGAACATGGAAACTCCACCCAGATGGGGATTCGAACCGGGAACTTCTAATGCTGAGAGGCGAATGTGCTAACCACTAAGCCACCGTGCCGCCCCCACTCTAAAGTGTGCAGTTTAATTTTTCTGAAAACCAATCTGTACATTGACATTTAGTCATTTGTCAGGTGCTTTTATCCAAAGCAACTTACAAATAAAAATGACAAATTTTGAGTTGTTTCTTAAAGTTGCTAAATGACTCGGGCAGGACCGGACAGAGTTGAGAAGATTGTTTCACCATTTAGAGATGGTGAATGCTACGGAGTGAGAATTAGCACCACTATGAGGTTGAATCACCAGGCAACATTCAACACTAGAGCGAAGTGAACGAGGTGGAGTGCGTTTTGGTAAAATAGATTGAAGGGGGGGGGGGGCAGATCCTGAAATAGTCCTTTAGGCCAGAGTCAGTACCTTGTACTGAATGAATCCAAACAGATATGTCTGTAAGGCAGGCAAATATCTGATTTGAGATGGTTGGTGTGCTTTCACGTGGTTGTGAGGGCTGATTGGATGTACTGTCAAATTCTCTGAAATGCCTTTGGAGACCGCTGTATCGTAGAGATATGACATTCATTTTATGGGCAACAGCTCTGCTGGACATTGCTGTAATCATTAATACAATTGCATGCTTTCTCAAAAGTTGATACTTGATAGATCTTCATAATGTACAGTAATAAAACTGCACATTTTAGAATGGCCTTTTATTGTGGCCAACTTAAAGCACACTTGTGCAATAATCATGCTGTCTAATCAGCACCTTGATATGCCACACCTGTGATGGATTATCTCGGTAAAGTGCTCGCTAACACAGATTTAGACAAATTTGTTAATTTAACAAATTCACATTAATGTAAGCATTTTTAGTAGAGGGAGATAAACAATGTGCCCCAAAACTTCAGTTTGTCTGACTAATTTAATTTGCATTGGATTCATAGAGGGTTAGGCAGAGAAAATGATAGATGGGCAGAAAGAATTGGAATATGAGAACAAGAGACTGACCTGGATTCAGACCTTATGGATCCTTAAACACTTAATTTTTCTGTTGTCATTTTATATAGTTGTTAATGTTTAACTGTGTTTTGACCCAAGTTATTTTTAATGTGCTCTCTAGGAGGAGTGTATGAATCGCTACAAGCTGCTTGCTGAGCTGGTGCAGAAAAAGAAACAAGCCAGGAGCTGATGCTTGGGGCAATCCTTGCTGTACATTTATTTGTCATGTGCCTTATTTTTATTCAAATGATGCTGTCCAGTTGCCTCTTCTTTTGGGGACCGTCAGTGTTAAAGATCCATTTTCAGGCCATATTGCTGATTTTGTGCAAAGTATGTTTTATTATTTATTTACTGCTATTATCTGCCCAAAAACGAAACAACTAAACAGCGCCATGAGATGAAACCCATTTATTTTATTTGTTGATGAGACATAAAGCATTAACCTAAAACTTGAGTGACTGAATTGGAATGTTAAGGATTGAAATCCTGCTTCCTGTAACTTATGCATGTTGCACAAAAATGCAGAACCTTTTAATGAACTGCTTTCACATTTTAATTTCAGATCTGCTCTATTGCTGTCTGTGTCTTTTATTGGCTTTCTTTCTTTCTTTTGGGAAAGCTTTCCACATAAGTTTAGTGTGTCTGCCAGAGTTCGAATTCAAAATTTCCTGTACCAGAATAATTGTACTCTATATACAATATTGACTGTCGGCATATTCGGATATATAGGACTGTAGGTTATATAGGATTGAAAAAAAAAAACTCCCGTATTGTACACTAAACCCAGACCAAACATAAATTTGCGACAATTATTGTGAGCCAAGGACTTGCCCAATCAACATTAGTGCCTGTCCTCAAAAAATGGCCCCAGATCCCACAGAACCAATCCAAATCATTGTGGAAAACAATCTCTAATTAAGAGTGGATGCTACATCTGTAAATATGAGGAAATTATATTAAGGCATAGATTTTTGAATGCAAAATCCAATAGAGTATGTAACATTAGGCAAAATTATTTCTTACAGACACATAACTGCATTTATTGTAAAGTTTGGTAAAGATGAACAAGTAACTAGTAGACCCCAATGACCATACACAACATTAAACACTGACTTCTAAGAAAGCAACGCATATATTTGATGGTGTGCTAGTTTCTGTAACAAATCAACAATACACTTAACGCAAGGCAACCTTAATCCACCTTGTAAGGTGAAAGTAATTAACTACACAGTGTTTCCTACATGCGGCACGGTGGCTTAGTGGTTAGCACGTTCGCCTCTCAGCGCTAGGGATTCCCGGTTCGAATACCCATCTGGGTGGAGTTTCCATGTTCTCCCCGTGTCTGCGTGGGTTTCCTCCGGGTTCTCCGGTTTCCTCCCACAGTCCAAAAACATGGATCAAGTTAATTGAGTTCTCAAAATTGCCCTGTTTAGAGTGTGTCTGTGTGAGTGAGTGTGTGCCCAGCGATGGATTGGCGCCCTGTCCTGGGTCTATCTGCCCAGCGCCCGAGATGTAGAGGATAAGCGGAAGATAATGAATGAATGAATGTTTCCTACATTTAAATTTAGCAGATGCTTTTATCCAAAGCAATTTACACATGAGAGAACAACACAAGTCAGTAGTTAAGGAAAAAACAGCTACAATGTAACAAGACCGATTTTTATCCAATTTTTTTATATATTAATTGTGGAAGAGATATCTTTTGAGTTGTTTTGTGAAGATCCTAAATGACTCAGCATTATGGACTTCGTGCAGAAGATCGTTCCACCATTTTGCTGCGGTGAATGATACAGAGTGAGAATTAGCACCACGGCGAGGGGGAATCCTCAGGTGACATTTATAACAAGAGTGAAGTAAACGCGTCGCCGTATATTTTGGAAACAGAGTGAAGGTAAGAGTGGCCTACAGGAAAATCTCTGGGTCTGCTCAGAGTCAATGCCTTGTAATGAAAGCGAACATCTACATTGAACCAATGGAGACATGAGTATAGTAAAGTAACAACTCTTCACTTGAGTTGGTTGAACTCAAGTCATGCTGCAGAGTTTTGAATCAGTTGTAGAGGCCTGATTGTGCAAGCTGGGAGACCGGCGTGCAATGCATTACAATAAACCGGGATAGGATGAGGGCTTGGATTAACAACTGAGTATCCTGTTCAGTTTAAAAAGATCTGATCTTCCTGATGTATATAATAAATCTGCAGGAACAAGCAGTTTTAGTGACCTGAATAGATAGTTTATGATGCGAGTCAATTATTAGATTAGATCAGATTAGGCGGCACGGTGGCTTAGTGGTCGCCTCTCAGCGCTAGGGATTCCCAGTTCGAATTCCCATCTGGGTGGAGTTTCCATGTTCTCCCCG
Source organism: Corydoras maculifer (assembly GCA_019802435.1). Lineage (NCBI taxonomy): Eukaryota > Metazoa > Chordata > Actinopteri > Siluriformes > Callichthyidae > Corydoras > Corydoras maculifer. Next base: position 382,418 of record JAFMOD010001620.1, read on the forward strand.
TGTCTGCGTGGGATTTCCTCCGGGTTCTCCGGTTTCCTCCCACAGTCCAAAAACATGGATCAAGTCAACTGAATTCTCCAAATTGCCCCATATAGAGTGTGTGTGTGTGTGTGTGTGTGAGTGAGTGTGTGCCCAGTGATGGACTGGCGCCCTGTCCTGGGTCTATCTGCCCAGCGCCCAAAATGTTCTCCCCTGGATGGGCATGGGGAACCCCACCGCGACCCTACTAGAGGATAAAGCGGGAGATAATGAATGAATGAATAGATCAGATTACAATATTCTACGCTACTGAACTTTTCCAATCCTATTATTTATTGAAAAATGTTATTCTTGTTTCCTCCCTATAATTAAATGGGTATACTGATCATTTTAATAGTACACTCATTATATGGATATTTGCAGATGATTTACTAACCATTATATGCCTTCTGTGTTGTGTACCACTTTCCTTCACAGTTAAAAAAAACAGTTTTATTAGTAAGTTCAAAAAGCTTTGCTTTGTTTAATTTCATAAACTATTTATGTACAAGGACTAAAGTTGTTTTTGGTGTTTTTACTGACAAAGCTAATTATGTTATATACAGTGTGATGTCTGCAACACACTTGGGACAGCAGCAAAGTAGGTCTAAAATGGATATAACATTGCCCTTAGAGGCTAATGCTAAAAAAAATCTTTATTTTAAAAGAAATGCATCCTAACATGCTGTTACATAAAAAGGAAAACAGCAGGGTTCCCTCTTTCCCATCTTTGTTTTTGGTGCCTTCACTCCTCTCACTGCACACAGGAATGATAATAACATTAAGAGGTGGCACATCATTCAATTTATCTGATGTGCCTACCTGTCCTTGCCTCACATTTACAGGCTCTGTCCAATTACAACACTCCCCAAACTTATTTTTTGCTTGCACATCATTATGTGGGTCTGAAGTTGTCTGACCCATAAACAGTGGATGGGTATTCTTCGATTAGACACCACCACTCCTCTTGGGAGTATGGCTTGTGTATTTTACTCAAGTAAAAGTATAAAAATACAAAAAGACTTTTCAAATGTAGGATAACATGTTAAGTCATCTGCATTTCAGCAGAACAGACTGTGCCATAAGAACATTCTGTAATAAAGCAATAAGGCACGAATGGTCATGCATTATTCTAAATAAATCATGAGACATGTTCTTGGACATGGCGCCTATGGGAGCACAGTTACACATCTTTGCCATGATTTATTTTAATTTTATTTAACAGTTACGAACACATTATAATAAAAAACAAGGTTTGAATCATAAATTAGTTTACTAAGAAGCATAGTGTCACACTCGCCTACCTCGGATTAAAGTGGCTGCGCATATAAAGCGCAGAGCCGCTGCGCTTTAACGCGCTGAAGGGAGCCAGGCACGCAGGTAGCAGAATATTAGTGTTTATTAAAGGTGTAGTGACACCAAACAGCATAGAGTTACAACCCGACGAGTGAACATAAAATAAACGACGTGCACCGAGGACGGGGAACACACGTGGCGAGGTGGACGCCTTTGGCGGACGAGGAGTGGGCCACGCCCCTGCTACTCGGGCTGGGAGGTGTGCGCCCCTGGACAACGGGCTGGGCGGCGTGCGTCCCCTGGACAACGGGCGGGACGGCGTGCGGCCCCTGAACAACCGGCTGGGCGGCGTGTGGCCCCTGGACAAACGGCAGGGCGGCGTGTGGCCCTTGGACAACCAGCTTGGCGGCGTGCCGCCCCTGGACAACTAGCTGGGCAGCTTGCGGCCCCTGGAGAATGGGCTGGGCGGCGTGCGGCCCCTGGAGAACGGGCTCGCATGCTGGCTGGACCTCGGTGGGCACACACGCTGGGTGGACCTCGGCGGGCACGCACGCTGGGTGGACCTTCACCTCGGGATCGCCATCCTGCATACAGAACATGTACACCCCAACCGCCAGACCCAAGGACACCGCCCCAAATGCGTACGACATGGGTGAGAGAGAAAGTTCAGGAACATTTTTATTAGCGACATTCTCATCCAAGAATTCAGGAAACGCCCCCTCGCAGCGTGACCCAGACGCAGCACTCCCCGGCTCGATTGCGGATGCAGAACATGCATCACATGCAGGCGTACCGGGCTCAGCAGCTGCGCAGCGTGCATGTTGCGTCTTGGCACCGCGCCAGCGTGCTATGCGTCTGAATTTCGCAATGGGGAGTTTAACAAACTGGACTGGAGCGTCAGTCCAGAACTCCTTAGAGTTCAGGAGGGTTCGTATCGGCAGAATATGCCCATACAGGTACGACTCGCCCGCCTCTTCCTCGGATATCTCGACCAGGTCGAGACCCTCCTCTGCGCAGAGCGCCTCATACCCATACCTCCAAATAAACTCATCATCGGAGTTGTACCACTCCGAAGCCACAGTATTAGAGCCATCTTTACTGCTCCGGGACGGCGGGCGGGTGCGGCGCGTACTCGCGGACACGACGGAGGGCGCCGCGAGTACGAGAGTCTGCGGCCCCCGCAAAGAAAAATGTTTAAAAGGCTTACCTGGGCTCTGGACTCCCCAAATCGACGGGCACGTCGTTCTGTCACACTCGCCTACCTCGGATTAAAGCGGCTGCGCATATGAAACGCAGAGCCGCCACGCTTTAAGGGAAGGCAGCCAGGCACACAGGTAGCCGAATATCAGGGTTTATTAAAGGTGTAGTGACACCAAACAGCATAGAGTTACAACCCGACGAGTGAACATAAAATAAATGACGTGCACCGAGGACGGGGAACACAGGAAATAAATACAAAAAGACATCAGACCACATGCACCAAACAAACCAATGAAACAGAAGAACTATTAAACTAAAACAACCTGGAATGACAGTTAATTAACTCAAATCAAGGGTAACACAAAAGAACAGAAACAGAAAGTGCCCAAGGCACCTGTTACACACAGGATGTGCAAGGACACTGTGACACATTAAATGAATTAGTATTTATAATCTTGTGTAAGTTTCTTTTAAACAACCTGTAAGCTTGTTAGTTATTTGTTTAAAATAAGAAGGTATGATGTAAAATTTAAAGAAGAGGTGAAACTGGGCAACCAACACTAAGAATCAATTGTCCATACTGAGGAATAGAGATGGGAAAAGGGTTGTCACCCTTTATGTACAATGTAGAATCATCTTGCATTTGGCAATTTAATGTAGTTGATTTGTCCTGTATTTTCATAAATGTCCAGTAAACATGTCTCTCACACACACATCAACACTAAATTCAAAAATAATGATTAAAAGTCCTCAGCTCCGCTCCTGTGTTTCTGTACCTTTGTGTGGCACCGTCACAGTTGCCTAGAGACAGATATAGTGTCTGACACTGCACATCGTTGCAACAAAAGCTTTTAAAAATGTCCTTAAAAGAAGTAAGTTTCTGTTAAACTCGAAACATTTGAGGAAAGGAGTAATGTTTGCAGTTTTTCTTTATTGAATAAGCAGATAAGTCGACAAGTGTTTTTTTTTGTTGTTGTTGCCTTTTTTCTCTTTGGTGCAAAGAGAGTACCTATAGTTATGCACTTTAAGTTTTATTAAGTTCTCAATTCATTTAGTTTACATGAGGGGTGCTCACACTTTTCTGGGCCGAGATCTACTTTTCCATTGGACAGGTCATCAAGATCTAACAGGGTTAATATGTTTTTTAGGCTTTTATACTGAAAACTGTTTACACAAATCATGTTAGTCTGTGGCTTCGTGGTTGGCACGTTCACCTCTCAGCGCTAGGGATTCCTGGTTCGAATCCGCATTTGGGTGGAGTTTCAATGTTCTCCTCGTGTTTATGTGGGTTTCCTCCGGGTTCTCCGGTTTCCTCCCACAGTCCAAAAACTGAGTTCTCGAAATTGCCCCATATAGAGTGTGTTTGGGTGCTTGTCTGTGTGAGTGAGTGTGTGCCCAGCGATGGATTGGCCCCTGTATCTGTTACCACCCGCCCCCGAATCTTCGTGAGAGGGAAGTAACTGGCTGCTGTCCTATGTGCACGAGACCAAGAGGGGGAACCTATCAACTAGGTGGAGTAACTCAGCTCAAAAGAATCATGCTAGACACGTCAATAGCTCCGGTGTATTTACAAACATTTACTGGTGTAGACACGGTGAAACAATCAAACTATACAACATTTAACATTGAGCCACATACAATACGATACTTGACATTAAGCCACATACTATACAATACTGAACGTCGAACCAACTAATACGGTCACAGTTAACACGGGGTGCAGAGTTGGGCTTAGGTAGTGCCAAAGGAAAAAAAACATCAAACCAAAACCACTTCCCTACACTTCCCCTCCCACTCATCTAATAACAAAAACAATCCGGTAACACAAATGGCTGGCTACTCTAAGCCTATCACTCAAACCTATATACAGGGGCTGGCACTTACCGCTTACCTAGTGTGTCTAGACAACTGGCGTTTCCTAATCGTGTGTGATGTAGGAGCACGCTCGTGCTTACCTGCCCAAACTCTGTGTACAACCCGGTCTATAACACGCCAAAAGTTTGTGTTCATGCAAAGCAAAAAAAAGGGGGGGAGCCCGACCTTCACATAGTTCAAAACACACAAACACTTCTCCCCCGTCCAAACGCTGTGTCAGCTTCCCTTTTGTTGGTGAAGTCGTGATTCTTACTCTTCCGGGGAAGGGCGGGTCCCGGCAGTCCTGACTCCTCCCAACAGCGAATCGTCACGATCCTAATACGTACATTTTCAGATTGCCATTTTCACAGAAATTGCTCTTGTATTAAACACATTCCAGCAAATAGCATGGAGAAAACTTGATTTTAGTACACCCAAACCACCAAACACACAGTACACAGCACAAATGTAAAATCACTGTAACCTGCATTTCCCCTGTTGGATCTTTTGATTTTTAAAAAAGGCAAAAAGAACGAGCCTATGCAAAAATCTATGCTGTATCTGCCTCCGAGTCTGAGTGAGAAAGCTCCCCCGCAGTGCTTACCTGTGTATATATCTAATTCCCGCCCCTAACTGCCTAAGCCAATCACACATTACTGCCCTGGGTTTTAAATCAGCCAATCCCAGCCCAGTATTTTGGTTCGAATCTAGCTTGCCCCACCCCACTTCCTAGTGGCAGCAAGCCCCAGTAAAGTCCTTTGTTTGAATACAAACTTTCGGCCATTTTGGGACTCTTATTATGTGTAACAAATTTTAAATTTCTGATATGTGACATTTTAGTTCTTTTGGACGAAGTCCTTCACTCATCTTATCAGTCAAATAAAGTGCAAAAACACAAACTATCGAATGTAGATGATTCGGAAGGCTGTACTTCGGATTTAGGCACGGGGGCGTGGTCACGTGCAGGTTTTGGGAACAGCGAGGGAAACGGCGGGGGTGGTGGTGGTGGTAGACTGCTCACTTGCAGAGATCGCGATTCAGAATGAATCACATTGATTGTCAAAATGTTTGCGTGTGTGTATAAGTGCTTCCGATACTGTGCTGTAAAAAAACGCTGATACGTGATAAATCAAACCTCCATTGTGATCTACCTGACACCCCTCGACGTATTGGACACCCCTGGTTTACATCTTAAAATATCACCATGGTACAAGCTTCACAAATAACATTTAAGATTTCATTAACTGCACTTTATAAGAGAATGTGTTTATTAATAATATAGCCTTTCAATCTGTAAGAATTAACTGCATTCATTATTAGCCTGTAACTAAAAACACAGACACAAGATAAAACATACCCCTGCTGCGGCGCCCCACTCTGACCCATGGCCAAAAGGTTCCACCCCTGGATAGAAGGGTTTTACAGCAAGATAGAATGGTAAAAAATGTGATAATTGGATTGTGCTGTTAAATGTAGAGGATGTACTAAAAGGTAAAAAAAGTATTTTGAGGAGATGATGGATGACAAGGCTGTTGGTCCAGCTGAGATATAAGTGAATGCTTGGAAATGTTTAGGAGAGATGACAGTGGAGTTTTTAACTAGAATGCTTTAACAAAGATATAAAATGTGATAAGATGCCAAAGGAACAGAGAAGTTTTAAGGAGGATA
>JAFMOD010001620.1:389432-409839 GCA_019802435.1 Corydoras maculifer
CAGAATGCTTGCCAAAAGCTGAGATTGTATAGTACAGCTTTGAAATACTTCCTTGGCAATGAGGAGGCAGCGAAAGCATAGTTTCCCAACATTGCTCAGGAGGCAAGAAGGAGAAATTAGGGAATTGTTTGGACACAAAATCACGAACCTGAAAAGAACGAAATAAATGAGTATTAGGGAGGTTGTAATGAGATGACATACTGGCAAAATTATCAAATACACCATCTACATATAAATGTTTAAACTGTGTAATCCCCTTGTCAGACCATACTCCAAATGTTGAGTCCGAAAGTGATGGAGGAAATAAATGGTTTTTGTTTAAAGGACCCAAGGAAGATGCAACAATGAAATTAAAGTGCCGCCTAAATTGGTACCAAATCTTAAGTGTTTTAAGAATCACTTCATTATCAGTATATAGAGAGGGCCTTACCGGCAAGGAAGAATAAAGTAAAGCAGATAAAGAAGGACCCCTACAGGATAATAGCTCCAATTTACACCATACGTTTTGAGGGGATTTCAGTAAATAGCAAAGTTTGTGTATGTGGGCAGCCCAATAATAAGATTGAAAATTAGGTAAAGCAAGTCCTCCACTCAGTCTGCATCTCTGCAGTATAGCTTTACTTACCCTAGGTGATTTCCCACCCCAAATGAAAGTCCGAATTATTGTATCCAGTGAATTAAAAAAATGTTTTGGCAGGAATATAGGAATAGATTGGAATAAAAATAGAAATTTGTCATTTTTATGACATTAATCTTGCCAATTAATAAAAGGGTAAGATTGCGCCATCTTTGGAAATCAGTTGAAGTCCTCAACACGAGGGGAGTAAAATTAGTAGCAGCTAGGCCAGCCAAAGAACGGGTCACATTAATACCCAAATATTTAAACCCCGAAGGACTAAAACAAAAAGGAAGGCTGGACTGTTGAAGATGACATGCTGCAGTGTTGATGGGAAAACATCCACTTTTCTCCAAATTTAGTTTATAACCTGAAAAGATGCCAAACTCTTTCAGAATATCCAAAACAGCAGGAATAGAAACAGCAGGTTCAGATATATACAATAACAAATCATCTGCATAAAGTGACAGTTTGTATTCAATTCCATTTCGCGTGACTCCTTTGAATAAAGAGGTGGATCTTAACATAATCGATAGTGGCTCAATAGCAATGGCAAAAAGCAAAGGAGATAAAGGACACCCCTGGCGTGTTCCACGTTCAAGAGGAAAATACTCTGAATAAACATCATTTGTGTGGACACAGGCTTTAGGGGATGCATAAAGGAGGCGGATCCAATAAATAAATTTGTCACCAAATCCGAATTTCTTCAAAACCGCAAACAGATATTCCCACTCTACCCTATCAAATGCCTTTTCCGCATCTAAAGATATTACTAGTTCAGGAAGTTCAGTCACATGCTTCAAATATATAATATTAAAAAGTGTACGGGTATTTAAAAACATTTGACGACCAATAAACCCATTTTGCTCCTCTGAAATAAGATGAGGAAGCACATTCTCTAATCGTAATGCAATAATTTTAGTCAAAACCTTTACATCCGCATTTAGTAAAGATAATGGTCTGTAGGAGCCACATAATGTCGGATCCTTGTCATTTTTGAGAAGGAGAGCAATGGAGGCTTGTGTCAACGTTGGTGGCAATGAACCACTATCAAAGGATTCATTGAAAACAGATAATAGTAATGGAGCCAATTTGAAGCTAAATTTTTTTAAAAATTCAACCGGAAACCCGTCCGGTCCTGGGGTTTTGTTTGATTGCATAGATTTAATTGCATTTGTAACTTCTACAAGGGAGAATGGGGAATCTAGGTGCCTGGCAGTATCAGTGTCGACAACAGGGTTTGAAATGTTCTGAAGAAACTCATGTAGGTTTGTGTTGTCTGCAGGAGATTCAGATTTATATAATGATGAATAAAAAGATTTGAAAATAGCATTAATTTCCAAAGAGTCTGTAGTAATAGCGCCCTTAGAGTTTGTAATACTAGATATAAAGCTCTGCCTCTTTAGTTGAGATTAGGTCAAATTCTGCTTGCAAATCAAAACGTTGCTTAAATAATTTCGAGGAAGGGGACAGTGCATATCTTTGATCAAGATCACTAATTGCAGATGTGAGTTTCTTAAGCTTAGCATTAATATTTTTATTTGAAAAAGCAGAGTAAGAAATAATTTGGCCTCTCAGGTAGCACTTAAGGGTCTCCCAAAGTAGTGAATATGAAGAAGAATCATTCTGATTAAAGGATAAAAATTCATCTATAGAATTTGAAATGAATTTGCAAAAAATTTTTGTCTGCCAAAAGGAGAGTATTAAATCTCCAACGTGGTGGGATACGTTTATAGGTGGAGATTTGAATATCTAATAATAAAGGAGAATGGTCAGATATAACAATACCCGAATAGTCAGTATAACTAACACGAGTATTAAGTGTGTTATTGATAATTTTGAATGGAGGGGTTACGGAATCTCCAGGGGTCAACAAGCCCATTTTCTATCATGAAATCAGAGAATGCATTAGACATGGCGGATTGAGACATATTTAGAGAATTCGACCGATCTAGAGATGGATTAAAGACACAATTTAGATCCCCTCCAAAAATCAGCAGATGAGTATTCAAGTAGGGGATCTTACTTAGCAACCTGTTGGCGAATTCGACATCAAAATTTGGGCATATACATTCACCAGCACAACCTTCCTTTGATTTAATGTACCAGCAACCATGATGTACCTGCCATTCCTATCAGCTATAACATCACTGGATACAAACTGAACTTTTTTGTTAATTAAAATAGCCACTCCCCTAGCTTTTGAATTAAAGTTAGAGTGGAAGACTTGACCCACCCAGGGGCAATATAACCTGTGGTGATCAGTATTGCGAAGGTGGGTTTCCTGTAGAAACACCAGATCAGAGTTTAAGCATTTTAAGTGTGCAAAAACCTTGGATCTCTTAACAGGGTTACCCATACCTCTGATATTCCAGCTAATGAATCTAAGAGGTGTGCCTGAACCAGCACTGCTGGGATCTATATTGCCACTAGCCATTTCAATGAAAAAATACTACAAAGATGTAACTGGTCGCAGTAAGCCGAGATGTAACACCCTCCCCATAATAACCCCTAAACATAAACACACTCAAAGTCTCCATAAAACAGAACAAAGGAGACAGCAGTGTAACCCACAATAGTCAAAGGACACCTAGAGTATTAACTTAATCACCCGGAGCCTATCACGAGTAAAATGGGAGAGAAAATAGAACGAGAAAGACTCTCCCACCAATCTTAACATGTATTAATATAATAATAATATGCGCACTGATAAACGCATTGCCTTTACAAATATGTATTTCCTAACCCTCTGCGATCCTAAATAAACAACCTGGTTAGTGCAACAAACCAGAAAGGAACATAACACTGCACCGATATAGCATTAAAAGCCACCCAGCCACAGAACCAATAGAGCGCAGATCCGGAGAACCCGACCGGAGTTTACATACTTCCCATTAGTCAGAGTTTTGATGTATTTGCTGGCCTCCTCCGCTGATGTGAAATCCTTCTCGACGCTGTTGTAGGTGATGCACAGCCGCGCAGGATGAAACAGGCCGTACCAAACCCCGTCCATACCACGGAGCTGCCGCCGAACCTCGTTAAAAGTGGCACGAGCCCGAGCAATCTTAGCGGTGTAATCGGGGAAGACCGATATATTAAAGTCTTTAACTTTAATTTGCCGAAGTTCTCTTGCTCGGCGCAGAATGTCCGCACAATGACTATAATAGTGAAACCTGCACACCACCGCTCGTGGTTGGTCCTGGGGTTTGGGCTTGGGCTGGAGGGTCCGTTGAGCCCGGTCCAATAGCGGTTCCTTCTTCAGTCCGAACGCGTCCTTCAACAACGCAGCCACCGCGGCAGTAGAGCAGGAGTCAGGGCCCTCCGGAACACCCAATATACGAACATTGTTCCGCCGTGACCTGGATTCCAAGTCCTCACACTTGTCTTCCAGCTTGGTCATGTTGGCTGTGAGGGTCTCGATGGTGGTCTTCATTGCTGCGATATCATCGGAGCACACAGTGAGCGCGTGCTCCATCTCTCCGACCGTGTTTTTAAACTCCGATATCGTAGCATCTACAGCCGCTTTGTCGTTCGCTAGTTGCGTCTTCAAAGTCTGTAGGTCGAGCTGGATAGTGGCCAAAGTGTCCCCGAGCGTTTCCCGAAGCTCTTTTTTTAAAAATCTCCGCGATGTCATTTCTCAATGACATCAGCAGCTCAAGTTGGAGGGATTCTGTATTTATTTTTGCGTGCGTGGACGCAACCTCTGATGTCGTCGGTGGCTCGCTCGGGGTCGCGGCCTCAGCACGAGGTGCGGGCCGCAGATGCGTCTGAATAGTGCTGCGAGTTTTCCGAGTCTTTCCAGACATTTTAATCAATAATAAAGTTACTATTCAGTAACACTCAGTTCACAGAGTCGAATAGGAACACATATATTTCTAAACAGTGCCGTTTTAATAAAATTTTAATAGAAATCGGCAGGAGCTAGCAAACTCACGTCCTACTCCATAAGTACTCAGCAGCGCCCCCAACAGATATTTATTTAACGGTGTAGAGACACCAAAAAACAAAGGTACATACAACGAGTGAACATAAAAAGGCGACGTGCACGGAGGACGAGGAACACAGGAAATATATACAAAACCACACCCGACCACGTGCACAAAACCAACCAATGAAAAGAACAAGATAATTAACTAAACTAAAGACCATCAATGAAAGTTAATTAACTCAAACAGGAACAGGACAAAACAGAACAAAAGAACAGGTGCCCTAGGCACCTGTTACACTAGATGAATTACAAAATATTAATTATAAAGAACTGTTTTGTTTGGAGGCGGCACGGTGGCTTAGTGGTTAGCACGTTCGCCTCTCAGCGCTAGGGATTCCCGGTTCGAATCCCCATCTGGGTGGAGTTTCCATGTTCTCCCCGTGTCTGCGTGGGTTTCCTCCGGGTTCTCCGGTTTCCTCCCACAGTCCAAAAACATGGATCAAGTTAATTGAATTCTCAAAAAAATTGCCCCCTATAGAGTGTGTCTGTGTGAGTGAGTGTGTGTCCAGCGATGGATTGGCGCCCTGTCCTGGGTCTATCTGCCCAGCGCCCGAGACGTTCTCCCCTGGATGGGCATGGGGAACCCCACCGCGACCCTAATAGAGGATAAGTGGAAGATAATGAATGAATGAATGAATGAATGTTTTGTTTGGAAAAAAAATATGGTGCTTTAAGTTTTATTCATTAGCACTGGTTACTCGTAAATGTGAAAGCCCTTTTCTGCCACTAAAAAAAATAATTAAAAATTAGAAAATCCAACACCTAGAGGAAGAAAAAAAACATTGCCACTAAAGAAAAAAAAAAGCAGATAGCTGGTAGTAACAAAAAATCTGAAAAGATTATTTGTGCAATAAGCCTTGCATATTTATGTTTTGCTACCTGTTAGGGACCAAAACCTTTTATGTAATAGTTTATTTTCCATGTCATTTATATGGAATCAAATTTTAGATTCCATTGTACCCCGTGAGTCAAAAACATTGCTTACCCCTGGCCTAGGTTGTTAGAAGGTTGCAAAAATTTTGAAACTAACCAGCAGCTTGGTGGCCAAGACCAGAGAGCGGTTCAACAGGACAGGTTCCACTCTGTCTCAGTTGATCTCAAATTGATCTACATGGCTGTCATCAAGATGATGAACAAGAAAGCCCACAAACAGTTTGATGAAGACAAGCAGACTAAGGACCTGGATAACTTAAACCATGTCCTGCGGTAAATAAATTCATTTAGTTTAGATGATGTTAAGCGTGTGCTGGCAACTAGGTGAGGAGTTCAGATCTGTGAATTGTGTCTTGCCTACAGTCAAGCATGGTGGTGGGAGTATCATGACTTGGGGCTGCATAAGAGTTGCAGTCTGTGAGGAGCTACATTCCTTTGAGGGAACCATGGATGCCCAGATGTCATATGACATACTGAAGCAGAGCATGATCCTCTCACTTCAGAAGGAGTTAAGGAGCCCAAGGTTTTCAACATTCACCAGCTCCATGATATCATCATGGAAGAGGGGGAAAAATCCAATTGTAACATTTAAAGCTCTAGTGAATTTAATGCCCAACTTTACACTGTTATACAAGCTGTACCCTGACTACTTTACATTGTTTTAAAGAGTCATATCTTAATAGATTATTTACAAAAGTGAAAAGTGTAAGAGTTGTACTCATTTTTGTGAAATTCTGTATGAGAAATGAAGAACTGTTTTATTTTATTTTTTTCACACATTTTCATACTCCACATTGCATTCTAGAATCATTTTAGTTTTTCTTGCTGTTTGCTGCATTATCATAATGTTCTTCTTTATACAGTCTGTCACCAAGTAAATTAAAACAATATCCAGGCACCAGAGTATAAACAGGAAATATCGCCACCATCCTGAAAAATGAGCTGAGACAAATAAAAATGGCAAAAAATTACTTTAAAATAAATAAATAAATAAATAAATAAATAAATAAATGAACACTTATACAATTCTACATTAGTTAGCGATTAGGAAAATGAAAAACATGTCAATCTATTCCAATGTAATTCACAACAGTTTAAACAACAGTAAAACAACATTAATAGATTTTTTTTGTAACTTACCAATGAACCTCTCCATCTGATCCTATAAGTATAAATTAAAAATAAATAAGATAACTCAATAAAAAATACTTTTTTTTTACCAACATCAAATAGTTAATAAAACCCAGAGTAGTGTATTGTATAATTTACATATTTATGCATAATGTTTGACTGATATTATAATTTTATTTAAAAAAATATGTGTTATTTGATCATATCATTGATCATACATTAAAAGTTCAAACTCTCTTTTCCCTGTGTATTTGTTTCTTCCAAATGAAAGAATGAAATCAGCAGTGAACTGCACACACACACACACACACACACACACACACACACACACACACACACACACACACACACACAGAAACAATTTTTTATAGTTTTTCCAATTGTTAAATACGGACACCTTATCACTACACAATCTGTACATTGGCTGTCCTACACTGTTGATGCTGCCTGGTCGCTCAAGGAGGATACGTCCCCTAATGAGCCTTGGTTCTCCCAAGATTTCTTCCTAAAAAAACAACATAAGAGTTTTTTTTAACTTGCCACAGTCACTTTGGCTTGCTTTTTGGGGGTTTCAAGCGTTGTGACCATGTACTGTGGTAAAAAGCACCATAAAAGTACTTGAAACTTGAACTTGTAACTTGAAAAACACAAACACGCACACAGTGCAAATGAAAACATAGTAACATTCATGCAAATCATAGGAGATTAAGTATTTGATCCTGAAGTTAATAAATCCCATTCCCCTTTGCATATTTGCTCCTTTGTGAATATAAAATGTAATTTCATTCATTCATTATCTCCCGCTTATCCTCTATTAGGGTCGCGGTGGGGTTCCCCATGCCCATCCAGGGGAGAACGTCTCGGGCGCTGGGCAGATAGACCCTCACTCACTCACACAGACACACTCTAAACGGGGCAATTTTGAGGATTCAATTAACTTGATCCATGTTTTTGGACTGTGGGAGGAAACCGGAAAACCCGGAGGAAACCCACGCAGACACAGGGAGAACATGGAAACTCCACCCAGATGGGGATTCGAACCGGGAATCCCTAGCGCTGAGAGGTGAACGTGCTAACCACTAAGCCACCGTGCTGCCCAAATGTCATTTACCTTACACAATTCTATTTTAAATAGTACATGCATTGTTTGCTTAACCAGGGTGCTCAAATTATTAGCCACTCCTAAAGCCCATTCAATATTAAGTTTATTAATATAGAGCTTTTAAAATATGACATTGTATTAAGTGATACAGTGATTTATTTTGCCTATTGTGCATACACAGAGGAACTTGTGCTCCACATTTAACTCAGCTGTGTAGTGAAACACACACACTGGTGAAGAGAGCACACTTGGGGTCAGGTGCCAAAGGCACTTCAGCCATAGTACTTGGTGGGATGGGGAATCGAACCAGAGACCTTCAGGTCACATGGCTGTCGTTGTCCTCAACGACAAGCCCATAACTGCCTAAATCCCCAAAAAGTAAATCAAAGCAACAGTGGATTAAAAAAATCTTTTTTAAGAAAGAATTCTTGGTCAGTACCATTACTTATTGGGAATCCCATTCTCCTTGAGTACCCAGGTAGTGTTAACAATAAAATAATAATAAATAATTTACAGATCAGGCGGCACAGTGGCTTCATCCTGGGTGTATCTGTCCAGCGCTCGAAATGTTCTCACCTACATGGGCATGGGGAACCCACTACCATAAAATGGATGAAGCGGAAGATAATATATGAATGAATGAATTTACAGATCATACTCATACACACACACACCCACACCCACACACAAACTCTCTCTCTCTTTCTCTCAATTCAATCATTCATTCCATGTTGAATCCATGTTTTTGGACTGTAGGAGGAAACCAGAGAATCTGGAGGAAACCCACACAGACAACATGGAAACTCCACCCAGATCGGGATTTGAACTTGTATTTCCAGCTACTGTATCAACATACTGCCAAATATATTAATTCATTCATTCATTATCTCCCGCTTATCCTCTATTAGGGTCGCGGTGGGGGTCCCCATGCCCATCCAGGGGAGAATGTCTCGGGCGCTGGGCAGATAGACCCAGGACAGGGGGCCAATTCATTGCTGGGCACACACTCACTCACACAGACACACTCTATATGGGGCAATTTTTGAGAATTCAATTAACTTGATCCATGTTTTTGGACTGTGGGAGGAAACCGGAGAACCCGGAGGAAACCCACGCAGACACGGGGAGAACATGGAAACTCCACCCAGATGGGGATTCGAACCGGGAATCCCTAGTGCTGAGAGGCGAACGTGCTAACCACTAAGCCACCGTGCCGCCCTGCCAAATATATTCCATTAAAAACATAGTGCTTTATACATTCATTCATTGAATCTACTAGGGTGTTCCCCATGCCCATCAAGGGGAGAACGTTTTGGGCGCTGGGCAGATACACACAGGACAGGGCGCCAATCTATCGCTGGGCATACACTCACTCACTCAAACACACTCTATATGGGGGAAATTGAAGAATTCAATTCACCTTGTATCCATGTTTTTGGACTGTGGGAGGAAACCAGAGAACCTGGAGGAAACCCACGCGGACACGGCGAGAACATGGAAAGATTGGGATTCGAACCAGGAATCCCTAGCGCTGAGAGGGATACGTACTAACCACTAAGCCACCGTGCCATCCCATGCTTTATACAGTCATATGCAAAAGTTTGGGCACCCCTATTAATCTTAATCATTTTTAGTTCTAAATATTTGGGTGTTTGCAACAGCCATTTCAGTTTGATATATCTAATAACTGATGGACACAGTAATATTTCAGGATTGAAATGAATTTTATTGTACTAACAGAAAATGTGCAATATGCATTAAACCAAAATTTGACAGGTGCAAAAGTATGGGTACCCTTATCATTTTATTGATTTGAATACTCCTAACTACTTTTTACTAACTTACTGAAGCACAAAATTGGTTTGGTAACCTCCTTGAGCTTTGAACTCCATAGCCAAGTGTATCCAATCATGAGTAAAGATATTTAAGGTGGCTAATTGCAAGTTGTTCTCCTATTTAAATCTCTTCTAAAGAGTGGCATCATGAGCTCCTCAAAACAACTCTCAAATGATCTGAAAACAAAGATTGTTCAACATAGTTCTTCAAGGGAAGGATACAAAAAGTTGTCTCAGAGATTTAACCTGTCAGTTTCCACTGTGAGGAACATAGTAAGGAAATGGAAGACCACAGGGACAGTTCTTGTTAAGCCCAGAAGTGGCTGGCCAAGAAAAATATTAGAAAGGCAGAGGAAAAGAATGGTGAGAACAGTCATACAAAAAGGTGTTATGCATGGTGTCAAAAAAACACAGCATTCCAAAAAAAACACTTGCTACCCACTGTAAAATTTGGTGAAGGTTTCATCATGCTTTGGGGCTGTGTGGCCAATGCCGGCATCGGGAATCTTGTTAAAGTTGAGGGTCGCATGGATTCCAATCAGTATCAGCAGATTCTTGAGAATAATGTTCAAGAATCAGTGACGAAGCTGAAGTTACACCTGGGATGGATATTTCAGCAAGACAATGATCCAAAACACCTCTCCAAATCTAGTCAGGCATTCATGCTGAGGAACAATTACAATGTTCAGGAATGGCCATCCCAGTCCCCAGACCTGAATATCATTGAACAACTGTGGGATAATTTAAAGCGGGCTGTCCATGCTCGGCGACCATCAAACTTAACTAAACTGGAATTGTTTTGTAAAGAGGAATGGTAAAAAAAACCTTTATTCAGGATCCAGGAACTGATTAAAAGCTACAGGAAGCGACTAGAGGCTGTAATTTTTGCAAAAGGAGGATCTACTAAATATTAATGTCACTTTTCTGTTGAGAAGCCCATACTTTTGCACCTGTCAAATTTTGGTTTAATGCATATTGCACATTTTCTGTTAGTACAATAAACCTCATTTCAATCATGAAATATTACTGTGTCCATCAGTTATTAGATATATCAAACAGAAATGGTTGTTGCAAACACCCAAATATTCAGAACTAAAAATGGTTAAGATTAATAGGAGTGCCCAAACTTTTGCATATGACTGTACATAATTTTTTATTTATATTTTACTGTTCTTAAAATTATTTATTTTTGCAAATAAACTGGGCGGACCACACCATTATTACATAGCTCTTACAAAACAAATAAAACAGAAAACTATAAAAGTGTAGGTCACATTTTACAGTGTACTATATAAGGCATTTAATTCATTTAACGGTTTTGGTTTGTTTAAATTGTAAAATCATCTTAATTTAGCACTGTATGAACAGAACAATGTCTCAATGCATCTTAAATGAATTAAAAAAATTTTAATGACAGAATCTTTATCTGAAACAAATTATAATATTTTAGTCTTTTAAAAAATAAAAGTGGATAAAAGTGTTTGCTAAATGTCTAAATTGAAATTTTAATGTATTCTGGAAAGAACTTTCTGTTTAGCCAGGCAAGTGTTTATATGCTTTTAATATCAATTTACTCTTTAAACAATTGTACAAGGAGATAATAGAAGTCAAATGTACTCTTTTTAGCTGTCGCCAAATATTAAACCAACAGTTAATTAGTATTTAAAACACAAAAAGATCTAGGACATTATTTTGTTTAGTCATGCTGAAGACAATGTTAAAACTATTACAAGGCCATATTATTTTTTGCTGTTTATAACAATTTCAAAATTTTCTAAAACTTACATGTAGACTATAACTTGTAAAAGATTAAAATCTGTACTTACAAAGCTTGTATGCTGAACGTACTCTGCTATAGTATTACATTAAGAGACTAAAGACTGCAGTTGTGAAAACCAGAGCTTTTTATGTACTTCCCTTTAGTTACCAAAATATTATAGTATGAACAGCTCATTGTTCATTTATGTTTATTCAACTTAAACTTAAATTTACCAAATGATTGGTTTGTTAATGAAGATGTCCACGAAAAGTTACAAGCAAGTATTGTTAAGTTTAATTTCTATAAATAAGCTATAAAAAAAGGACCTGTCCTTTATTTAAAATTTCCTTTGTGGTTTCTCATGGTGTGGCAAATAGTATGTTAAAAACAACCATAGCAGAATTGTGAAAACACTATGATGATACACACTAAGACAGGGAGGAAGCCTGTTTAACACCCTGTCTTTCCACTATTGAGGTTGAGGTTTAAGCTTCAGCTTGTGCTGCTAAAACCCAAAGCAAGAACTTTAATCAACAGAATTGTTTAATGTCACTTCTGTAACTCATTCTGGAAATAGATCTGTAAATAGATCTGTTAAATGCAGCAAATAGAAAGATTTCAAATGTTAGATTCAGAATAAAATAATAAAAAATATACAAAGTGCCTTGAATTTAGATTAAAATAAAATTTTGATCTTACTTGCATTACACAATCTCATAAACTTCATCTCCGATTGTTCTGTTTCCAGCCTCTTGTGCTGCTATTTTACATTCCTGCTTCAATTGATGTATCTTTATCTTGATTTGCATAAGTAGGTAAATCAAAATTATGTCCACAACCCAGATTGAAAACAGGAAATATCGGTACCATCCTGAAAACTGATCTAACAACAATAGATCAATAAGTAGAATTAAATCAGAATAAAAAAGAAACACTTGCTAATTAAGATGCAGATGCAATTGTGTGTTCATATGGTAGTGGCCATATAAGGCAGAGGTATGTTAGTGTGTATTGTGGTCCAAGTGAAAACAGACATGGCAATGCCTTTTACTGCTGGACTGAAAATAGTTCATCAAATGAAATTGTCCACTAGCCTCATGTAGGAAGCATTCTGTGAGCACTGATAAAAAGATTAGAGGATGACAAACATATCTGCTGTGGTTTCTCATTTTCATCTACATGGTGAGGCAATATGTAAATAAGCATTGACATAGTGTTTAAAAATTTCAGCTGAATATGATCCAAACATAACAGTGCAATACAGACACACTACCATTATTGCATCACTTTCACTGCAATGCTAAGATGATCTATAACCCAAATAGTTTCTGATTTATAATCGTCTGTGTAGCAAAAGTTTTAGGCAGGTGTGAAAAAATGCTGTAAATTAATAATGCTTTCAATGGCAGTGTTAATAGTTTATTTAATAAATTTTGGGCCAGTCATATGCCTCCCTAAAGGTATTACATGATGGATAATAATCTGTATTTCTCAGCATTGAGGATACTATTAATCCTTGTGCACGTGATCGGGTGTCTCAGTATTTAGGTTTCGTGTTCCCCTTCCTCCGTGCACGTCGTTGTTTCTATGTCGTCTCGTAATGTGTTACCTTTTGTGTTTGGTGTCCCTACACCTTTAATTAATAAATTCCCTTTTCATGCTACCTAGTGTGTCTGAATTCCCTTCCGTGCGTTCAGGCGCTTCGGCTCTGTGCGTTACGCTGCGCAGCCGTTCCGTGTTAGGTAAGCGAGGAGACAGAACGACGTGCCAATAAATTTGGGGAGTTCAGAGCCCAGGTAAGCTCTCTTTTGTATTGTTTTTGAACCCATGTACTCAAGGAGCTTTCTGTCTTCCGTGAGTGCATTGGTTCGCCGCAATAGCACACCTATGGCTACGTTGGAGTGGTACGACTCTGATGATGAATTAATATGGAGGAGTGGGTATGAGTCACTCTGCGCAGAGGAAGGTCTCGATTTCATCGAGATCTCAGATGACGAGGCGGGAGAGTCGTACCTGTATGGGCATATTCTGCCTGCACGCACTCTTCTAAACTCTCTGGACTGACGTCCGGTCCAGTTTGTGAAACCACCCCCCGTTGAGAGTCGCAGACGCGGAGCACGCCGCCGGCACAGAGCCAAGAAGCAGCGTGCGCGCTGCGCAGCCGCGGAGTCCGTTACGCGCATTGCATGTGGGATAAGTGCATCGTCCGCGATCGAACCAGAGCGTGCCACGCCTGAGTCACGTTACAAGCTCCAGCCAGCACGCAAGCCCGCGGAGCTCCAGCCAGCACACACACCCGCCGAGCTCCAGCCAGCGCGCACACCCGCTGAGCTCCAGCCAGCGTGCAAACCCACCGAGCTCCAGCCAGCGTGCACACGCGCTGAGCTCCAGCCAGCGTGCATACCTGCCGAGCTCTAGCGAGCGTGCACACCCGCCGAGGTCGAGCGAGCGTGCACACCCGCCGAGATCCAGCCAGCGTGCACACCCTCCGCCGAGCCCGAGCCCCAGAGGTCGCCCGCCGCGGAGCCAGAGCACCAGGGGCCGCCAGCTGCCGAGCCCGAGCACCAGGGGCCGCCCACCGCCGAGCCCGAGCACCAGGGGCGCTCCCCTCGCCCCGCAGCCAGAGGGCTCCAGCCAGCACGCAAGCCTGCGGAGCTCCAGCCAGCACGCACACCTGCCGAGCTCCAGCCAGCGCGCACACCCGCTGAGCTCCAGCCAGCGTGCAAACCCGCCGAGCTCCATCCAGCATGCACACGCGCCGAGCTCCAGCCAGCGTGCTCACCCGCCGAGGTCGAGCGAGCGTGCACACCCGCCGAGCTCCAGCCAGTGTGCAGATCCGCCGAGCTCTAGCCAGCGTGCATACCCGCCGAGCTATAGCCAGCGTGCATACCTGCCGAGCTCTAGCCAGCGTGCACACCCGCCGAGGTCGAGCGAGCGTGCACACCTGCCGAGCTCCAGCCAGTGTGCAGATCCGCCGAGATCCAGCCAGCGTGCACACCCTCCGCCGAGCCTGAGCACCAGGGGCCGCCCGCTGCCGAGCCCGAGCACCAGGGGCCGCCCACCGCCGAGCCCGAGCACCAGGGGCGCTCCCCTCACCCCGCAGCCAGAGGGCTCCAGCCAGCACGCACTGGTAAGCGAGGTGACAGGAACCTCCACCATGTTTCATTGTTGCCTGTAGTTTTAGAACATTTTTGTACCGCTCTCCAGCCCTTAGGTGAATAAACTGTCTTCTGCTACAGCCAAATATTTAAATTTTTGATTCATCAGTCCAGAGCACCTGTCATTTTTCTGCACCCCATTTCCTATGTTTTTGGGCATAGTTGTGTCGCTTGGCCTTGTTTCCATGTTGGAGGAATTGTGTTTTTGGCTGCAACTCTTCCATGAAGACCACGTCTGGCCAGACTTCTCCAGGCAATAGACGGGTGTACCAGGGTCTCAGTGGTTTCTGCCAGTTCTGAGGTGATGGCATGGGCGGATATCCTCTGATTTCGAAGGAAAATAAGCTTGAAGTGTCTTTCATGTGCTGCACTAAGTTTCCTTTGGCTGACCACTGCGTCTACGATCCTCAGTGTTGCCTGTTTCTTTGTCCTTCTTCAAAAGAGCTTGAACAGCACATCTTGAAACACCAGTCTGCTTAGAAATCTTTGTCTGGGAGAAGTCTTGCTGATACAGTATAACTTCCTTGTGTCTTGTTGTTGTGCACAATCTTGCCGTGGTGTATGACATGTAACATAAAACTACTACTCAGCCTGTTAGCAGAGTTTGGCTGTTCCTCATCCAGACTTTTACACAGCTGTATCTGTTTCACTATATAACTTTTTCTCAACCTAATTGTGAAATTGATGATCATTAGCGCCTGTTTGCTATAACTGGTTGATCATACACCTCACTATAATCCTACAAAATCCCTGACTGTGCAAATGTACTTATAAGAATTGATGATTATTTGAAGTCAAAGGGTAGTAAAAACAAATATTGGTTTGATTCAGATTTTTCTTTTTTCGTTCACTTTGCATTTTGTAAATTGATAAAAAATAAACAATTATTATTTATATTTTGAAAGCTTTCTTAGTTTACAGCATTTTTTTCACACCTGCCTAAAACTTTTGCACAGTATTGTATATTGAAATTTTGCTTTGGGGTGATTTTAAAATCTGGAAAATGATTTTTTATAAGATTAGTATAAATACACAAATACAAATACAAATTTTAATTGAGTTCTTTCAAATAAAAATGTAGTTATTATAGAACAGGTAGTTCCAGTCCTTAACTCATAAGAACCCACACCTATTTTTCCTTGGAGGAAAATTATGGGGGTCATCATTCTGAATGAACAGATCACAAAGAAAACATTTCAGACATTTTTTTCAAAATAACACCTCCTAGAGTCAAAGATCTGAAATGTGACTGATATGTCACATCGGGCGTTAAAGGTAAATGTTGTCCTCGATATAAAATTAATTTGCTTGACAGCCTTTTCTTGCTTTGCAACACATGTGTCATTTTATAATCATTCCCACAACAGTGTGTCAAAAAAAAAATTTAGCTCTTGGATTTAACAAAAATAATCTTCATTAGATATGCTTTACAACACCAAAATTTGTGCACAGCTATATATCAGAGGTTTTCTTCAGAAAAACCTGGAATTGAAAAACTGAAATAGTGGCCAATAAACTACCTTTGGTCAAAACCAAAGTGAATTAAAAGCACAAACACAGCAACAGTTTTTTTGTCAGCTGCATCTTTTTTGAACTGTTATTAGCACTACTTATGGCAGTTTAACCAAGGCCAAATGGTAACAATTGAAACATTTTCTTTCCAACATAAAGCAAAGATGTATATAACATTTTTACACAAAGCCTCGTGGTTGCACTTATTTAGCATAGTTCGCAGTGGCCATGCTTGACACAGGCCAGTGTAAAACCTGGTCCAAGCGAACATCTTCAGAAACTCCAACTCTGTTTGGTGGTGGAGGTGGAGATGTGGCTTCGTGTGATGGTCAACCCCTTTGTGAGCCTAAAAGAATTAAGCCATCAATAGTTTTGGTTTTATGGAAGAGTTTCACACAACTTGACCACAACATCACCTGCATATCCGATGTGTTTAATTCCTGAAATATTCCTGAGGAGTGTGAGCAGTATTTGGAGGTGTGACAGTTCGACCTTTGAAGGTACATTCAGGGGTTTCCAATTGTTGTGGTTGTTCATTTAATTCACCATCATCTGAATCAGAGGACTCACTAGACTCATTATTTTCAATGTCTTTGCTGCTTGGAATTTTAGTCAGGGTCTTCATCTGAGCTATCTACATTTCTCAAACTCACTGTCATCTCCTTAAATGATTTACAGCTTTATTCATGCTACACAAAAAAATAAGTTTTTAAATTTAAATCAGTCAAATAACCTCAGCAGAACATGACTTTATTATTTTTGTGACAAATACGCCACATGAGGTTTTTAATTAAGATTTTGTATGTAAAGTAAAATAATTTAATCAGGACTAAATGAATACTATTAATGACTTGTAATTAAAGGAAAATGACTTATAAATGGCTTGAATCTTACATTTTGAATCAGAAAAATGCTTTTTAAAATTGGCTTGCTCTGTGACATTAGCCAGTCAGGTGCACAGCCATCTTGGAAATGTTGTCCAGGTAACAGAAGTTCACATGACATGTCACATGACCACATTAGGTCGTTCAGTATGTGTCACTTAGGGACTCCATGGGTTAAAATATGAGAAACAGCTGAAAAGGGTAATTACCAGAAAGAGGTGGTAACAACTGTGTCACAGTGGGTTCCTATGGGTGACATTATTGTATACAAGAATGCATACCTCTGAACACTTCACATTCGTATCAATACGTGAAATACAATACATTATTTTATTTTAAAGCACAGATTAATATAAAGTGTGAGCCGATTTCTGACTTAGATAAGCACTAAGCCTGTTGCTGCTGTTTTTTTAAATAAACTGTGTTCTGTAATTCAGTCCCTAGATGGAAGTAAAAAAACCTTAAAAACTACATTACATTGCAAAAGACCAGTTCATTGACAATTTTGCTTTTAATAAGCACATTTTTCAATCAAATATAGTGTTTTTTAATTTTAATATAGTGTGTTTGTAACCATTTTATAAAAGCAATAGGCAAAAAGCATAAGGCACTCAAGGTTGTGTATTATTGTGAATAAATCACGGCAAAGAGGTGTTATTAGGTACAATGCATAGCGTGTTTTATTTGAATTATTATTTATTATAAGTTATTTCAAATAACTTTTTGTTACCTGTCAGAATAACAAAAAGGAATAATGTAAAGAGGTCTGTCACTCAGGTCTGTCAACACAAGTTTTGAAGTTTCATGCAATACATTTTAACCTATACCTAGTTGCTCAGGGGTTCATATAGCACCAAGAAAAAAAAATCTGTTGAACTTGTATCAGATGAACTGGACAGATGTGTGAAAGCTATGCAACCAACCAATGCAGCACATTTGTAGCAAGGTTTCTAAATCATACTAGAATTCAATTGTTTAAAAAAAAATATTTGTATTTAATCTAATATATCTGCAAGAAGTGGCTACGAATCTAATCTGAAATTAAAATTTTTAGTTATAAAAAACATCCAATTATTTTTTTAAGGTTTATTTGTTCTGTGTTTTCAGAACATATTATACACAGAACATACTACACATGTTAAAAATATTGAAGTAGTAGGAATTGTTAGTACTGGAGTGACATTGATGCATTGGTGGTGTATTAACGTGTTGTACTGGTGTGGATCGATCAGTGTTTTTAAAATCCAGCAGAACCAATCTATGCATACTAGTGTAAAACACACTAAAACACTACCTCCTCCACATCACCTTCACTGCAATGTTAAGAATGAACCACCACCCAAAAAGTACATGAAAACATGATTAACAGAGTATGCAATAGAACAAGTGAACTACAGACAGTAATTGTAAAACTTCAAACTGCAGGTTTTTTTTTTTTTTTTTTGTGGTAATTATCTTATTGTTATAGTAAATAGCACTGCAGTTATTTTTTTAGCACATCTCTCTTTATGATCTTCTGTTAGGCTACTGAATGTAATAAAATATAATAAAAAAACTTTTAGTACTTACAAATAAACAAGCAACATTTTTTAATGTTTATACATGATTATTGAATACTAAATTATTTCACAAAAAAAAGCGTTATATGAAGTTTCTACAACTTTTTAGAAATAGTATTCAATATTACTCTCCACATACATTATGCCAAAAAAATAAGTATAGGGTTTTTTGTTAACTTACCAACAAACCAGTCAAAATCATCCATGTGGCCCTAAATGTTCAAGAAAATATTGTAATTACTATAAATAAATTACTATAAAGAGTATTATCCATTATAGACATAATATATCTATAACGTTATTAGTATTGTGTATTTACTGTGTATTGTTTAGTAGAAGGCAGTTTAATAATAAATAAAAAGTGTGCAGACTTAATTACTTTAGAGCAAATAAGTTCATTAATGTTTTAAAAACCTCAAATTATTACAGCATTTTTAAAATGCCACAGCATTATACTACATACAACATTATCTGAGTTAAAATATGTACTCACGGGTTAAGCTGCTCTTGTGTCTACTTAAGAACTGTAAGTGAGCAGAAAAAAGAGGAAAACACTTTCTGAATCTATTATTAATACTTACACTTCCGTTAAGCACTTCAAATATTTCAGCACTGACACCATTTTGTTTATTAATTTTCATTCAGCATATTAAGTACTTCCTTTAAGCACTTCAAACATATCTGAATTTTTTCTTGTTTATTAATATGCTTTCAGCTTCAATATGCCTGGCACTGGAATATAATATGAATCTGTAGCTGTAGCTATAAACAGTTGAAGCATATTTTCGGGATGTAGAGTTACTAACACTGTGCTAGTGAAGTCAAGAATGGCCAGGGGAATGGCGATGGTCAAACTGACCAAGATCTGGAAAGGCAAGTTATTCAGCACCATCTCCAAACTGTAAATGATGAAGGCATTGTTCCGGCCAAGTTCAAGTAATTAAAATAAGTAATTTATTTATATAGCACTTTTTACAACAGTACATTGTCACAAAGCATCTTTACAGTGTTATGACCATGCAAATAGAAAGCCGAGGCAACAGTGGCAAAAAAAAAAAACAACAACAACTTTGTTATGTTGTTTATTTGTATGAAGAAACCTTTGGAGGACAAAGGTTCTGTGGGGGACTCATCCTTCTTGAGCGGGCAGCATTAACAGTGTGGAACAGCTGTGTACATATTGTGTAGTGATCAGGTGTCCATATTCAACAATTGGAAAAACTATAAGTTCAAATATAAGTCCATTGAGGCCATCCTGCAGGACTGCAACGCCATCATTAATCCTCTACTAGGGTCGCGGGGGTGTTCCTTATGCCCATCCAGGGGAGAACATTTCAGGCACTGGAAAGAGTGCCAATCTATTACTGGGCACACTTACTCACAAAGACACTCAATATGGGGCAATTTAGAGCATTCAATTTAGCTTGTATCCATTGTTTTGGACTGTGCGTGGAAAACCGGAGAATTCGGAGGAAACATACGCGGAGAGAACGTGCAAACCTGGATCTCCTACGCTGAGAAGCAGATGTGCTAACCACTAAGCCACCATGCCGCTCACAATGCCAGTCTAAAAGAAATCCAGGTTACATCCAGTAATTGTCGTAGCTTCAGTGCTCCGGCAGACCAGAGCTAACGACACGTTAAAGAAACTGGCAACACCTTAAAGCAAAAACAAACAAACAAACAAACAAAAAAAACAGAACAGTCTTTGCGTAATAGCCAGAGATTGATGACAATGCAGCACGTGACTATGGCATAACTGACTAGAGCAGCAGATACTGCAGACTACTTAGTTGAGAGGGTTTTCTGAAATATCATCACTTCAGCATCACGCCCTCTACAATTGATGAGGGTGAAGAGTTGAAATGCCAGCATAGACTATCCCACATCACCAACTCAAAACCTTTAAACTTGAGATCCATGTCTTTAT
>JAFMOD010001622.1:20646-43046 GCA_019802435.1 Corydoras maculifer
CTCTCTGTCTCTCTCTCTCTGGTGGATGGTGGATGTACATGCTGATGCTCCTGTTTGTCTGTCTGCAGGGAAACGGCTCCTCATGCCTTCCAGTTAGACTTGTTCTTCAACAATGTGTCCAAACCCAGTGCCCCGGTGTTCGACCGGTTGGGCAGGTAGTGCTCACACTAATGAATACCAACACATACACACACACACTGTCCACACCCGCTGTACACCTATGTACTTTACATTCTTGATTGCATTGTGTGTTGTTTTCTTTCTGAGTATTCCTCACACTCAGAACATTATTCACATTGTTTTTCAGTCTGGAGTACGATGAGAACAAGTCCATTGTCTTCAGGCCCAGTGGGAAGGTGAGGGGACAGTCCTTTCTCTCTTGGTCTGTGTACATTTAATAAAGCCTTCGGTTCTAGATGACTTCATCGTGCACTGCTGCAGGACCTGGATGCAAATCCTCCAGCATTTGCATGTTAGTCATAATTCAGACGTTCTGAGAGGATGTAGGGGGCAGGTGGGCGGGGCAGGAGGGCGGGGCAGGCGGGATTAACAGGACGTGTAGTTGTCATGATACCGGGATGTTGGCTTCATTAATGTTTGGAGATGATGTTTGGGGTTTTAGCTCGGTCCTTTGTAACTGATGGTTCTGCGACGTCTGATTGGTTCGTACAGATCAATACAGACGGTCTGGTTCTGCGAGGCTGGTACACCTGTTTAACGCTGGCCGTTTATGGAACAGCCGAACGATCACACGGCCACGATCGGGGCTCTCCACCTCCCCCCCCACCTCCTCCTCCACAACAACAGACTCCAGGATCCAAAAAAAATACTAAACATGGTAAAGCCGTACACACACACACACACTCTCACACACACACTTTAAATACACTGCGTTGTCCTACAATAATGTAATAAAATATTATAATGAATATTATGACATTAATTGTGCAGCCCATATATGTACCTCCCATCATATCTGATAGGTGTGTGTGTGTGTGTGTGTGTGTGTGTACTTCAGAATGGGAGAATGAGGAGCAGTTTAATGGCAGCCCACCCAGAACACAGCCCAGAGGACCCAGAACCCCACCCGGTCCTCCACCACCAGATGATGATGATGATGATGCCATGCCTGTGGCAGGTGAGTGTGTTTATGTAAACCTTCCCCCCCCCCCCCCCCACACACACACCACAGTTTGCGGGTGATGTGAACGCTGTGGTGGCGCTCACTCCGGGTATTTATGGCAGGTCTGGTGAAGGAGGAGAGTGTGGAACGAGGAGATGACGACTTGGAGTCCGTCTCTCCTGAACGAGGTTCCCTCCCTCCAGAGGAAGCATACTCAGACCAGGAGGAGGACGAGGGAGCTGGAGAAGATGAAGAGGACGAGGCTCGATCCGAGGGGAGCGAGGTGGAGGAGGAGGAGGAAGAAGAGGAAGAGGAGGATGTGGATGACGAGGGTGAGGAGGAAATGGAGGATGATGGAGAAGGTAGGGGAGGTGCAGAGTGGTGAATATCTCAGGTATTGGTGCAGGTTCATGTCTTTATGCTCATGTGCTGCTGGATGATCATGTGGGACGGTCATTTTGGGAGGGTTTAAATGACCCTCACACCCCCCCTACCTCAGGTGCGTCTGAAACTAAAGATGCTCATGTTTAATCAGTGATTTACAGATTGATTGATTTTATGTTCATGACGTGGCATCATTCAGATGGTCCTCACACACCTCCACCTGTTTTTTTTTTTGGGGGGGGGGGTTATATGTGGGAGGAATTTCATTTATTCATTTGAAACTTGCTGATGGATGGTCATTCAGCAGATTTGAATGGCGGAGTCAGACGTTCTAATCTTTAATTAGAATGTTAATGAAGGAGAAGCAGCGTTTTCAGACGTTCACAGCCGCAGCACATGAGAGGGTTAACGAGGGTTAACGAGGGTTAACGAGGTTAATAAAGACTGAACCTGTTCAGGCTGTGTGAGAATGTGCTCCTCTCAGCATGCTCGTACACTAACCTGACAGCTGGGATAGGACTACCGTCACACTGCATGTTGAACCACCTCCCCCTCACACACACACACACACACACACACACACACACAGTGGGTTTAATACTTTATACAGTCGTGTTGGATTGTGTTAACCCCTTCAGGGTGATGCATGTGGGCGGAGCTTTGGTTTCAGTTGAAAAGCAGCTGGTCTTTAAATGTTTATCTGTTTTATATTCAAAACATTTTATAGAAAATGATTCAGGGGAATATTTGAATTGAAGAATCACAGAATGTGATTTATTATTGTAATTGGTAAGACAGAAGTGATTAATCATGAAGTTAATCAGTGATGTCATGGCAGCAGGTGATGGTGCAGTGCTGTATGACGGGTGTGGTTCAGACCGGACGGTTCCACTCACTGAGGTGGACAGTCCATTGGGAAGGTTCTTTGAGGAGCACGTACGGTGAGGGAACGTGGGTTCTGAAAGT
The DNA here is from genome assembly GCA_019802435.1 of Corydoras maculifer. Classification (NCBI taxonomy): domain Eukaryota; kingdom Metazoa; phylum Chordata; class Actinopteri; order Siluriformes; family Callichthyidae; genus Corydoras; species Corydoras maculifer. The sequence continues at coordinate 23,120 of JAFMOD010001622.1, forward strand.
GGGCGGCGCTCGGTGACCTGTCTTGGTTTCCCGTCTTTCTCGTTAGGTGATGACGGCTATGAGCAGATCTCCAGTGATGAGGAGGATCTGGAGGGCGGGACTTTTAAGTTGCCCGCATTCGATCTGGACTGCACCCCCGAGGACCTGGCCTCACTTCCAAGTGTGCAGTATGACCCGTACGAACGGGAACTCCGCCCCCTCCAGCACTTTACCGCACCGCACGTCACCCGCTACGAGGCCGAGCTGAACCTTCTGAAGGGAAGAGATGCTCTGGACCATAGCTCTCTGTGGGCGGAGTCTGCCACCAAGTTATCAGAACTGTTAGAGACCTGGGGGGAGGGGCCGGAGGAGGAGCAGGGTGCAGGTTGGGTCACGGCACTGGAGGAGATTCCTGCGTTGCTGGTGAAGGGTCTGAGCTTCCTGGCGGTGAAGGACCCCGAAGGTCAGAAGAAACAGCTGAGTCAGCTGGTGGACTGGACCTCCAGAGCTCTGGACCTGGATTCGGCCCTGGCCCAGCCGATCGCTCTGAACCTGCGGCAGCTGAAGGCGGGGGCCAAACTGGCGTCGGCGTTGTCGGACTGCGGTGACCAGGCGGTGGCCGCTCTGCTGGAGCGAGGCGTCCTGCTGCGTCTGCTGGACCTGCTGTTCGCTGAGCACGTCTCCTCCACCCTGAAGCTGAGCTTCCTGCGCTCCCTCGACAGCATGATCAGTGAACCTCCGGGCGTGGAGGCCCTGCTGCAGGCCGCTCAGCATCACCACGGCGACGGCCACGGCGTCAGCGGCTATCAGCGCCTGCTCGAGCTCTTTCTGTTAGATCAGACCGTCCGAGTGGCGACCGCGGGGGCTGCCATCTTGCAGAAGGGGCACTTTTATGAAGTGTTAAGTGACCTTCAGAAAACGGCTCATGTTTGGGCGGAGCAGCATCCTCTGGAGGTGGGAGAACCTGAACGAGACGTGGGCGAGAAAGAGAGAGAGAGCACTGACCGAGATGGAGAAGAGAGAGAGCGGGAGAACCTGGAGGCCGAACCGGAGAGCCCGATGGACATGGACACGCTGCTGGAGTCCACACCTGTCTCAGAGGCAGATCAGGAGAGACTGCAGGGTTTACTGGAGGAATTGCTCCACCTGCTGGAATCAGCACCTCACTGCATGGTGCAGCCACCTAACAAAGCTTTCCCCACCACTGCCCGCGTCACCGGACCCCCGGAACGCGACGATCCTTACCCAACCCTGTACAGGTGAGTCCTCTGAGGTGAGCCCTCTGTCCGCTGCTGTGTGAGCTCAGTCATGGGGGGGGGGGTAGTTAGAACCATTTCAGATGTTATCAAATGTTTCAGAAGTTTAAATCACCACTTTTCTGAGTCAGCAGTTTTTCTGATTGTTCAGGTTCGATTACCCCACCCCCCCGCTCTGACCGCAGCACCCCTACACAGTGTTTGTGATGGTTCTTGTTCCTGCAGGTACATGCACGCCGCTCACCTGGTGGAGTCGCTGGCAGTGGTGCTGACCTCGCCGGCGGCGTGCGGTCACATGGGCGTGCTTCACGCCGTGCGGGAGCTGCTGCGTTTCCTGTCTCAGACCCAGCAGGGCCTCCTCTTCCTGCTAAGCCATAACCAGCCCACCACTGTTCTGCTACGGTTGCTCGCACCCCTTTCCAACCTGACCCCCCTTTCTCAGCTGCCACAGCTGGCCCCCGTCACCCCGCTGCTGGAGGCTGAGGGGGAGGAGAGTGCCCCCGGTATCGAGAGCTCTCTGGAAGATGGATTTTGGGCGTGGTTAATGCAGGCCCTGCATGCCGTACAGGCCGTGGCGGAGCTGAACGGACTGGAACCGGAGGAGGGAGATCAATCAGAAGTTCTGTCAACCCTCCACAACCTCTATCTGATCAGCTTCAGCAGCACGGGCCGCGCCGCCGTCTCGCACGTGCTCAGTCTGGAGAGCAACCTCAGCTGCCTGGTGAACCTGCTGGAGCTGCATGCTAAAGAGGGTCAGGGGTGAGAGCACACGCACTGTAGCACAGCGCCGTAACCATGCCGTAACCATGCCGAAACCATGCTGTAACTGCGCCACCACCAACCCGCCGTAACCCTCTGCTCTCTGTTCAGGGAGGGAAAAGCTAGGAAGTCCGTGACCTACAACTACGCCTGCATGCTGGTGCTGCTGGTGGTTCAGAACTCCCCCGATCAGAGAACCATGGAACATTATGCTGCTCCGCTGCTCAGCATCTGCAGAACCGATGAAGGCAACGTGAAGCTCCGAGGTCAGTACCTGAACCACACGCCGTGTAACAGTCCAGCGTCCATCAGTCCAGGTTCTATGCTGCTGACCTGTGTTCTGTTTCAGAACTCAGTAAATGGCTGGAACCTCTGGAGAGGCTGCGCTTCGAAATAAGTGGAATCCCGGTTCTCATTGATTACATCAAACAGGTAGGTTTCACCTCCACCGTGACTGACCCCTGTTCACCTCCCCTGACCTGACCTTGTGCTTAACAGGACTTTATCATGTGAATCTAACAAGTTTTTTTTTTTTAGAACTTGGAGCATGTAATGACACCGGACGGTGTTGGACTCATCACTGCACTCAGAGTACTTTGTTACCTCGCCTGTCCACCGCCGGCAGTGCCAGGTGGGCATCCCCAAACCCGACTACTGATGGGTACAACTCAAAATCTTTATAGTACAGATGAAGGACCGAAACACTACACACACTGCACGTCGGTCAGTCCAGGAGTATGAGGTTAATTATTAGGTTAATCACCTGGTCATGGGTGGGTCATTTTAAGGAGATTACACAGTCACCAGTGTGAGCCCTCGAGCAAGGCCCTGTGTCATGGCTGACCCTGTACTCTGACCCCACGACAAGGTGAAAGTGTTTGCTAAATTACATAACAAAATGAAAACCCAGTGCTGTAATCATCAACCCCATAATGAGGGGTCATTAAAGGTCAGATCACAGAGGGTTACAGAGCTGCAGATCAGAACCTTCTGCAGAATCAGATCAGCTCTGCACCAGGAACTGTCCAATCTACTGATTTTAGGCCTATCCCAGCGGTTTCAGTGAAGTGTTTGTTAGGGATGCAGTCATTTTCCAGCTCTGTGTGTGTGTGTGTGTGTCTGCAGTTTGGGGAAGGTCCGTTCCTGTGTGATTAATGTTATTAATGTCCCTCATGCTGCAGGTCAACAGAAGGACCTGAAGTGGAACCAGGCCGTGATCTCGCTCTTCAGCGCAGAGGGAATGGACACGTTTATTAAAGTCCTGCTGAAGCTGAATTCGGTCTTGCTTCCACTGTGGCGGCTCCACGGGGCCTTGGGCCCGACCCCGCAGCGCATGATGATGATGTCCCTGGCCAGCTGTGCGCTGAGGCTGATGAGGGCCATGCTGAGCGAGCTGCTGCACGGCGGGGCGTGCGACTTCAGGGACGTGCGCGTTCCGGCGGCGTGCGTGACCCTGCACACCATCGCCTGTTCCACGCCGGTGTCCGGACGCCTGGACGCCGAGGAGCTGCGTCTGCAGAGTGACATCACAGACGTTTTACTGACCTTCACACATGCGGTCAGCAAGCAGGAGACGGGTTCTGAGGAGACGGTGGCGGCAAACAGCTGGTCTCTGATGCTGAAGGAGGTGTTGAACTCCATCATGGCTGCTCCAGAGAACATCTACAGCGGCCTCAGCCTGTTCTCAGAGCTGCTGCCCCTACCCCTGCCCATGCAGAGCACCCAGGTACCCCCCCCACACACACTGATCTCAGGTCATTGTGACGTGTTGCAGTGGATCAATGATGTGCAGCTTGTTCACTTCTGCACTCTGATGTTCTTCTTATGCTGTTATTTAGCATGTTCTCTACCTCTGCGCCAGGTGTTATCGGTGCAGGATGTGGGTGTGGCCATGAACACGCGGAAGCTGTGGAGTATGCACCTGCATGCGCAGATGCACACCTTACAGGAGATGCTGCGTTGTGTGTGTGTGAGCAGCTGCTCGCCGTTGCTGTCTGTGCTGCGGCGGGTGTGTGTGCAGCTGTGTGACCTGGCTGCTCCCACCGCCACGCTGGTGATGAGAACCCTCCTGGAGCAGCTGCACGAGGAGATGCAACTGTACGATGAGTTAAATGATTATTGTTGGAGTGTGTGTGTGTGTGTGTGTGTGTCCGAGTCCGAGTGTTTAGTTGTACAGCGACCAATCAGAGAGGCCGAAGACCATCACATGCTTCATTTAACAATACTTTTCACCAAAACCTTTGTAGCTGAGAGGAACCCTGTTGGTTGTGTTTGTAGAACCCCTGGCTGTACTTTCAGGAGGTGGAGTGTGCAGATGTGTATGGCTCTCTTATGGAGCAGATGGGTGTGGTGGTGATGAAGTGTTATTCAGTCGTGGGTTGGTTGTCGTTATTCAGGTGGTCGATTCATCCCTGCTGTGTTTGTTTTAGGGAGGGAGCGACTCTGCAGATGACCAGGCTCCTGGCCCTGCTGGACTTCCTGATGTCACAGCGCTCCTGTAAAGCCGCCACCCTCGCGCTCTTGGCGGGGGGCTGCCGCACCGACGCGCGGAGCGAGGGGCGGGCTGAAGACAAACCTGCAGAGGTGTTGCCCGCCATGCTGGCTTTGCTCCTGCCACCAGGGGACGCCAGTCTCCCCGTGCAGCAGAATGCTGAGCTCATAGCCAACATCCTCCAGTCTCTGTGCGATCAGGACGTGTCCCTGAGCGTGGGCAGCTCGGGGGGGGAGGCCTCCGAAACGGAACAGCTGGCCAACGCTTTACCGCCCAAGGACCTGATATCAGCGGTCTGTGAACGGATCATAGAGGTTTTAAAGCATCCACACAGTAGCTACACCCTCCAGCTTACCTGCCTCAGAACCATGATGTTCCTCACAGAACATGACTACGGCCTCCATCACCTGAAGAGGTGAGAACCTGCTGCACCATCAGCTCCAACAGCCACCTCCACCACGTCCTGTAGCTCAGACATGCAGTTCATGACTAAATCATTATAGCTTTAGTTTGTTGCTTTATTTTAGTATCACACACACACACACACACACACACACACACACACACACACAGACTGTTACATATGAACAGTTCCACTAGTGTGTGTGTGTGTGTGTGTGTGTGTGTTTAAATCCTTTAGGTTTAATAAAATGAACATCTTGGTAGATCACAGCTGGAGTTATTGATGAGGATCTACTTTAAATGAAGTGACAGTGAGATGTTGATGCCGAGGGTTACAGTGGACTGATTGATTGATTGATTGATTGATCAAACGATTGATTGGCTCTTGTTTGTTGCAGTTCTTTAAAGAAGCATGGTTCGGTGGTGGCGTCTCTGCTGCAGAGAGAAACCTCGTCGTTTAATAAAGACTCTGTGGAGCTGCTGTCTGCTCTGCTGGACTTCCTGAGGCAGATCCTGAACCACGACTCTGTGGTAACTCCACCCGCTCCACTCTCCAGAACATCACACAATAAAATCATTAATCAGACGGCGCTGATGCGTTTAGCTTTGGCTTCAGTGTCAGTGATGAAACAGCATCATCATCATCATCATCATCATCATCATCATCATCATCATCATCATCACACTGCAGCTTCAAACAGATTTTACTTTTAATCCGTATTTCATTAAAACTGACTATCAGAGTGTGAGCGCTGATGCTGTCTGTTCTGTGGTCCTCAGGGGGACTGCAGCAGATTTGATGATGATGATGATGTCTGGATGATTTCCTCACACAGGATGAAGATCTGGAATCGCGCTCGTTAGCAGTCAGCGTCAGTGAGATGAAGCAGCTCCTGCAGTGGAGAGACGACTCGACGGAACATCCTCTTCCAGAGCTGGAGAAACACGTCGCCGTAAAGACATTTATTATTTCATTTATAATGATTATTTATTAGAAGTGAGATTATCTTAATCACAGAAACAGAACTCAAACCTATTTCTGTACTCGAGTTGAAACATGTCCAGAAACTCCAGCAGGAACTTCTGGAACATCCATCATTATCTTCTGCTTTCTCCTCTATTAGGGTCGCGGGGGGGAGAACGTTTTGGGCGCTGGGCAGATAGACCCAGGACAGGACACCAATCTATCACGGAACACACACTCACTCACACAGACACACACACTCTATATGGGGCAATTTGGAGAATTCATTTGACCTTGATTCATGTTTTTGGACTGTGGGAGGAAACCGGAGGAAACCCACGCGGACACGGGGGATTTAAACCGGGAATCCCTAGTGCTGAGAGGAGAACATGCTAAACCACTAAGCCACCGTGCCGTCTTTTCTGGAACATTTGAGTATGAATCGAGTGGGAACTTGAACAGGAAGCTGATTACTCAACAGTTTATTCTTCCTTAATGAAACTTTAGTTCTCTGTTCTCATGGTCTAAAGTTCATGAACTGTTGCAGGAACTATTTAAAGAGGACTATTCTCTGGAGGCTCTGTTGGAGAATGCGGTGGGACTCCGTCAGCTTCTGGAGAATTCAGGAGACACACCTGCCCAGACTGAACCGGAACCAGAACCCAGTCTGCCTGCAGCAGAACCGCTACACACTCAGTTTAATAACAGGTACAGAGTGGAGCGGTCAGCGTCTTTAATGCTCTCAGTTCAGTGTTTAACTCTCCAATTGTTCTTCTCCCTTTTGTAGAACCGTGTACGTTCTCTCTGATATGTTAGATGATCAGCTGAGGGCGCTGTGGTATTCTCCTCTGCCATCGGAGGACATGGAGACGGAGCAGGACATGGTGAGGGGTGTGAGAGAGAGAACATGTCATTTTTTTAATGTGAAAGTGTAATGAGGGGTGATGTGGCCCTAAAATAATAAAAGGATATTTAGGAGCTTCAGTGTTAACTGTACGGTGGACGTTTGAGTGTTATTTGATTTGTTGCTGGTGGTTTCAGTTACGTTGTTGGGTGGTTAACTCGGCGGGAGTGTGTAACTGACCGGCTCCTGTGTGTCGTCAGGTGAAGGTGGACCTGATGGCTTTAGCACAGCAGTGTTGTTCTGATCTGGACCTGAAGGCCGAATTAGAACGTTCTTTCCTGAGTGAGCCGGTGTCACCAGGTCACAGCAAACCATCCAAGGGCTTCAGACTGGGGAAACACAAACACGAGACCTTCATCACCTCCAGGTGGGTCCATGATCCAAAGCCGTGCCCACCTCCAGGGTCATGGAGAACATACCATCTGCTGATCTCAGTGTTGAGAGTTTTTGCGTCTGATTTTCAGCGGGAAGTCTGAATACGTGGAGCCGGCGAAGCGTGCGCACATCATGATGGCTCCTCGTGGACGCGGGCGTGGTGCCTTCAACCAACCCGGCCGCCCGCACGATATCTTCAGACAACGCAAACAGAACACCAGCCGGCCGCCCTCCATGCACGTGGACGACTTCCTAGCGGCGGAGTTTAAGGAAGTGAGTCTGCCCCCGGGCCTCACCCTCCCTAAACGCCCTCTGAAAGGTGGAGGAGGAGCCAAGCCACCCACCAGAGGTCTGTTCACTGGAGGAACCAGAGGGCGGGGCTTTCAGAGCCACACCCGTTTTTTTACTCCTCCTGCACCCAAGAGTGCGCTGCTCGCAAGTACGTACCAAGTTTCCTAAACTGAAGTGTAGTCCGCGCCTTCTGCGGTGAGGTCACTGAGTGAGTGGTTGATGACAGCTGTGTGTGTGTGTGTGTGTAAGGTAATTACCCCCGACGTGAGGGGGGGCGTGGATCTACCTGGAGTGCCCCGGTAACAGCCGTTACTCACAGAGGAACGTACAGTGAACCCAGAGGAGCCCAGAGCAACTTCGCCCGACCGTTGCCGTCACGACAGCCCCCCACAGGTACCGTTCTGAAAGTGCACCAGAGCACGGTTTAATTCCCATCAGCCCCCTGCTGCAGAACCAGCAAAAACTTATTATTTCAATATTCAGTAGCACACGGACCAGATCAGACGTTCCAAAAGTGTCCTCACTCTGACCGATCTGTAGAGTAACGAGTATTTAAAGATCCTAATTAATCAGTCAGGAACGATCTGGTAACACTCGTTAGTCTTTGTTCTGTGAGGGCGCCCCACAGTGGATCATCATTCTCCATCCACCTCCATCTCCCCTCTCACCACATCCAACTAACTCCAAAACATCTCCTCTTGTCGTTCTTCTAATCATCTCCTTCTTAATCTGGTGTAATGACCCCCCTTCTCCTCCCCCAGGGCGGCGCTAGTTCAGCTCGGTTTCTGCAGATCAGATGATTCCGTGTTAATGAGGTTGATGTGATGTGTTTTGGAAACAGGGGCGTACCGTCTGACTCCGCGGGACCGTGTCCCCAGAGGAAGAGGAACGGGCCTGTCCTGGCTGGGTGGAGGACTCGGTGTAGGGGGCAGCGGAATAGGGAACAGTGGACGTGGTCAGGGGAAGTTCGGCAGCGGTGGAAGTGGAGGTGGGCGTGGCCGGCATGTACGCTCGTTCACCCGGTGAAGACTGAGCGATCTGGACTGTTGTTGGTGCAGCCGTGAGATTCATGGACTTTTCTTTTTGTTTGTGTTAAAAAATAAATAAAAGTACAACTTCACCTCTTCACTGATTCCATCTGCTGGACGAACAGACCTCAGAAGATCAAATGAGAGCTTCCTGCCTCCTCCATCACTCAAAACAAACCAGTTTTACCTTCACGCTCCGCAGAAACCAACAGAACATCACCACTGGATTCTTTAACCAACACCTTTAATGGATGGATGTTTGTCTCACTCATATACAGCGTGTGTGTGTGTGTGTGTGTGTGTGTGTGTGTGTGCTGGTTTCTATGTGGTGGGAGCCTCAGTGTTCTTATGGAGGTGATGTGGTGATGGAGCAGGAGGACCTGGCTGATGTTCCTCAGGTGGGAGCATTGCAGATCTGAGACCTTCCTTTCTGATGTGTTGCAGAAGCTTGGCTTTCTCACGCTGGCTTCGCTCCAGCTCCTGCCTGCGAGCTCGATCTGCGGCGAGGAGGACGCACTGCTCGCCCCTCACGTGCTCTAGCTCGCTCTGAAAGCACATTCATAAAGCGTTATGAACCACCCGCTGTACAGAAACGCAGCAGCAAGCCCACCGCGCACTGCTGACGCTGACCCCCCACTGAAAACCAGATCATTACATTAAAACCACAACGTCACGAACAACACTATAGAACACTGAATTCAAAACATTAACATGTGGGTGAAATAAAGGTTAAGAACATCTGAAGTGGGCGTGGTTACATATTTACACATCACCACCACCCAAACAACACCTGATCATCAGAGAACAGTGTAAAGGGACCGACAGATGGACTACAGAATGGAACTTTAGAACTACGAACCCGATCCGTATGATCAGTGATGATGTCACGCACAGTGATGTGAATCTAATAAAGTGGCCGGTGAGTTGGTTTCTGTTAAAATTGTTTTTTTAATTTTTATTTTTTTATCAGCTTTTATTTGCTTTAGAATGAATGGAGTAAGAAGTGATTTCATTTAAAGGAACTCACTCGTCTGGGTTTAAAGTTCATCTCATCAGATCATTACCTTTGATCTTTAATCTTTATTGCTTTCAGGATGTTATTCACCTTCTGAAGAACAAAGCTTTCTTCTTCTTCAGGTTCTTTCTGATCAGATGAATAATCAGTTCTGTTCTCACCTTCAGCTCCTCCACCTCGATCTTCAGACTGTTCTCCTTCTGCACCATGTATCTCCTTTGAGAATCCAGACGTGACTCCATCTCACGTCTCAGCTCCTCCACTTTGCAATCAAACTCCACCCTGCACCCCCCGCACACATACACACCATCACTCACAGTATAAATAGAATAGAAAAGAATTCAACTTTATTTTCATTGCTTATTATAAACAACGAAATGCAGTTTGCATCCATCCAGAAGGGCTTTAGCAGATATATAAATATATACATTACAAAGTGGTCATTTGTTGAGTAGAATATACAAATACAGACTATAAACAGATTATAAATATGAAATATACAGCTATGAGCATGTACAGACTATGAACATATATGAATATGAACATGAATATATATATATATATATTCATTCATTCATTCATTATCTCCCGCTTATCCTCTATCAGGGTCGCGGTGGGGTTCCCCATGCCCATCCAGGGGAGAACGTCTCGGGCGCTGGGCAGATAGACCCAGGACAGGGCGCCAATCCATCGCTGGGCACACACTCACTCACACAGACACACTCTATATGGGGCAAATTTGAGAATTCAATTAACTTGATCCATGTTTTTGGACTGTGGGAGGAAACCGGAGAACCCGGAGGAAACCCACGCAGACACGGGGAGAACATGGAAACTCCACCCAGATGGGGATTCAAACCAGGAATCCCTAGCGCTGAGAGGCGAACGTGCCAACCACTAAGCCACCGTGCCTATATATATATATATATATATGCATATATATAATACGCTGAGTGGTGTAAACAATAAAAATAACTAAATAATGTGGGTATGTTACTTATTGCACAGACATTATGCACAAAAGTGGTCGGAATATTTAAGATTATGTTCAGTAGTGGTCAATATATTTAACATATGAGAGAGCTGGTAAGTGATGTTAAAGTCCATATATTATTGATGTGTGTCAATATAAACAGTTCTCTACAGGAGTTGGAGTTGAGTTTGGGGTCTGTACCTCAGCAGGTCCAGTTCTGTTCTCAGTTCGGCCGTGCAGCTGTACTGAGCATGCTCGTTCAGTGTGTGTTCGTATCCACAGGCAGTAGAACCCGTCCGGCTCCGCTGTGGGTCCGGAGGAGTCCGACAACCCTGCACTGTAGACACATGACCCCAAAACCAACGTTTATCCTGATTCCATAAAGAGCAGTAAGTTCATGTTATTAGTATCTGATGCAGAGAACAAACAAACCTGGACGTTCACCTTACGGCCACTTTATTAGATCCACCTCCTTGTTTCTACTCTCAGTTGAACTGACCATATGAACGGACATTGTAGTTCTAAAATTACTGAAATCTATTTCTCTACATAATTTGTTAGTATGGTGTTTTCTGATTAGAGCTGTGCTCTATAATCAGACAACTTGAATATTAAATTGTTCATTGTAGGTGGAAGTGAAAAAGTGGACGTGTGTTTTAAGGTTTTAGTGAATGTATTTATTCAACATAATTAAAGTTAAAAAGTCACTTTAAACCTGTGCAGTTTGTCTGAAGCACATTTATTATTGAAATGTCAGCGTTTCAGACATTTGTGTATTTGAGGTTGTGTTCTTACCGGATCTGTTGCAGCTGTACGAGGTGTAATCACACTGCAGTTCATGCTGATGAATGGACTCCAGTGCACTTATGACATCACAACCTTGGACGTGGTATGAACACCTCACCTGGAGCCTTTCTAAATCATTCCTCATGTATCTGTAACATGCACATAATCAGAGTTTTTTTTCTATAAAATTCTAAAAGAAAAACATGATTGTGTGTTATGGTTAGTAATCTCTTCAGATAATTAAATAGTTACAGAGTTTTTATATTGATATAATTCCGTCATGTAGGAACAGAACCTAACCTCCTTAAACTGTTCCACTGAGAGGGAGAGAGATGTTCTCATAGTTTGTATTTATTGACTGAATCCTATTTGTAAATGAGGTTTATGAGAATATGAAGGGTTATTATTTAGTTGATTGTTGGGGGGCGGCACGGTGGCTTAGTGGTTGGCACGTTCTCCTCTCAGCGCTAGGGATTCCCGGTTCGAATCCCCATCTGGGTGGAATTTCCATGTTCTTCCCGTGTCTGCGTGGGTTTCCTCCGGGTTCTCCGGTTTCCTCCCACAGTCCAAAAACATGGATCAAGTTAATTGAATTCTCCAAATTGCCCCATATATAGTGTGTCTGTGTGATTGAGTGTGTGCCCAGCGATGGATTGGCGCCCTGTCCTGGGTCTGTCTGCCCAGCGCCCGAGACGTTCTCCCCTGGATGGGCATGGGGAACCCCACCGCGACCCTAATAGAGGATAAGCGGAAGATAATGAATGAATGAATGAATGAATGATTGTTGGGGTGGTGGATCTGTACCTGTACAGTGGATGTAGATCTGAGAGCTTGAGGGGCAGTCGATCTTCAGGACAGTTCTGGTGGTGGATGAGCCAGGTGTGGATGCAGCTGGAGCAGAATGCATGTTCACATGGAGCCTGCAGAGGTTCCTCTAACACGTCCCGACACACACAGCAAAGTAAACCGCTGTTCACATAGCCCACAAAGCGTTCCACGTCGTAACCCATGTTGCTGCGCAAACATGAGACTAATAAATAACCAGCAATGACACTAACGATTCTGAGAAGGTCATACACAAAGCGTTACTTTATTAAAGTGTAACTGAATGAATCGACTAATTAAAAGATCTTACCTGTAAGAACAGGTGATCACCTCTGCTGCTCACGCTCTTTAAGGAGAGTCCGCTTGGTGGTTGCTATAGAAACAAGAGCAATTCCAGCTGGTGGATAGAGACTGTTAACCTGGGATCAAACTTCACAAGGGGAGGAGCTTAAAGAAAGCCAGGTGATCTGTTCTCCTCTGATGAGAACATTAATGACTGGGGGGGGGGGGGGGGGGGGGGGGGGGGGGGGGGGGGGGGGGGGGGGGGGGGGGGGGGGGGGGGGGGGGGGGGGGGGGGGGGGGGGGGGGGGGGGGGGGGTGTGGGGTTAATTAAGGGGGGGTCTGTGGGGTTAATTAAGGGGGGGTCTGTGGGGTTAATTAAGGGGGGCTGGTGGGTGAAAAGATCACTGCTTTGCTGAAGGAGACGCTGACCTTGTTTAATCAGCTCCATGACGTCATTGTGTTTTAATCCTTATTCGGATCATTTGGATAAGCCTGTAATAACACTGTATTAATGTTGTACCATTTCATTTATATTCATCAGAAGTTTTAAATGAGTCAAAATTTATTTGTGAACAATTCTTGATAATCATTTCGTCACACGCTACATCCGCTTATCCAATCAGCACGCAGGTACGTCATTTCCGCGGGAGCGCGCGTGTTTTTGAGCGACAGCGCAGCGGCTCGAATTCTGAAGATCAAAGTGTTTGAACGGAATCAGTAATCTGCAAATAAAGGTACAAAGTTGACCCTCCAAACTAATCCTAATCCTAATCCTAATCCTAACCCACCGCCGCGTCGCGTTTCAGATGCCCCCCCCCCGCGGGGGTCCTCGTTCTGACGCTAAACCTCTGTTTTAATTAATCACTTACGTTTCGTTTGATTGATTCAAACTCAGATAATGAAACAATTTAACTGAACCAGTGTCGGCATGTTCTGTAACCATAACAAACTACTTTAAAGTGCATCACGATGCTGTGGGTCGGGTCGGGTCGGGTCCGGTCGGGTCCGGTCGGGTCGGGTCGGGTCGGGTCCGGTGTGTCGCTGCTGTGTAATGTTCTGATCCGAACCCTGAAGCAGTTAAAGTGACGGCGTTTTTAGTTCGTTGTCGTTGTTTACAGCGTTTATAGAATGAAGAGTAATTATCTTCACTGATCACTTTGGATGGAATGTAATATTTAATTAGTGTCTGTAATTGATTTGTTCTTTTGTGTTTCTGTGTTAAAGGTGATATGAATGTTAATGCTGAATCTGAGGAGTTACATTCAGTCATTATCAGCTGTGTTAAAGGATTATTGTATGTGTTAGTGTTACCATGGCAACATGTGCCAGCTCTTTGATTGGTCTAAACCTGTTTAGTGATTTTATTAGGTGGTTGTTGTTTTTTTTGTGCAGGGATGCGCAGGTCCGCTGCTCCCAGTCAGATCTTTAGCAGCGCTGCTAAAAAATCTCGCTTCGTACCTCCTGCACAACTGCAACATGCAGCGGTCACCTCCAACCAGGGTTCAAAGCCAGGGTCCAACACACTGCCAAATTCTTACCCAGAACCTTCATCATCATCATCCTCCTCCTCCTCCATACCACTCACTCTGGGACCAGGCCATGTTTCTAAGGTATCACACCGCTCTGCTGCTCTTACTGTCACAAAGCCTTAGAGTCAATATTAGAATGTATTGATCTGCAGTGGAGCTCCATCCAGTGTTCCTGATTAAACCCAAAACTGCATTTCATTACTCCTGGTGTCAACCATCATAAACAGACTGCTGGACCTGAAAGATCTTCAACTAAGGGTCTGTGTCTGGCAGTGAGAAATTCACAAAAAATAGGTTTAATCAGAAAAACATTATTAATGGCAGAGAGTGAGTTCTGTAGTTCAGATGGCTGAAAGTTCATGATGAAAAACAGGATATGTTCTTGTGCAGGTTCAGAGGAGCTCCTATGAGAGAGAAGGTCCTGCAGCAGAAGGAAACGTTTTAGCCAAGGTTCTGAGTGCTGTAGCTCAGGATGAGGGTAAAGAAAATGCTCTGGACGCTCTCAGCATCCCACCAGAATCAGCGCAGCTTTCAAAATCCCTTAACTCAAAAAGTGTGGATCGGTCTGGATGTCAAACCAGCGACCCTGAAACCGGTAATCTGCACCACACTGCAAAACATGAAATCTAGATCAGAAAATCTAACTTCATTATTCATTCATCATCTCCCGCTTATCCTCTACTAGGGTCGCGGTGGGGTTCCCCATGCCCATCCAGAGGAGAACGTCTTGGGCGCTGGGCAGATAGACCCAGGACAGGGCGCCAATCCATCGCTGGGCACACACTCACTCACACACACACACTCTATATGGGGCAATTTTTTGAGAATTCAATTAACTTGATCCATGTTTTTGGACTGTGGGAGGGAACCGGAAAACCCGGAGGAAACCCACGCAGACACGGGGAGAACATGGAAACTCCACCCAGATGGGGATTCGAACCGGGAATCCCTAGCGCTGAGAGGCGAACATGCTAAACCACTAAGCCACTTATTTCACTTAATTCATCTACCTTTTTTTTTTCTTCATTTATGCTTTTTTGCAGTGCACTTTTAATTACTCAAAAGACATTCAGAAAAGAGACAGAAATAAATGAAAGTTGTTGTACTTGAATTTGTACTTAATTAGATGTAGTTTGGATAAGACTTTGTAATGAACCTCTGTACAGCCCAGAGGAAGAAAATAGATCAAAAATGAATCCTGGGTCAGAGTTAACCCTAACCTTAGAGGTGCTTTGTTTTATTTAAACGTGGTGTGTAGGTTTATCTCCAGGGTTTCCTGCTGGATGAGATTTATTCTATGTGGATTTGGTATGTTCTTCCTATGTCTGTGTGGGTAATGAACCATATGAGGAGCTGAACTGAAGATAAGGAATTGCTCCTTGGTGTGAATGAGTGTTAATTTTCTGGGTGCTTGCTCATCTGGATGTTCTGATATTAACATGGCTGTGAAATAGTTCAATCCTGGGTTTATAATATAAAAAAGGTTAATAACATAATTGTTTAATGATTACAATTTCAGAAGCTGGCCTGGATAAATGAATTAAAATAATCGGTAATTAGATCCTGGTGATTGCTTAGATCATGTAATAAATGTATCTTTATTAACACAAATGATTAAATAATTAACACATTATTAAATGAATCGGTTTTTGGAGGAAACGTTAGACGGCAGAGGAGGCGCCAATCTCCTTCAAAGCCGCGCTCAGTGACGTCACGCGTGGACTTAATCGACCAATCGGTGGCTGTGCTTTGCGTGATTGACAGGTTCCCGGAAACGTTAGGCAGAGCTCAGCAGAACCCGCTCAGAGGCGCGCTGAGCTGAGGCGTTCGTCCCGAGGTCCACAATGTTTTATAATCATACAATCTTATAACATTAATAAAGTCCCGAAGCCTGACGGATTAAATACGCGAGAAATCGCCGTTTGTTCGGTGGTGATGTTTCCTCGAGCCGCCCGCGTCCCAACGTGCGTTCATGTTCTACAGATCTGAGAGACACGGGTCTGCTTTAAACTTTAAACACGATGGAGAACTTTTCTAAAGCTCTCTGCGCTCCAGCCCTTAAGCCGGGGTTCGGTGGTCCGTGTGTCCCGCTCAGCCCGACGCCCAGCCGGTTCAGGTTCGGGTTCAGTTTCGGGTTCGGGTTCGGTCGCTCCCGCAGCGCCGCCTCGGTGTCAGACGGTTCTGAAGGTTCTGAAGGTTCTATGAGAGAGTCTGCCTGTCCTGTTCTCTGCAGTCAGGTTTGTTATGTAGGTCAGGCCAGGCTTAAGCAGCTTTATGGAACCTGCGTCAGCTTAAGCTGAAAGGAATTTAAGCAGAACCCTCCCTGGTAGGCGTGGGCCTAATCCAGGCTGGCCTAGTTAAGCCTGATTGTTTTCTCATGTCTTTCTGGGGCTCAGTGTATGATGTTGGAATACAATCAGTCGCTTGCAAGTGTTTGAAAGAGAGAAAGGCTCAGACTGACAGAATAGTGGAATGTGATGCAGCAGAGAGCATAAGGGGGACTGGAAAGAGGAGAAAAAGTGGAGTCTACAGTTCTCAGGACCGGTTTAAGAGCAGACATGACTGCTTTGTTCATATCCAGCAGCATGATGGGAAAGGCTCGCTCTTCCAATTTCACTCTGTCCGAGAAACTGGACCTGCTGCGCCTCGTTCAGCCGCACATCCGCATATTAGAGGAGCACACCAACAAGCATGCCGTCATAGTGGACAAGAACCGTTGCTGGGAGAACATAGCCGAGCGCTACAACGGCCTCGGAGGGGAGCGGCCGCCCCGAACGGCTCAAGGGCTTCGAACCCTCTACAAACGACTCAAAGAGAGCGCCAAACAGGAAGTGGTTCAACGAAGCCACGCCCAGCCGGAGTTTCGAGGCAGCATCTCTGAACCAACAAAACGAATAATGGAGATGATTCCACATTTGTTTCATGCAGAACGTAATGCGCTTCACAGGTGAGAACCAAGCGTCTTCACATCCCTCAGACACACTATCATTTTATTATGATTTTGTGTTTCATGATGTCAATAATAATCTTAAAGAAGGAAACTGCTGCATGAAGTTCAGTTTAAATGTGATTTATTCTCCCCTGTGTGTTAGGTTACAGTATAAAATCAACTCTCCCGTTGAGCAGCCCGGCAGCAGTTCATCTCTTCCTGCTCTGCCAGACTACACGCCCGTGTCCAGAGCACTGCGGATGGAATCCGAGGACATCAAACCTCCAGCTGATCTGCAGATGCTGGTTACCCTCGATTCCCCCGGTACAGTAGCGGCTCCGAACACTGACGACCCTGGCACACAGACTCAGAACCAGGTAGAAGACGAGGACGACGAGGAGGAACTGTCAAATGTTTATGCCACATCTTTGTCCCCCTGTCCCTCCTCTGTGCACCTTCCTCCGTCGCCCTCTGCTCTGAGGCCGCGTTCGTATGACCGGGGCGCACTTTTGTTTAGGAATCCTGCACTGGAGGCGGAGTCACTAAAGATGATGAGAGAGGAACATGAGCTTGTCATGACCAATCACAGAAAACTTGGGCAGTATCTAGATGAGAAAAGGGAGGGGCTAAAAAGGAAGCAACATTTAGAAGAGGAGCTTCTGAGGTCAAAGGTGAAGGTGGAGAAAATGAGGGCAGCGCGGTTACGTCATGGACTTTCAATAAGTTAATGAACTCATTACAGAACGAGTTCACCAAGGAAAAAGAGCTGCGGTCTCATCACTGCTCCACAATTATACCCTTCGTTTCTGTTTTCTGTAAACGTGTGGAACCACAGCGCTGTGTGTGTGTGTGTGTGTGTGTGTGTGTGTATATATATATATATATATATATATATATATATATATATATATATATATATATATATATAATAAAGTTTACTATTAAATATTTATTCTGTTTGATGTATTCATTTCTCTTAACATTTTTG
The DNA here is from genome assembly GCA_019802435.1 of Corydoras maculifer. NCBI lineage: Eukaryota > Metazoa > Chordata > Actinopteri > Siluriformes > Callichthyidae > Corydoras > Corydoras maculifer. The sequence goes on from JAFMOD010001622.1 coordinate 40,896, forward strand.
AAAAGCCACCGTTTCTGTAAAGATTACACTAAAATCTGACCTTAAGGGTTTTGAGAATGTTTTGACCGTTTGTTTAAAAGATGCACGAATTCAGAAGTCTATTGTTCTCCTCTTTAATTTGTATTCATATAGTTTTTTGAAAATTTTTTTTTTTACTAACTGTTCAGATATAGGTTTTTTCTGATGTGTGTGTGTGTGTGTGTGTGTTGTAGCAGCAAGGTACTACAGTGTAATGTGGTGTAAAGCATCATCTAGAAAACATAAGCGATGGGAAGGTGATGCTGTACTTGAGACCAGAGGACGCACTGTGGTGTTGAAAGATCTGGAGGGACAGGATATTGGACGAGGTGAACTCACTACATCTACACACATACTGCTTACACTGTTGACCTGAGGATCACCAACAGATATCTGCTTTCACACATATGGCCCTTGGGAGTTCTGTTCGGAGGGGTGGAGCCTGTATCGATTAACAGCCTCTTGAGGAATTGCGGTGTTTCTGTAAAAACAGAACTTCTCCAGTCGTAACATTCGCATTATTCTGAAGACATTGTGACCTTGTTTTCTGCTGGTGTAACACTGACTGATTTTGTGTTTAATCTTCATCAGACTTGAAACCTCAGAATGTCATTCAGACTAAATCAAAAACTACTTTTCTGATGTAAGACTCATAAGATCATACAGTGTAAGCTAAGTGTAACAGCTGCATGTGGATTTCTGTTACAGGTTCAGGATACAAGGCATCTGAGCTGCAAAGTCTGTGTGAAGGGCAGAGTTTAATGGTTGGTGGGAAGCAGATTGAAGTCATGGGCGTGATTGCAGCTGAAGACTATGCAAAGGGACGATGTTTTCAGGAAACCCTTCACAACTTTAAAGAGCAGATTCCTGAATTACCATCAAAACACCACCTTTCTAAACCTTTCTTTAAACCAATGGTTAAGGACTCATCTGTAAGGGAATCTGAGTGTAAGGGTCCTGTATGTAAACCCAGACATGATCCTAAGAGCCCAGGTATACACACACACACACACACAGATAAATAAAAAAAACAAGTGCTAAACACAAGGTCATGTGACCTACAGGCATCTATGTAATTATGAAATTATATATTTAAGTTCATGTTTAAAGTTCATATATTTAGTTAATGTTTAGAAATGAAAGAAAACTGACGTTAAGTAAAATTCTTTGACATGATTGGATCAAGATGGAGATATTAGCTGAACATGTACAGTGACAAATAAAAGAATTGGAATGTCTTGTAAGCACATGTAGGGAGCAGTATCTTGGTGGTTATGGTGTTGGGTTATCAATCTGAAGGTTGGGGTTCAAATCCCAGGTCCACTGCAGTTACCAGTGTGGCTCCTTGAGCGAGACCCTTAACCCTCACTGCTCCAGGGATGTAGTGATTAACCCTGTGTTCACCTTGTTAGTTGCTTCTGATAAAAGTGTCCAATAAATGACCAAATGTAAATGTAAAGCACATGATGAGGGGAAGGACATAGTTCTAACTCCCTTTATTTTGTGTTAATAGGCGCGCTCGTTATGCCCCGGCCCTCAACAAATCATCAGTGGCTGTGTAATAAAGCGGGTCTTCCAGTGGTGGATGTGGTTGTAGACCCTCATCTGACAAACAAACTGCGACCGCATCAGAGAGAGGGCGTGGTCTTTCTGTACGAATGTCTCATGGGACTGAAGTAAGTGGTCAGAATTTAGTTTCTTTTTAGTGTGTTGTGCTCATAAGTGGAGATCATACCTAATCACAGTTAGGTGGTACAATATTCTTTTACATGAAGTTGAAAAAAAAAAAAAAAAAGTTTTTCTTTCTTTGTAAGATTTGAGACAGGGGCGTTTTTTTTCCTCATAAATCCTGAGCTTTTATATGTTTTTGACATCTTTAACTCACAAAACACAAAATCATAAAAAAAAAGATATAACATCACATATTGGCATTATACATACTTATACATGTGCAACGGAACATTAACATTTCTATCACACTTTTTCAAACATTATTAATGTAACTACATTCCACCATGAATCCGTTTAATTTTTGTGTAGAAATTTCAAACCTTGATAAAGCACTTTAAAGACTGAAAACAGAGACAGTCTCTCTCTCTTTCTCTCTCTGTCTCTCTCTTTCTCTCTCTCTCT
>JAFMOD010001622.1:43415-78408 GCA_019802435.1 Corydoras maculifer
CTCTCTCTCTCTCTCTCTCTCTCTCTCTCTCTCTCTCTCTCTCTCTCTCTCTCTCTCTCTCTCTCTCTCTCTCTCTCTCTCTCTCTCTCTCTCTCTCTCTCTCTCTCTCTCTCTCTCTCTCTCTCTCTCTCTCTCTCTCTCTCTCTCTCTCTCTCTCTCTCTCTCTCTCTCTCTCTCTCTCTCTCTCTCTCTCTCTCTCTCTCTCTCTCTCTCTCTCTGTTTCTGTCTCTGTCTCTCGCTCTCTCTTACTCATATCACTCGCTTTAAGAGGAGAACCCATGTGCTTGAATATCTACACCTAATGAGCAGCTATTTACTAATTAATAAGAAACAAAGTTTAAGCAGGAAGCCAAAGGATTCTGTTATTTGCAGTTAATAATAAAATCAATAACTATAATGAACGCAGCTCATGTTGAGTGAGTTTCATCAGTACATGTTTTTTTGTTTTACAGGTTAGTCGGAAGATATGGAGCTATTCTTGCAGATGAGATGGGTTTGGGGAAGACGCTGCAGTGTGTCTGCGTCGTGTGGACTTTACTAAGACAGGGTCCGTATGGTGGACATTCAGTCCTGAAGAGGGTATTGGTGGTGTGTCCTGGCAGCCTAGTTAAAAACTGGGCAGCAGAATTTAACAAATGGCTCGGCAGAGAGAAGATCAGCGTCTACACTGTTGATCAGGTGTGTGTGTGTGTTTCCGGGGGGGTGGTGTTATATGAATAGAGAATGTGTATGTAATATGCTTATGTCATGTTTATTGTACAGGGCCATCGTGTGGAGGACTACGTCTCGTCCCCTCGCTGCCCCGTCATGGTGATTAGTTATGAGATGCTGCTGCGCTCAGTGGAAGTTTTTAAGAGGTTGGAATTTGATGTGATCGTCTGTGATGAAGGTCACCGACTGAAAAACAGCAACATAAAGACAGCCAGTGTTTTAGCTGCTTTTGCATGTAAACGCCGCGTTATTCTCACAGGTCAGTGGAAATTTGACCTGCATGTCTGCCTGTTGAGAGAACAACACACAACGAGTGTGTAGTTTCAGAGAAACCAGAGCCAGAACTATCTGCTTTTACTCAGGATAAATCTGCGGAATGGTTTATGACCTGATCAGATCACTAAAGATGAAAGCTCAGTTAAAGAGATTTGGAGCCATTGATTCTGAAGGTCAGGTTCTGATGAATTAAGGATTTTGCTGGAATTATGAAGAGCTCTGTTTTCACCAAATTTAATTTGAGATGACAAGCCTTCAAACAGATATGATGGTGATGCAAGCAGAAATCTGAGATTGTGTTGTCTTTAATTTAGAGACAACAAACACTAATTACAGATTACATTTATAAAAGATTATTTTTAGCATTCTGTAGTATAGTGCAATTAGAAAGGAAGGATCAGTGATTTGTGTGTGTATGTGAGTTTGTGCGGGTGTGTTTGTGTACACGTGTTTGGGGGTGTTTCACACACTCAGTAATAAAAGTAGGATTGAGAAACAACACTGTGGAACTGTATGAACCTTACAGGTGAAAAGGGTTAGAGAGAAAAGCAACAAAACTTTCATAGACTAATAACTGGAGGTTCTGAGGTTCCAGCAGTGAGTCCAGATCCTGTGGAGAGATCTCAACACAACATGGGGAGAAGTAAGAACCTTATTACTGGTTACAGAAACCATTGATTAGTTATTGTTTCCAAAGAGCAGTGTGTTTCAAAGTTTGAAGTTTAGTGGGGCAATAATTTAGTCCAGTTCAGTTCTGGTGTTCTTTGGGAAATCTTAGTTTTTTTGGCCCTGACTGTATATTTATAATACAATTTATATATACATATTTTATTGCAGGCACCCCTGTCCAGAATGATCTCCAAGAGTTCTTTTCCATAATTGAATTTGTAAATCCAGGGATTTTGGGAACCTCAGCAGCTTACAGAAAGATTTATGAAGAACCCATTCTCAGATCTCGCCAACCCAACTGCACCGAGGTACATACACAAACAAAACATGTGGGTTCAGATTTGGGAGGTTGTACAGCAGTATGGTGTATACATTCAATGTGATGTGCTTCAGGAGGAGAGGTGTATAGGTGAGGAACGAGCAGCAGAACTCGCACGGCTGACGGGCGTCTTCACCCTGCGCAGGACCCAGGAGATCATAAACCGCTTCTTACCAGAAAGGCTGGAATGGACAGTGTTCTGCAGACCCACAGAGCTGCAGGTGCAGTTGTACCAGGCTGTGCTGTCCAGTCGAGCAGTCAGAACCTGTTTCAGCAACAGCAGCAGCTTCACACACTTCATCTGCATCAACGCTCTCAGGAAGCTGTGTAACCACCCTGCTCTGCTTTACAACACATTAAAGGTTCCTGATTGAAACATGCACACATTAAACCCTCATTAGGCATCACCCTGTTTAGACCCGGCATTAACATCTGACTGAGATCTGATTACAAGCGCTTCACACTAAGTGCCGGTCTGAATACACAGAAAACCGTCCTCTCATTAAGATCTGATGAATCAGACCACATTCTAAAAAAGTGGATGCACTGTTGAAACATGAAGCCATGTTTATTCACAGAAATCCATCCTTGGGTTTATTTGACTCACATACTCAACTGACAGCCTCAGCTCCGGTGAAAGTACAAATTTATTTACATTAATCTGAAACTGTCTAATTGTGATCTGATCATTAGGATGATTCCTAATGCTAGGTCTGAACAGGACCTTTAAAACACCCGTGTTCAACACCAGGACCACATTATCTACTCACACTGTTCTTACTATTGACGACACAGTCACCTTCACAGTGTTCCTTTGTTTGCATTTCAGGAAAAGAATGATGAGCTGCATGATGGTCTCTCTCTGGATATATTTCCTGAGAATTACACATCTGGCAGGGTTCACACCGCTGAGTCGGGGAAATTACTGGTGCTCACAGATCTGCTGTCTGCTGTCAAGCATCTGAACATCACAGACAGGTGTACACACACACACACACACACACACACACACACACATTACACCGCACATGTACACTCCATACATCCTTGTAGAGTCAGTAAAAAAAAAATCTAAATATTTTTAAAAATTTGAGATCTACACTTTTTTTTTCCTTTATTTTGATCTTAATGCTGCTCTGTGGTTCTTCTCGTTCAGAGTTGTGCTGGTGTCTAATTACACTCAGACTTTGGACCTGCTGCAGGAGTTTTGTACTAACCTTGGTTACGTTTGGACTCGGCTCGATGGACAGACACCTGTTGCCCAACGACAGCGACTTGTTGAATCCTTTAACAGTCTTCACTCTTCACACTTTGTTTTCCTGCTCAGTTCAAAGGCTGGAGGGGTGGGGCTTAACCTTATTGGTGCCTCCCACCTGGTTCTGTATGACGTTGACTGGAATCCAGCTAATGATATCCAGGTTTGTCCATGTTGAATATAACTTTGAAGACCCCTCACTCTGCGCATGATGGCCATATTATTAATTAGACTTTGTACATGCACTAGGTGAAATATGATATTATTGTATATGTTTTATATATATATTTATACAATTACTGACTTTAGTTTATCAGAACATGAAGGTGACTCTGAAGAAAGCAGTCAGTTTTAAAGGTCCTGATTAACATGCCGGCTCTTCATGTGCAGCTGAATTTGAGTTCTTCTTCCAGGCCATGGCCAGAGTTTGGAGAGATGGACAGAAGAAAACCGTTCACATTTACAGATTTCTAACTACAGGTCAGTTACTGAGCATGTGTAAACAACTCTTAGATCTTTTTTTATACTACTCACTTGCAGGACTGTCAGTAATGTCTTTACTTCAAAATTACTGTAATAACAGTTCAACCAACTTTAAAAAAACACCAAACAACCTTCATATAATTAAGTCTAATCTTAACGAGCAGTCAGAATCAGGTGTACTGTGTGACTGTGTAATATGAAGTCACAGATTAATTTAAACTCTTGCAGGTACCATCGAGGAGAAGATCTACCAGAGACAGGTGAGTAAGCAGGGACTCTCCGGCAGTGTGGTGGACCTCAACAAAAAGGCTGAGCACATCAACTTTTCAGCTGAGGAGCTACGTGACCTTTTCAGCTTTGATTCCAGAACTGAAAGCCTTACTCATGACCTGCTTTGCTGCCGGTGCTCAGGTGATGGAACAGCAGCAGGTAAGACACCAGTTTAACATGCTTATGTTGTTCAAAAATTACAGCTGGTTTATTGTTTCTACAAGTGAACCCAGTAAAATAATAAAATATTCTTATAATTACATGTAAGTATATTAAATTACTTATTAAACTGCAAAAGCGTCAACATTTAAATAGCATATACAGAACTGCGGCGTCCTATCAGTTTGTGGTTTGTGCACGTTATATAAAAAGAATAATTTAACTACAACAATAAAGTTATGTACGTAGGTATGGGGGGAGCAGGGTTAGGATTACCAGTTTTAAACTTGTTTATGGTTGAACCGTGGTTATGTGGAGTGTTGAGTTGCTGGTATGTCTGCGAATTTAGCTTTACTATTTTGATGTATTGCAGTTTTTATTACATTTAAAAACACTTTACTTCTCATTGTTGTCCCTATATTGTCCATTTGTTTTTGTAATAATAGAGCAAAAACAATAGAGCTGAAATCGCAGCAAAAGACAGTGATGACTGTTAGTGCAGTCCATCCATCCATCCATTATCTTCTGCTTTATCCTCTATTAGGGTCACGGGGGGGTTCTTCATACCCATCCAGGGGAGAACATTTCGAGCGCTGGGCAGATACACCCAGGACAGGGGGGCAATCTTTTGCTGGGCACACACTCACTCAAACACACACACACACACACTCTATATGAGGCAATTTGAAGAATTCAATTGACACGATCCATGTTTTTGGACTGTGGGAGGAAACCGGAGAACCCGGAGGAAACCCATGCGGACACGGGGTGAACATGGAAACTCCACCCAGATTGGGATTCGAACCGGGAATCCCCAGCACTGAGAGGAGAACATGCCAACCACCAAGCCACCCTGCCCTGTTAGTGCAATTACGTAAGATCGTTATGTCACTGATGTTTTTCAGCATTTTATACATGATCCCTTCCTGCGATTCAGTCTATAAATAAAGTTTTATAAGTTTCTATGTGAATTGTACATAATGTAACAGTGACGCCATAAGTCAAAATAAACATTAAGAATGTGTACACTGAGTGGTTTTTAGGTAGAACTATTCTGCAATACTACCGTTAGTCCTTTTAGTTCTAGAATCAGGGTTCCTTTTATTTAACTAAAGCCACTTTAGTCCCGCAGCTGGACTTGAATGTTAAACTTTAGAACTTCTAAAGCAGGACTTGATGCCATCATAGATGTGTATGGTTTCATCTCTGCTAACCCACAAGTATTTTTACTGAACCATTTGTTTCGATGTACTAACACTTTAGTGGGAGCACTTGAGGAGGTGACCTCTACAGAGGCTACAGAGAGGGCATGTCAGTTGGGTCGGCGTTCTGATGAGGTCAGTGTTCCACAGCGACTCAGCATGTCCGAACTCATGCAGTGGAGACATTTCTCTGGAACAGTCCGATCATATGAGGACGTTTATTTAGACCTGGCTCGCAGTCACATTACATTTGCCTTTCGGAGCTTCAGTTCTCGAACCCAGGACCCACTGTAATGACACACAGCTGTATTACATCTCACCTTCTGATCAGAACGTCTGGACATCAGTCTGTAAATATTCAACATTTTGTGTTTTTGTGAAACGTGGTTCTGTATTTACTCTCGCGATCCCAGACTCCTGTGTTTGGGATCATAATAAACCTTGAGCTTCTTTATTAAAATCCGGTTTGTGTTTTTAAACACATCATTTTTAAATGTCAGAAACATTGTGTTGTGATGGTACGAATGGATCTGACACGGCAGTGCTGCTGAAGATGAAACCCCTCAGTGTCATCCACCAATTAAACACCTCCCACCACCATCACCCTGTCTGCAGCATCCTGCATCACTGATGGAGGAATAATGCACACTGTGTAGCTGTCTCTGCTTCTACATCCACAAGGTGGAGCTGTGAGGTGGATGTAGAGTGGGTGGATACAGCCTTTAAACTCCAGCAACACTGCTGTTGTTGCACCATGTTCCACTGATGAACTGTTGTTGATCCTTCAGTGTACGATGCACTGATTTTAAACTGATTTGCCGGATGTGAGTGTGACTGAAGCGTGAGGTCACTATTTTGAGTTGTGTTTTATAAAAATGTAGTGAAATGGTTAATTAGATCAGTTAGTAACAACTGGGATGAAGATGTACATGTAAAATATGTGTACGTACATAATCTTTTGCAAAAAAGTGTCACTATCCAATAATTTATAGGCCGCTTTGCAACTGTATTGTGAGATGAGATGATTGAGAGAAGCAGGAGATGCTGAGACACTGATCAAAGTGCAAAGTCTGCTCTCTGGATTACTCAAGATACTGCCTCAGTTACACACAACCTCAGGAAACATGTTTCAATAAAATTCCAGATCATTTTGTGAACGTGCCGGTAACCCTTCCGATCATTAGGATCTATAACGCGTGCTCGTTAAATGTCCACCTTCTTTTTCTGCTTTCTTTCTGTGAACGGTCCACCAACGCACACAGCAGCTAAAACTTCAATCCCATGAGTCTCCTTCAGGCAGCGGAACCTTTGGATAATGATTAGGTTCAATAAAATGAGTTAACGTTTGACTCTAGCAGGAAGAGCTCCAAGGTTGTGAGCTTTCTCGGTTAGTCTCCAGTTTTCTGAGACAGTGGACAGGTAACTCAAACTGCTCCTCTTCAACTTTATATGTTTTTATTTGAAATAATTTCAATTATGTGAGAATGAGAAGGACATGGACTGCATGCTGTGAGTGTGTTTGTGGGTGGAGATGGATGTTTTGGTAGGTGGTTGAGTTGAAGGACATCTTGATCTTGTTTGACTTTGTAGTGGCTTAACTGATTGATCTTTACAGGGTTTATTCTTAAACTAGATAGTTTATTATTTGAACACTGTTGACATTTGGTTTAAATACATATAAAGTGTTTGTTTTTGTAATTAATCAATAATTACACAGATGTTTAATGGAAGGTCACTCAGTAAGGCCTGAAACTTTTTTTAGGCCCAAGGTTTAAAATATACTTATTAGTTTCTGTTTCTTTTTTTCCATGACTTTGTTCTACTCAGATAATAATAGACTTTCTTTTGTGTATTTGTTTTATTTTGTTTAAAAATTGTTCAACTCAATGTTAAAAAGTTTGCATTTTAAGATTAATTCAACTTAAAAATCCTGAAAACTTCATTAATCTAGATGACTGTTTCTTTTGATCATAAACTTTAATGCAGTAATTAGAAGTGCTTCAAAGTCACCTTCTAACTGAAATGAGGTGTGTCTGTCTGAAACCTTTACACAGCGTCCATCCATTTTACTGCTAGTTCTTAAATAACCATTTCATTTTTATTGGATAAAAGTCTGCTATTCATAACCCTACATTAAGAAATTATTATAAACTAATTTACTTATTTCATTAAAATATATAGTATTTTAAAAGAGGGCTGACTGATGGAAGTTAATGAATTAATCAGAAAATGCATTAATGTGCTCAGATCTACGGAGTGCAGGTTCTGAAATGAGTAACAAATGTACAATGAGTAAAGTTTTTATTGTTCTCCATATATACACTGCATCTAATACTGTGATGGGGTGGTGACCCTGACTCTGATCTGGCTCTGCTGACTCTCACTCTGTATCGTTCTCCACTGATCAATGGTGGAACCATCTTCCCAACTCTACAGTGTAATTATTTGTTCCTGAACTACTGACTGTGGTGTTCTCTCATTCAGAACAGTCACTTCAGATGAAAGAGTCTCCTAAATGATTAAATGTAAATGTAAAACGGTGGAATGGTGCACTGGGTCTATTTTGCATTAACTGTCCACTTCGAGATTTGTTCAAACCCATTGAGTGTTGTGACTCTTAATTCCACAACAGAAATGTAAATCTAATCATATGATGTAAGAAAGTGTCAGTGTAAAGATTAAACTAAATGTTGGATCGATCACCTCAGCCCTGAACTTAATTAACTTAATGACTTCTTCTCCAGGTTTATTTAAATAAAAGTGTCAAACGTGTAAAATCCTCATAGGATCAGTTTCAGCAGACACGTAATCATTACTTGGTGTATCAACACTCGCAGTACTCACAGTTTTATGTCTCAGTGCTGCCGCCTGTTATGATGTTTGAACAATGTCTGAATTATTTATTATTAACTATCGTATGCAAAGTTTTGGTGTAACGATTAATGTAAATGAACTTCCCATTAAATTAATTTTTTAAATTACAGAAATAATTAAAAAACTGTCAGCACTGAAACCTTAAAAGTGATTGACAACAGTCTTGAGGAATATGTGCAACATTGGTGAATAGCAATGTGTATTTTTGTTTAATATTAATATTTAAATTTTTTTAAAGTAAATAAGTACTGTAGGGACTTATTTAATGAGATGTGATTTTTTTTTTTTTTTTATTAATTATTTAATTTTTTTTTTTTTTTTTTTTTTTACGTTAGTGCATGATGCAGAAGAAAATTCCGGCTTGATCTAGAATTTGGGAATTTAGCTAAAATGTATTCTGCACCCTAAAATTGTTGTCCTGTACATTTTTACAGTTTATTGACATGCTTATGATGATGATGATGATGATGATGATGATTATTATTATTACTAGCAATATTTGTTTACTATAACACCTTAAAATGGGGTATCTGTAACTGCTGCAATATTCCCTCAATATCTCCCCATAAAGTTTTATGAATTTTGAAAAACAATGAATTGCTTGTACATATTACAATTAGTTCACTACTATTTGACTCTTCACTATTTTGTACAAAGATACTACTGTAAAACTTTGAAGTTATAACTTTGTACTTTTTCTGTATTTAAATGTATCAGGAGAATAATGGTGTGTGTGTGTGTGTGTGTGTGTGTGTGTGTGTGTGTGCGCGCGCGCGCCTCTGGCAGTTCCACTGTCACTTGGGAGTTCAGGTTTAGAACACTTTTACAAATTTGAAATTTAGATATAACTTGTCAAATTATAAATATATACATTTCTAACATATTCTTTTGTCTCTCATCAGGGTTTATCACTCATTATGGTAAAAACACAGCTGCTGATCGTAACTCTTTTCATCTACTCTGTAAGTACATTCATTTATTGTCCATCTGTCCCTCCGTTCATCTTGGTCTTTTAAAATAAAGATTAATCACTGTGTTCTGTGCAAATAATAAAGCTAGAATGAGTAGATTCTGAAAATAGCTAGATTTAAGTCAGAAAATGGCACTTTATCCACATTTAAATTTACAGTTGATTAGTTACAGTGTTAATGATTACTAACATATGTTTAAGTTTACATCAGACTACAAACTGTATTCTCTAAAACTGGTCTAAGATTTTTAATCATAAAAATAAATGAATTATTTATTAGTAAACATTTGCCAGAGCTTCATTAAAATGTAATTATATTAATTAGAGTTGTGTCTTTGCATGACCACCATCTTCAAGAGTTATTAAGGTTGACATCAATAACAAGCAACTGAGACAGTGACTGTTTTATATTTGAATATTTGGAGATCTGCTTTTAAGACAGAAAAGCTATTTAAATTACATAAATTAAAATTTTATAGGATTTAAAAAAAGAGTTTTAATAAAAAAGGTCCAAACTCTATGTTATAAAAATTTAATTTGAAAAATTAAGCTTCGAAGTACCATCCCCACAGCGAAGTTTGGTGGAGGCAACATCAGAGTATTGAGATGTTCTCTTGAAACTGCAAGGTAATGTTACACTCACCTACCTCGGACTGAGTGGCTGCGCAGATGAGGCGCAGAGCCGCAGCGCTTTAACACGCAGAAGGGAGCCAAGCATGCAGGTAGCAGAAACACGGATTTATTTTCAAGGTGTAAGGACACCAAACACAACAGGTACACAAAACGAGCCAACATGAACCTATCGACGTGCATGGAGGACTGGGAACACAGGAAATAAATACACAAAGACATCCGACCACGTGCACCAAACAAACCAATGAAACAGAAGAGCTAGTTAACTACAACGACCCGGAATGACAGTTAATGAACTCAAATCAAGGATAACACAGAAGAACAGAAACAGAAAAGCAGGTGCCCTAGGCCTGTTACAGGTAACTGGTCATATGGTTATATAGAAAACAGTTGCAAAACAATAATCACAAAAAAACCTGTTTCCAGTAGATTTGAGATCAGGGCAGAGCTTCACTCATCAACAAGGTGTAGATCAACCAAATCATCTCAATCTGATTTGCAGCTGTACAGAACGCTCTACTCATTGCTTTGTATTTAAGGGCTAAATATGCTTAACTCCCGAAATATTTCTGTGTGATTCTACAACATATTTTGTGGTGATAAACACAAATTAAATAAAATTCTTTGTAAGAATTAGGGTTTATATCCATAAAGTTAAATTGCTGTAGATTATCCACCATTCTCTCATGTAACCTTAATCCAGGTTTATGGAGCTGATCTGGAAGAAAAAAAAGGACACTTAAAAGACACAGTGTTAGAAGTACCGGAGGCCACACCAGTACCATATCCAATTTTTCAGGTAAGCCTGAGTGTCGGTAATGAAACAGATTTGTCTTTACATTAAATAGATTTTTGTTTTTTAGAATTGAGGATTTGTCTCACAACATAGTTTTCATTCTTACTGGTTTGCTGAACTCCAAATATTAATTTAGGATCAATACATGAGTACTACATGTACAGTAAGTGGATCTAACCCACTCACCATGTTGCTGTCATTCCAGATTGTCTGTAGCTGTAAATATTCTGTGTTGTAATTAATTCAGACTTTTTCTTTAAATACAATGGCAATATTACTAGAATTGCAGTCTTCATGATACAATGGATTTAACTTTTATAACCAGTGTTTCGCTGTAATACTCTCATGACAGAATGTTCTAATGGATCACTGATTATAGCTGCTGATTACAGCAGCTAGAGAGTTTTGATCAGAGTTCTCCAGCTTGCATGATCTACCAGTTCAATTTCATGTTAATTACAAAGTTCTTTAATTGACATTTAAATAAATATAAAAATATAACATTTAAATTAATAACACAGACTGTTTAGTAATAGATCTACATTTTCTGCACAATGTTTGAGAAATATTATTTTCAAGTTTCACACTCAAACTACAGCTTTTCTCTGCTCACAAAGTGCAATCCTTTAATGTTCCTTTTACACTCGTGATCTTTTCATCTGTTACCAACAATTTAGTGTATTTCTTTGTGCAAGTGTTTCTAAATAAATATCTGGTTGTTCAGTGGAAACTAAATATCAAATCAGTAAAATAAAGATTTGTTTTAGTGTATTTTGCAAACTTTCCAACTTTTATTTTCTAATTTGGGTACATAATAAAATAACCCTGAGTCTGAGAAACCAGAAAGCTAGCTAATCAAATTAACAATAACAATGTATTTATTCCTACAAGCTGTTATCATGAATTCACACACTTCGGATTGTTGCTGTATGCAGTTCACGTCCACAGTGGATGGTGTGTCCTCATATCTTGTGAGTGGTGAAACCGAGGGGAAGATACGAATCTCTTCAGATGGCTGGCTGTATCTAGAAGAGCCATTAGAATGGAGTTCTGGAAAAAGACACACTCTAAAAGTAATGTAATGTATGAATTTTTAAATGCACCCTGCATTTCATTGATTAGAATGATCAAAAATACAGTTTTAATCTAATTCATCTACTCCATCATAGAGTTTTGTGATTTCTAACCCTAATTTTGCTATTCAGTCAGTTTTAAATGGCTGTTTTCAGGAGTATGGGGTTAGACCTCTACATGCTGTTATGTTAGAAATATTAATATAAACGATAATAATAATATTAATAACCCTTGAATCTGACTTTAGATTGAGGCTCTTTCTGTTGACAATGACCCCATTGATGGACCTTATACAATTGTTCTTCAAGTTGAGGATATCAATAACAATCAACCAGTTTTCAGTCAGAAACAATACGGTGGATCAGTCAGAGAGCACACTCCGGCAGGTGAGGGAATAAAGCGTATTAAATATGAGCTAACACGATTCTGCAACTAGAACATTGTCTTTCCTTGTGGATGTAGGAATTCCATTTGTGCAGGTGTTTGCATCAGATGCAGACGATCCGGACACAATCAATGCTCAACTGAGATACAGCATTGAAAACCAGTTTCCTAAACATGTAGGAACACCATTCTTTACTATTGACCATCATACCGGGGAGATTTCCACCACGGACGAGGGTGAGTCTATAATACGAAAATAAATCAGGAGTTTTCATGTGAGAGAAAGTAAATGTCCCCCTGGATATTACAGGAGCAGCAGTCTTGAGAGCTAGAACTGGACTTATGTACCATCGTGGGGAGGCTCGTGGAAATGTGGATGTTCTAAAGAAGAAGTTTAATGAGATTTGTTCTCCACCTCAAAACATACCACTTGAAAGCAATCCTTTCTTCACCTGTGTTCAACGTGCAGGTAATAACACATTCGCACCTGAATGCCATTCTCTCTTTAACATAGCCTCACCCAAATACAGACTCTCTGTCAGCATTTTCACCAAATTAAACACACAGTATATGTGAGTGATGGGTTGTAATTTGTTTTACTGTATTTAAATGTGCAGAAAACAGAGGTTTAAATCCAATTGAGGATCCAGACTACACTCTCATCGTGCGAGCAGAGGATTTGGGGGGTGAAGCTGCGAATGCTCTGAGCAGCACCACTAGAGTCAACATTGTTATCACCAAAAACCTCTGGCTTAATCCCGGACCGATCTTCATCACTGAGAACTGGAAGGTTCAATACCCTAAGCTAATAACATCGGTCAGTTCCTTCCAAAAAAAACCCAAAAACTTGTGGTTGGAATCAGCAGCACAGTTTGATCCTAAATCAAATGCATTTTGATTCGTGTTTTTAAGGTTCAAGCAAATGATCCCAGTGCAGTTTACAGACTGCTACAAAAGGAAAGAGAGATTCCTTTCCCTTTTACTATTAATGATGATGGAGAAATCTACATCACTGAATCCCTGGACAGAGAAAAAAAAGACATGGTAAAGTCAAAATCCATAAACATGACAGAGAATCAACAAAAGCATTTTGATGTTGATATAGAATAAATGTTTCAATAAATTAATTGCTAGTTTTTTGCTGTAAGCGATTATTTACAGAGAAAAAATACTTGAAAACTTGGTTTTGTGCTTTCTTGGTGTTAACGTTTGGTTTTTACAATTTTGTAAAAACAAAAGATCCCTACAGTGCTGGTGTGCTATTGAACCCATGTCATGTCTTCAATTTCATTTATTATCTGTACTAGTACATCCTGGTAGTGTTTGCTGAGGATGAGCAAGGCGTCCAGTTGGAATCACCAATGGAGATTCAAGTTCAAGTCGGGGATGAGAATGACAATGTTCCTCTGTGCCTGCAGGCAGAAAGTGTTTTTGAGGTGCAGGAAAATGAGAGAGTCGGTCAGTTTTAGTTTTCACACATGAACAGAATACTCCAATAAATAAACTGCAATATTACAGAAACTGTGACTTATAGAAAAACCCAGCCCAAGCAGATGCTGTCGCTTTCATTGCACTGATGGCTGAAGAGAGCAACACCTTTTAGAATCTCTTAGAATTCAGTGAATTCAGGAGGTGCTTGCCATGATCCCATATATGAGACCTCATCTTCTTTATTGTTTTATGTTAAATGAACAAATGGTAAAAGTACTGTTGGTTGGGTAATAAATGTTTCAATCAGATTTAATGTGATATTTAATAATTCTGTATTGTTGCTGGTTTTTCTGTAATTACTGACTTGTGTTCTCATTTGTAAGTAGCTTTGGATAAAAGTATATGTTAATGGACTGAATATAAATGTAATGTAAATGTGATGCAAGTCTTTTTGATCTTTTAGGTAGCCACATTGGCAATCTTTTAGTCCATGATGCAGATGAGGAAAACACACTAAACTCTTTGCTAACATACAAGCTTTTGAGTCAAAGTCCAGTCGTTCCTACAGATGGAATGTTTACCGTCGATCAAACGCGGGGAATGATCCAGGTGGCTAAACACAATTTCCAAAGGAAGGACACACCACAGTATCAACTGAAGGTTGAAGTTACTGATGGAGGTGAGCTTAATTTTTGGAAATGGTGTGATTTGCGTGTGGTACTATAAAGGTAAGATGTAGATGGTTTAGTTAGATTAGTTATCCACTAATGCAGTTAGATTTAATTTGACCATTTACATATAAATGTATCTTCACCAAAGTCTCACCGGCCAGTTGATATTTCTGTCTAGTTTTCAGCACGGTGTGTGATGTCATCATCAAAGTCATCGATCTCAATAATGAGATACCAATTTTTGAAAAAAATGATGTAAGTAACTTTTTAAGATGGATTTTTTTTTTTTTTTTTTTTAAATCGGTTTTGGTCTGATTTCTGACTTTACTGTGTTATCTGCTGAAGTATGGAAGATACAGTGTTCCTGAACTAGCTGAAATAGGCACCAGACTCTTGAGCATTAAAGCGACAGATGCTGATGATCCCGGGACGGGTAGCTCTAAAGTGGAGTATCACATCACTGCAGGTGATCCAAACGGCCGGTTTACTATAACAGCTGATGATGACACTGGAGAGGGAAAAATTTTAATAGCGCAGGTAAAATATGCAACACTTAGAATTTAACATCTAAACTACACTGTAAATGCAAACATCTCTGATGTAGATAAGTGTCTTAATTCTTTGTTTGTGTAAAGAAACTGTCTGATTTCAGCGTAGTCACGCAATCAGATGTTCATTGTTGTTAAATGAGTGCAAGTCTGTTACATTTCTGAACTTGCACATTGTTCATTTAAATCATTGTGCCTGTAATAAAAATATACATTATTATACACTTTACATATTAAAACAGAGAAGTATGCCTTATAAAGCCTTTGCATTCTCTCCAATTTTCTTCTCTACAGCCATTAGATTATGAAGTTCAATCTACCTATCATCTTTGGATTAATGCTCGTAATCCTGAACCACTTATAGAAGGAGTCAACTATGACAATCGCTCCACCGCAGTTGTTGTCATTGAGTTGGTGGATGTTGATGAACCTCCAGTGTTCAAAGCTGATATTTTAAATGTAAACATCCCAGAAAATATTACTGTAGGAAGCACCATCCTGATCGCTGATGCTAAAGACCCAGAGGGACACAAAATCACGTAATGCATCATTTTGATTTTACTGTGCATGTTAATGTGATTTAAGCTGTTTTCCTTGAAAGCAGAATGTAATTTGTGATTTCACAGTATGAGGCATACAAGATGATGAAAACATGAAAGTATTGTCTTTGCGTTTCTGTTTTTAGATTGAAGCTGGAGGGAGATGAGCATGGCTGGCTGGAGCTGGATGCTGATTCTGGTGAACTTAAAACTAAAGCAAGCTTGGACAGGGAGCTCCAAGACCAAATTAATGTCCGAATCATTGCGTATGAGTCAGGTGAGGGAATCATTTAATAAAGATTCAAATACTTAAAGGTGTAAAAATCTGTCTTACTGTTGCAAATTTTGTAGCCATTGAATGACTTGAACTCTTTGCCTTCTAATTTTTATTTTCTTTTGTAGAGGACTATTACACTTAAATATCACATGATTGGATGCAGCCTGCAGTTTAGATCATTGTGCTGTATGATGGTGTCATTTGGATCATTATTTGGTCACATTAACTTTTTTTGGCCAGGATTTAGCTGTTGACATTTTTAGTTGAAACCTTTAGTTCTAGAATTCTTTTGTACACAGAGGACTAATGTAATGGGTTACAAGGTATTCAGGATCTATGGCATCCCAATATTATACATTATTACCCCTCCACCACCTTTTTTTTTTTAGTTCTACTTTCATAAACCTGACTAACCATGCTCATTTTTGCCGAGTGTTGTACGGTCCGATCTTGGGTGGAATTTGCTGGGAAGTTTGACTTCCACTGTCCTACATTTTCTACTTGGCAAATAATCTTTCTCACTGTGAAATGAAGGCGTTTAAAGTGTTTACTAATGACCCAATGACACATATATAAATTTATGTTTAAATTCTTTAGGTAAACATTTTAACCCAAAATAATTGACAGCCATTTATGATGGTTTTATGATGCATCACACCTCTAAAGGTGACATTACTAAATATGTTTTGAAAATTGAACCAGAGCGTTTCATCACAGACCTAAATTAGCGTCCTTAAATCAGTTCATTTAATCTCTGGAATTTGGACTGAATTATTCAAATGAATATATAAAAACATGCCTGTGTGATCAGATGGCCAGCAACAACTAACTGAGAAGGAAGTGTCGATCCAGCTGATGGATGTTAATGATAACTATCCTAAGCTGCAGCAGTCTCAGGGCTTCATGTGTTTGAAGAATCCAGAACCATTGATGCTCACTGCACTAGATCCAGACGCTTCACCATTTGGAGCACCCTTTACTTTCACTTTGGCCATGGGCCGAAAATCACCCAACTGGGACATTACACCAGTGGATGGTAAGCACAATGATTTTTTTTTAATTCAGATCTTCTAATATTACATATGTTCACATGTTTTTATTATAAATAAAATAATTGAATACATAAAATGTTATGATATGTTATTTTGTAGGCACTTCAGCTAGGCTGATGTTAAAGAAAAAGCCCTCCATTGAACAGACCTTCAATATTCCAGTTAATGTGAAGGATAATGCAGGAATGGGAATCACACAGATGTTTGAGGGTAACTTATTAGTACAGGCAACTCATGATGAAAGAATTGTTAAGGATTTTTAATTTAAAACTTTTATCTTCATCTCTGTGTTGTCTTTGCTCAGTGCGAGTGTGTAACTGTACTGAGTTCGGTTACTGTTACATAGAACCAGGTTCTCATGCCTGGAAGTTTGGAGTATCCACCACAGTTGCAATACTAGGAGGAGTACTTGGATTTATGAGTAAGACTTGTTTCATTTTCAATACTACAGAAATTATATGTTCTATCAGTGCAGGAGTTCAAGTGTTTTAAAGTCTTTACTGGAGTTTAAACAATTAAGTGTTTACAGAATTTAGTAATTAAATGTGCACTGGTCCATACTTCTAAAAATCTGATATAATTCAGGAAAACGAGGGATAAACTGGTTCCTTACAAATCCTGTTTAACTTCATATATTTAATAATCATTTGAAAATGCTAAATTACATTATAATTTTGGATATAAAACCAAATAAGCTCTAAGAAAAATATGTCACTATGTAAACCAGTGTGGTGGGAGACAGAGCTTCCTCACATTGCTCTTGATGATCTATACAGCTGTGTGATGATCTATACATCCATCAGTGGCTCATTTTAGCTAAGCGGTCTATAATTAAAGTTTTTTCCACATAAATTTTTAAATCAAAGAATTAACTGAGAAAAATATCAGAAAACATTTTCCCCAATATTTCAAATGAAAATGCTCTATAACTCAGATTTTCCACCTTCCTAATTAAACAAGGGCCAAAACTGACACCTGTTTATCCCCAAAATATCTGATGGGACCAATTCAACTCCTCACTGATGTTACTTTAAATACATCACAATCACAGATTCACTTATGAGCTGTATATATATATATATATATATATATATATATATATATATATATATATATATATATATATTCCCTGAAAAATACTTTGTTTTTTACCTTTTAGTAATTTAAAGGTTAAGAATGTTTTTCTGATTCATTTCAGTCCTGATCCTGGTCATTGCAGTTTGCCGTAGTAAGAAGAATGAGAAGGGGGAGATGATGACTGATGGGGAAACCAATGCCATGCTGTAACTTCCACAACAGATTTACTATGTTGATAAAAACTTAAAGGTCTTAATAACAATTTGCTTCTGTAAAAAGAGACTTTGTGTGTTTATAGTTTATTAACAGGCATTAATTTAACACTTAACAAATCATCAAGCCCTCTTCAAGGCTAGAATGTGTTAACTTTTATTTATTCATGTTTTTGTTTGTCCTATCACAAAGAATTTAGTCATTTGACTTAAGCTTTGCATCATTTTTATTATGAAATTGACCATTAAATGTTATAGGACTAAATTAATAGCCGCAATAATTGTACACAAATCAGAATTTTGACTAAAATCCTTTATTTAATAAATAATACTCCCAACCAAGCAAACTGGGCTGTTTTATTTCATTATCTAATTAATTAATTAATGCGTCTTATTATTTCACCTGTGTCAGTAGATAGAACGAATTCTATTATTTTAAGTATTGCAGTGATAACTGACCTGGTGGTATTAGTTTGTTAGTTTGTGTTGGTATGAGTGGATCAGACACAGAAGTGCTGCTGGAGTTTAAAACCTGTTTTCACTCACTGTACACTTTATAGGACACACTCACCTTAATGCTCCACCTTGTTGATGTTGAATAAAAACAATAGGTCATCTGTTGCTACACAGTTTGTTTTTTATCCTCTAATCCTTAATTGCTGATAACAGGATGCTGCTCTGTAATACAACAACCTCTAGAGGCAAGAAAATGTTATGAAGCAGGATTGTCTATTCAAGCGGTAAGAAATGTCACAATTCATTTATGAATATACTGTAAATAATAATGATACTCAACTAATAAAAAGCCTGGATCTACAGTATACTTGGTAAACAGCATTAAGACTTTAATAAAGTAAAATACTTCTGCTGGTAAATAGAGGTTCTTCACATAAAAAGAGTTTGTAATCCCTTTCAGCTTTTAATTGCTCAAATCTGAAATCTCATTGATGTCTGTGAAATACGTTAGTGGAAGATGACAGAGACGTAGTGAATCCTATAATTTCAGAAACTGCAGTGAAGCGTTTTAACCCCATTGACTAAACTGGAAAGCTGAAGCTATATGAAAGGGGACCATAGAGTTGGGGGAATTTGCAGCTGCGTTTGCAGTTCTTGGCATACTTGCCATTCGAGTGCATTATGGGATTTTTAGTATCATGCATATGCATCCTCAATACTGACGTGTTGAATATAATTGTCCCATGAAGCAAAAGTCCCTGGGCTTTGAGTTTGATGTCTAATGTATAGATTTTGAGCCTGTCTTTATTAATGTATGTATAATTATCATGTATTAATAATTTCCATTGCATTAGAGTGACACAGCCTTTGTAATCTTCTCATTAGTTTTGTGTTAACTAGTACAAGGCAGCTGATATAAATCCATGCTGATTGTATTAGAAGACATGGTAACCTTTGAAGAAAAGATGAAATCATTATTATTATTTGCATGTTAAGGATTTTAGGGGCAACAACATTGGTGTTTATCATGTTTAACATGACTGAATTTTAAATAACCAGTGATCAGTTCAATAAGAACTTTAGGGGGAGAGAGATTCATTTGCTTTGACGCAGGTTATAGCATGGACAAGAAGGATGGCCTGGTGTCAAGAGAGCAGAGGAGCCACTTCTCTCCAAGAAAAACTTTAAAGACCGACTGAACTAGTGCTAGAAGTACAGAGACTGCACTGCTAAGGACTGGGTCTCTCCGATGACATCGCCTCCAGACTAAATGGAACATCTAAAAGAATGACTTCTAAAAATAAAAGGTGAGTGATACCACAATACTTTAATGTGTTATATGCATTAAACTAAAAATGTTAAATATTTCATCTGTTAGTTATTCTATCCCGATTCAATAAAACATTCTTTTTGGTAAATGTGGAAAATACAGTGACCTAAGAAGCTAGTACAGATAAAAACTGTTCCTTATAGTTAGCAAACCCCAGTAACGATTTTACATACAGTTGGAATGATACACAACAATAAAACCCATATTCACAAATTCAGTAATGATAAAGTTTACATGTCTGCATAAAAAAAGACTTAAAATATATAAATATATAAACAAAAGATTCAAACTGATCCAGTTGTACTAATGTGAAGTTGTTTTGTGGTGTCATACAGACGACATTAAGTTCTGTAGAACTCAAAAACACGACTTAATAAAGCAGTGCCTAGTTATTAAGCAGGATGTTAAATATAGGATACTTTTATTTCAGATTTGTTTTAATGCAAAGATCCTTTCTGTGGTATTGAACATTAGATTAGAAAAATGGCAACCAAAAAAAAAAAATCTATATAGACATACTTTCTGATGGACAGTTGCTCCAGTGGGATTACATCGTTGGTTTTTAACCACGCTTTAATTTGCTTTTAACTGGAAAACGACAGGTCCAGACGAGTCAGCTCAGGGTAACTGTCTTTTTTTTTTTAATTGGAGGCTATTTTTTAATGTGAGATGACATTACCATTTTAAAAAATAAATATTAATTTAATCATAATTTAATTTAAGTTTTCAAAAAGTAGATAATTTTGGTAATAGAAATAAATTGTCAACTGCTTGATGTAGAATAGATATTATTATTATAAGGATAAAATGAATCAGTGAAGCAAATGTCAATAAGTATGGTATTTTAAAGTGTAAAATCACAATATTGTATCCTGATTTCAATTTATGACTATCATACTGTCCATTTCTAATAAGTTTTCTTTACAATTGGGTCAACAAGGTGCAGTGATTGATATCAAATCAATTAATATTACTGACCACACTTGCCTGCAGACCACTTCATATGAAACTTTACATTATTTTTTATAAACATAAAAGAATGATGCACAAGATTAACAGAAAAAAAGATTTTTGTAACACACTTTTTGCGAACAAAACTTTCTGCTTTTTGTTGAAACAAATCTTTAAAAAAAATTATTATTTTGAATAAGGCATAAATTTGAACAAGTTTTACAACCAACCACCATGAGTATCTACACTGCCTGGCCAAAAAAGTTTCTTAATATCTTAGTATAATAGTATCTTAATATAATCAGATTTACCTTCTCAATGTTTTCACAGCCAATATTGATTAGTTTTTCACTCTTCTAAAAAATGTCCTACAAAATATTAGCACGAGTTTAACAAATACAAAATTCTTTAACAAACATAATACTGCAGGATTCAATATTTCAGCATATGAGTTCGGTGATCTGAATGACTCGGTTATGTTACTTTACATTTTGGTTCAATCATGTGATGGTAAATGTTAATGTTCAAGAGAAACCTCAAGACCGAATTCTCGGCAGGTTTGTGTTCTAGTCAGCAGTGCTAAGTGTCTGTGGTCATGCTGTTCTGCGCAGTATTTAATCTATTCTATTATGATGGGATGACTTCATACTGGGACTTTCTTTTCTTTTCTTTTTTTTTTCAATTTTCAATGTAATTTTATTCAATTTTTTGCCAGGCAGTGTACCTTAATAAAATTATTCAAAACTAACGAACTTTATAAACACACTGGTAGCATGCGCAACATGCTTTGTAACAATGAAATCTAATTGAAAGAAAAAAAAAAAACCTCTCTCTCTCTCTCTCTATATATATATATATATATAATACTCATACATACAGTACCATCATAAGTTTGGATTAGAGGTATTTTCTCCACTTTATATTTATATTATATTTCCTTATATTATATTTCCTCTTACCATTAAGATGAACTTTGTAACTTTGTAGTTCGAGTTCTACAGTACATACTGTGTCCTCTAATGGTCAGAACCCTAATAGTACCACCACAGAGTGAGGATTAATTCTTTGGTGCATTATTTATATCCCAGCAGTGTCACTGCTGAACTGACAATCTACAATCCACCACCCAAATGATACCTGTTCTGTGATGGTCCTGACCAATAGAGAACAGAGAACCAACAGGGGATTAACAACAACAAAGAACATATGGCCTACAGTCTGGAATTGAAAACTATAGTAAAAAAACTGCAAAGTACTGTCAAATAAAAAAGTCCAGCTGAATGGTAAGTGGAGAACAGACACTGGAGCAACACGGGGGTGTGTCCAAACTTTACTGGTACTGAATATATTTTTGTACTTTGATTTATTCATGCATAAGGAGAGAGAAAAAATGGACCGGAATGAAAGTGAGCAAATTTAGTTTTGATGTGCTCCGATAACATGTGGGTTAAACTGCACTATGATTGTTGTGATGTCATCTCTGTACATTCGTGCTAGCTCCTCTGGTAAGCTCAGCATCTTGGATAGCCGCTCATGATCCACCATGCCAAACTCATTACTGCCAACTGCATGGCGAATAAGGTGCGTGGCAGCATTCTGGTCTTGAAACGTTGAGGAGATGCGTGCCTTCCTCTCCTGCAGCAGACTCTGCATCTGCCCCAGGGTGACCCTGTAGCCACCAACACTAATAGGTTGCTGCTGGCGCACACCAGTCAGATGTTCACCTATGATTCGTACCACTTCCTGCCGATGCAGCGTTTCCCACAGGCCATCTGAACCAATCACCAGAAAGCGGTCCTGTGGTCTCAGTTTATGGTGTATCACCTCCGGTTCAGCCGTCAGGTACGGGGGAGTGTGATAATTGGGCGGCACAAATTTGGCATGCTCATTTTCATGCAGTTGATCTGGGCCAGACTCTAGAACTCGCCTCTGAAGTTCCACACTCCATTTAAACTTGACATCTCCAAAGGCACGGAAAGGCATCAGCAGGCCCAGCAGCCGGTCCTGTCTCACCACCGTCTTGGCCTCAGAGTTCGGATGCTCAGCACGGACACGACGCACCTCTGCCTCATTCTGTGCATTGTGGTCATTGGAGAGAGTAAGTGCTGTAAAAGAGCCATCCAACTCCTGCACACCCAGCACAGCACGACCGTCGCCAGCATTCGCCACATGCAAATCTGCACCGTCGATGTGAGCCACACAAGCCGTAGCACCAGAGAATGCCACACGTAGCACCCAGTAGTGCAGGAAGGCATTGGTGTCACCCACCTGTGCCTCCAGGGATATATCACTGTCCAGTCGCTTGAAGGCACTCGCCAGCACCTCAGCCACGTCAGGCCGCTCGCCTGGAGTGCTCAGGTCCAGCAGCTCCTGCCAGTATGTGCGTAAACTGTTAAAGTACAGCTGCGATGCCTCACGGCTAAAGTAGTCATTTGGGTGCTTGTGCCACTGCAGAATAGGCTGGAGGGGCCGGCCACTTTCCACAGAGCTCTCGAGTTCGGCAAGGGTCTCTTGCGGCAGCAAGGCTATGGCAATATAGTAGAATAGCCTCTCACTCAGGGCCTGGGCACAAGCACAGCCTGCATGCCCATCAAAAACCCCATAGAGCATGCCACGTGTCTGCAAACATGTTGCTGCACTGCGGCGATCTTCAATTGGTGCGTTAGCTGGAAGTTGATTACTATCAAAGCCCATGACAGAGCTCAGATTTTTACCATCAAACTCAGGTACTTTAAAGCTATACTCATTGGCTTTTAGAATGCTGTTGACCTGAGGAGGTGTGAGGTAGTATGTGGCTGATGCAACCGAGGTCCTGTAACCTTGGAAACGGAGGGAACCCCGACTGTTCACTTTGACAATTCTGCCACATGGCTTATGTACTTGACAACAGGTCTGGCACAAAACCGATACTGTCCAGATTCTATCAAAGCCCCGGCCATAAATGACTCGAAAGAGCTGGGAAGTTGCTGCCATGAGCGCGTAGCGTTAATATTCCTTTACGTGGCCTGTGGAAAATGTAACAAAATAAAAGTTTTTAATGTCTTATTTAGGACAATGTTAATTTATCGACCACAAAAAAATTTCAGGAAATAAATAATGCAAATATGTTCAGATGTACAAATTTTATCTAAAAAATATCAAATGTTTTTAAAGATATAAATTTTATGTAAATCTATAAATTATTTAAATATAACTAAATATTTTCTACAAACTTTTAAAAATTCTGGTCATAGTATGATGTGCAGATTGATTGATTATTAAAGAAGCCACATATTAACAAGCTAGTTATTGAACAACCATGATACTTTTTTTTTATATTTTGCTTAATTTTGTACAAAAGGTACAATGATTTTTTTTTTAACCAAAAAGCTGTTCTTTGCCCACATGGTGTTAGATGGACTGTATCTTCCTCAGGTGTTTTTTTTTATGTTTTTGTATCTTTCTTAGTTTCCTCCTAATTTTTCTACAATAGAGTCCCATTTCATCTAGATGTTCTCACTTTTTTGATACACTGTTTATACTACATTTTCTTATTATTAAGATGTTCTTTTCATTGTCATTTCCAACAATACTGCAGTGCAATTCTTCACTGTACTTCTGCATTAATGTTTCTCGATGGGACATGGTAGCTCAGTGATCAGGGTTTTGGGTAATCAGTTTACAGGCAGAAGTGTTTAAACTCTTAGTCCACCAAAGTAATTCTGTAGGCTGTTAATTAATTTTATTATGATGCAGAATTGGCACATGTGCCAATAATTCGGTCTGGAATCTGTGTTTTAATGAACAAATGAATAGCTAAACTTTTGTAATGGCAACAAAGTTTTGGGAGAAATGGTGCATGTTCTGAATAAAGTTCGAGTGTTCTGATGTTCTACAACTGCAACCAAGTTTCACTGTGGCATTCTAGATAACTGTGGTCCTGGATAACCTGGGTTAACAAAGAAAATGACTCTTGTAGTTCAGTTGTTTGCCAGCACAACTAAACATCCACTCAAGTCAAACATGCATGCAAAATGTATTTGTGCTTTTTAATATTTATTGTACTCTAACTCTAATTTTCTTTGCTCTGCAACAACCCCATTCAGAAAACATCAGATGGTTTGATATGATCAAAACCATGTCTTCTCTGTACATACACAGTATGTGAGGAGCAGAATGAGGCTAAAAAGATCTGCTCATGGAATACACCAGCATGATTTATTAGAATTATTAATAGATGTGTCTTCTTTAAGTTAGCAGATGATAGCCATGTTAAAGGTCTTCATTTCCCCAGGTTCAATTTTTTTAGCACCACTGCGGTGATGATAATGTTTCATCATGTGTTCTCTAATAATTTTACTTTTGTGTACAAATTGAAGAATAAATTAAACTAGCATTTCTGTTTGTCATTTAAATTATTCTATCCATCCATTAATGCAAGTGATTAATTATATATTACCCTACTTATTAAACTATTTCACTTATTAAGTAAACATATTTGGATTTGTGGAATGTGTTGGATTTACATTACATATACATTTGCCAGATGCTTGTAACGTTAAAGTGATCTTCATGAAGCTCTGGAGTTAATGCTGAAGATCTGAAGGTCATCTGAACCTGCTCTCTCAGGTTTCAACTGTTTGGATATTTTTAGACACCCCCCCCCCCCCCAGAGTTCTAGACCTTAATGCTCCTGAGTTCATTTTGTTTTTAAGTCCGGTTTGTTGGGTAAACCATGTGTCTGTAACATCATTAAATACCGAGTTCAGTAACATTATTAACATAAAGACATACCACAGTTTCAGCTTAAAGCAAAATCCAATGTTAGAGCGATTAAACTCACAGTTCTTTACATTTTAAAAGATTAAAACATACAGTAAAAGCACGAGCGCCACATTTGTATGTTTTTGAAGAAGTGTTTCAAAATGAATATTCTTGTTTAGCCGCAGCAAGAATGCAACATGCTAAGAAGCGCGCTATAAGCTAACCTCAATAAAACCCCCACAAACCGTTTCGTCATCCTCTGAAATGTAGACGAAGCGTTTCTGTTAAACTAATCTTTAGAGAAACGGACAGTCTACCTCCTGCTGAGAGATCCGAACCCGGAGCAGCACACCGACTCAAAGCATAAGCACACCTCAGGAAAACATCCCGCAAGATGGGTTGCCATGTATCCTCAAATCCCCTGTTTATTAGTCTTCTTTTCATAAGGTTGTCATTGATCATTATTTTATACACTCTGTGCAATACTGGAATACATTTCTTAGCATTACGTTTTATATTTCATATATAGTGAATAATCAATCCGAGTTAGTTTATTAATGGTACTGATGAGATCTAAACGCATCGTGAAACGAATCGATTGTGTTTCCCACATGAAGCTCGGTCTCATGAAAGCATCGCACGGCAGTCTGATTAAACTGACTCCCCACTTCATCTGTCCTCTGCCTGATCAAACGCATCTAAACATCTGCCATGCTTAAGCCTGTTGAACATCCCGTTCTTAAGCCGAGAGTGATAATTCAAGTTTAAAGAATGCACATTAAGTAGTTAAACATGTACATTAATATAAAGATTGTGAAGTGTTATCACATTCATTCATTCATTATCTCCCGCTTATCCTCTATTAGGGTCGCGGTGGGGTTCCCCATGCCCATCCAGAGGAGAACGTCTCGGGCGCTGGGCAGATAGACCCAGGAGAGGGCGCCAATCCATCGCTGGGCACACACTCACTCACACAGACACACTCTATAGGGGGCAATTTTGAGAATTCAATTAACTTGATCCATGTTTTTGGACTGTGGGAGGAAACCGGAGAACCCGGAGGAAACCCACGCAGACACGGGGAGAACATGGAAACTCCACCCAGATGGGGATTCGAACCGGGAATCCCTAGCGCTGAGAGGAGAACATGCTAACCACTAAGCCACCGTGCCGCCATGTTATCACATTCAATTGAAATTAATTCTTTGTTAATGTGTCTTTGTCGCCATCTACTGGACAGTTATGGTCATTGGCTTTACTTTTAATTCAGGTTCCAATTTATAGAGAATTATAGTGTGAACGTTGTTTGAGGTAACGCTGGTTAAAATTACAATACAATCAACATTCAGAAGGATCTTACACTACGATTGAATCTTTTGTCATTTTCTCTCGATCTGTAGGTCCTAAGAAATTAAAGCAGTCATGGGATTCTGCAGACCACACCATTAAACATGACATAATCAGAACAATTCATTTCTGCAATACAAAAATAAAAATATGGCTCATTATATCACCATATCTCCATTCTGTTGCTATTGATCTTTACAATTATTATGTAGGCTTAAAGGTACTGCGATTGGGGTTATTCTTGTAAACTTTCTTTTAATAAAATAATGTACAGAAGATGTTATTTAAATAAATTGAATTTCTTAAAGTGATTAACTACAACCACTGTGTGCGTTTGGAATCCCTCTCTCTTATAACTTTATCTAATAGAAAATTGACATTTATGTTTTATTTATTAAAACTTTTCTGTCTTGAATTGAAATGCTTGCATTGTATTGGGTCTGTTCCGATTCCTTTTATTTTATTTTATTTTTTTCTTTTGATGCCTCGTTCATGCACACGATTTTCTCTGTACATCAGGTTAATATTTTCTGAATCCTCATGTTTATCTTCAGACTTTCTTTTTAGAAAAGTTGTTTTCTGTGTAATGCAGATATTTCTGGCCATGTGTTTGGTATGCGTATGATACATTTTGCTTTTTGTTGGTTATGACGTTTAGACTGGACTTTCTGTAGTTTTCCGTTATCACACATGAACCATTAACAACTCTTCCATTCTTTTCTCACAGTTGAAGCATTCGTGTTTTTTTAATTTTTTTAAAAAAAATTATTATTATATTTTTATATATTTGTAGTCTCCTTAATCTTGATCACTTTTTACCTTTGCACTTTGTTGCTGTGTCCAAATGCTAGCAGCCTAACACTTTGTAACACTGAATGTATTCCTGAAACAGTATATACAAGATGTATAATGTTTCAGGAATGTAGTTTTCAATCAACAGTAATCTACAGTAGTTCCTGCTTTTTTCAGGCGTTTCTTACTGCTCCATATAAAAATATTAACTGATCTTTCCTCAATGTTGAATTTTATATGAAACTTTATCCCCCCCCCCCCCCATCCCCCGATGGTAGAATAGTGCCTCGCCCCCTCTGGTGCTAGTAAAAGCCAAGCAATGAGGCGCCTTGTTTGCCGTGAGGCGTGACCCGTGTTTGGGGAGAAAGCGATACTGGTGTTTGAGGGGTGTGCTAGCTGAGGCTTCCGTTACCCCAACACAACACTTTGGCCCCGACTTCACATAGACGGGACGTTGGAGTGGCCCGCTCCAATCAATCGGCTACTCAGGACATGCCCTGGTTGCATCCCTTGTGAGATCCCCGTAAGGCACTGGCTGAGGGTCAATCGAGCGCTTATTACATCTAATGTATCAAGTATATCAGACCCTAAGCACTTAGCCCAGACCCTGAGCGCTTAGCCCAGACCCTGAGCGCTTAGCCCAGACCGTAGGCACTTATACCAGACCCTAGGCGCTTAGCCCAGACCCTAGGCGCTTAGCCCAGACCCTAGATGCTTAGCCCAGACCCTAGGCGCTTTGCCCAGACCCTGGGCACTTAGACCAGACCCTGAGCACTTAGCCCAGACCCTGGGCACTTAGCCCAGACCCTTGGCGCTTAGCCCAGACCCTAGGGGTTTAGCCCAGACCCTAGGGGTTTAGCCCAGACCCTAGGCACTTAGCCCAGACCCTATGCACTAATCCCAGACCGTAGGCACTTGGTTCAGACCCTAAGCACTTAGCTCAGACCCTAAGCACTTAGCCCAGACCCTTTGCGCTTAGCCCAGACCTTTGGCGCTTAGCCCAGACGCTTGCCGCTTAGCCCAGACCCTAGGGGCTTACCCCAGACCCTATGCACTAATCCCAGACCGTAGGCACTTGGTTCAGACCCTAAGCACTTAGCTCAGACCCTAAGCACTTAGCTCAGACCTTTGGCGCTTAGCCCAGACGCTAGTCACTTCGCACAGACCCTAGGCACTTAGCCCAGACCCTAGGCACTTAGCCCTGACCCTAGGCACATAGTCCAGACCCTAGGCACTTAACCCAGACCCTAGGCACTTAGCCCAGACCCTAGGCACTTAGCCCAGACCCTAGGCACTTAGCCCTGACCCTAGGCACTTAGCCCAGACCCTAGGCACTTAGCCCTGACCCTAGGCACATAGTCCAGACCCTAGGCACTTAGCACATTTATTTACTGCGATTGGGGCTAACAAATCTTCCTGAAGACATAAGCAGCAAAATTGTAAACCTGGCAACCAATGATGCTGAAATGTGATTGGCTAAATGCCCTAATAAGGAAATCCATGTCTGGAAGCAGCGCCACCGAGGAAAACATAATGAACTGAAGCAGGCAGAGCATTTGGAATTCTTTAATAAGTATTGATAGAAATCTAATTAACCTCAGTCTGTGATTCACAGATGTTTTTGACTCTCAGAGAAGAACCTGCAGAACCTGACAGTCCACCACTGATGGAACTACAGTGCAGCTAGTTCTTCCTGAACTACTGTCTTGTGTTAGTGGCTTTGAATAAGTTTCTGTGAAATGACTATATGGAAATGTAAGATCTATGATGTTTCCTCCTTTAAAAAAAATCTTTTTATAAAAATGTATTTTTCTAAATGAATTTTTTTAAGCAGCTGATTCTGGCTCTGTGCTCACTTTATACTTCATTTTACTCATTTACTTCATTTAGCACATATAGGCAACAATAACCTCACATTAACATTAAACTGAATCCATGTGTCTAGTTGCATTTTGACCTCCGTCCTCAGGGGGCGCTGTAGTACTGACTCCTACAGGAAGTATATAAGGGGATTGAAGGTCATTGTAGCTGGGAGTTGTTTGGAGAGCACATGTCTGTGTGTGAGCTCTGTTTAAATGTGTGGTGCTTGGGTTTTCAGCTGAGTTCTATTTTTGGTTCTTTTGTTCTCATTTCCAGGTTCCATGCTGAATGTTGTGTTTTTCTTTTTTATTCCTCTGTCGCAGCTCTGTTTTAATGCAGGTTTGTTTAAGCTCTTTTTTTTTCAGTGCTCTACTTTTTTATAGGTACCTTTTTATTTTTGTTCCTTATTCCTTAATAATATGCTGTGTGTGATCTTTGCACCGACGTTCTGTTTATGGGTTCCTCATATCATTGTTATAGTAAATCTGATCACTAATTGTCAGATTTTTGGATTTCTATGCTGCTTGCTTAATGAACTAATCTCTTGTGCTTCATTTTAGTCCTGTGATCAAGTGCCTCTCTGCTGCTTTATTTATTTAGTCCTGTGATCTTTATTTCCTGATCTGTTTTTTGTACAATAGTTTGCAGGTTGGAATTTCTGTACTCTTTACCTCAAGGCACTGAGGTTTTTGGATCTTGACAGTGTTTTTTATTTTTTTATTTTTTATTTTTTAACTTCTTTTGGAAAATAGAACTGAAGTTAAGTCTAGGTTAAGATGTGACTGTTTGTTTTCAGGATGGAATAAGAGGTGTATTTTCTGACTTTACCATTTTTATTACCTTATTTTCTCTTTCACAGGTGTTGCATTCTTTTCCAGGTTATACTTAATTTTTTTTTTTTTTTTTTTTAAGGAATGTTTTCACTCATTCCTTTGACATGTTAGTTTTATTTTCTAAAATGTAAATTGACATTGTTTTCAGCATCATATTTTGACTGGTGGCTACTTGTACTTAACCCTAACCCTGTTTGTTTGCATTGTCATTTGTTTTTGTTTTTTTTCAGTGTGGACTAGTGTCATTTCTTCTTTATAGGTGAAAGACTGCCTCAAAACGTTAAAGAGCCTAAAATGCACCTGAAAAGCAATGATTGAAAAATGGCCTGAAACCATGCCTAAAAGCTCTAAATTCTGCAAAAAGATAACTGCCTGAACGCAAACTGCCCCAATGCTCTAAAGATTGCCTAAATGACTGCCAAAAAGCTCTAAGGACCGCCTCAATGACCTTCAACTGGTGTACAACCCTATGGAGCCAAAGCTAGTTGTACACCCAGCCATATCCTTAATGTACCTTGACAGTGGAAACAGGTTCCCCCTCATGCCCCATGTTTACCTTTATTATTCCTTCCTTTAATAACTTCCCCCGTTTCTTTGCAGATTTGTCCTCCATATCTTGTGTAATCTAACTGAAATATGGCTATTGAATCAACGTGTACTGTATGCATATGATCGTTTTTTTTTTTTTTTTTTTTTTTTTTTTTTTTTTTTTTTTTTTTTTTTTTTTTTTTTTTTTTTTTTTTTTTTTTTTTTTTTTTTTTTTTTTTTTTTTTTTTTTTTTTTTTTTTTTTTTTTTTTTTTTTTGTGGTCCGTGTTTGACTTTTTGTTGGCTTATAGGTTTGAAATAACCACTTTTTTTGTCCCTTTTCTTATTATTGTCAAGTTTTTGGAACTCTATGCTGCTTGCTTTATCCACTAATTGCTCGTTATTTTGTATTTTAGTCCTGTGATCTTGCTGTATTTATTTCTAAACTTTTTCTTCCCAGGTTTTGTTTATTATTATTATTATTTTTTTAGTAGTTACCTACACTTGTCAAAGTAACAAGTTGACAGGTGGCAAATTTTTATATGCAACTTGCCTTTGTCCGTTCTGTGATTGTTACTTGAACGCTATGTTTAATGTTTCATATATGCTAATTTAACCTTTAATCAGTTCTTTTGTGTTTTCAACATTCTAATCTTTGCCATCATTCCTGTGCAGAAGGGGTAATGTTAATTGTATTATGCTTGTTTTCATTCAAACTCTAAGCCACTGTTAAAATATTTTGGAAAGGAAACCTGAAGTTAGGGTCTGTTGACTCCTACTGCTAGTAGAAGCTTGGGAGAGGAAACCTAACGGTGACAACACAATCTCCCCGCTAGCAGAAATGGGAGCTGGTCTGGCTACAAGGGTGACGGGAGTCCACCCCTCGTAGAAGACCGTTTGATAAAACCTCTGCCCTTGGGCCTTAATTCCCCCCCCCCCCCCATGTGTGGCAACTTTATAGATGAAAATTACAAGCTTGCCTCAAAGCTTTAAAGTCTGCTTCAATATCTGCCTCAAAGCATACCTGAAACCTCTAAACTATGCTTCAATAATGTCCTTAAATGCTGCCTTAAGGCACTAAATTATGCCTCAATGTCTACCTCAAACACTAGCCAAAACTTCAAGCTTTGCCTAGTCTGTTTTAATATCTGCCTCAAAGGTTCCTCAATGACTGCCAACACACTCTGACTGCCTAAAAGCTCGGACTGCCTCAAACTTCTAAAGTATGCTTCAATAACTTCCTCCAACGCTTCCTCAAAGCACTAAATTCTACTTCAGTCTGCCTCAAACACTACCCAATACTTGTGGCTTTGTGTCAATGCTCTAAAGCCTGCTTCAATATCTGCCTCAGCTCTAAATTCCACTTCAATGACTGCATTACTGTCGGCCTCAGCTCAATGTTTGCTTCAGCTCAAGTCTGTGTTTAATATCCGCCTCA
The DNA here is from genome assembly GCA_019802435.1 of Corydoras maculifer. Classification (NCBI taxonomy): domain Eukaryota; kingdom Metazoa; phylum Chordata; class Actinopteri; order Siluriformes; family Callichthyidae; genus Corydoras; species Corydoras maculifer. The sequence continues at coordinate 75,574 of JAFMOD010001622.1, forward strand.
AAGCTCTAAACTTCCTCAATGACTGCCTTAAAAGCTCAAATGACTACCTTTTTAAAAGCACTAAAGATCACCTCAATGACTGCCTTGAAAGCTCCAAAGACCGCCTCAGTGACTGCTTAGAAATCTTTAATGACTGCCTCAAAAGCTCTATAGACCGCCTCAATGACTGTCCCAAAAGCTCTAATGACTGCCTCGACTGGTAAAATCCTATGGAGCCAAAGCCTGTGGTACACCCAGCCATATCCTTGGTGTACCTCAACAGTTGAAGTGGGTTCTTAAGCAGTGGCCTCAGGAGCCTGGGGAGTATCTGATGCTGATATACTGGCAGTGTCCTTATATTTATTTATTTTTCCTCCCTCTCTCCCAAATACTGGGCTTTTCTGGAATCATTATTTTTTTTTTTTTTTTTTTTTTTTTTTTTTTTTTTTTAAGATTCATGTGTGCCCCATTGGTGAGTTCAACCAGGTCCTCTAAAATCCACCTTCCTTCTGGTACTGATCTTACTGTAATGGTCATCGTGAAGACTCCTGCAGATGTACTTGCTGTTTGCCAGCATGTCTGGCATGAATTGACAAGTTGTGTTGACTTTTTGTAGGTATCACTGCTTTTCCCGTGTGCATGTTTCTAGTCTGTCAGTCATATAAAGGTTTTCTCTAAACATTGGTTGTTTTTTTTTTGTATGTGCAGTCACACCCCCATGTATCTTTATTATTCCTTCCTTTTAATTTCACCTGTTTCTTTTCAGGTTTGTCCATATCTTGTTGTACAATCTTAACTGAAATATGGCTATTAAATTAATGAGTACCGTTCTGCATATGATCGGCTTTTGGGTTGTGGTCCATGTGTTTGACTGTTTCTGTTAGTTCCTAATATCCATTTTTGTATATTGCATTATCCATGCATTGTAGTCCTGTGATCTTAATGTGCCTTTCTTATTGTATTTCAAGACTAACTCCTTCTTCCCAGGTGTTCTAGGGTTACCTTCCCTTGTTCCTTTGACAAGTTATTTTGATGGGTGGCTAATTTTCATATGCAACTTGCCTTTGTCAGTTCTGTGATGGTTACTTTAATGCTATGTTTAATGGTTCGTGTATGCTAATTTAACCATTTTAATCAGTTCTTTTGCATTGTCAACATTCTAATCTTTGCCATCCTTCCTGTGCAGAAGGGATCATGTAAATAGTATTAGGCCTATTTTCATTCAAACACTGAGCCACTGTTAAAATATTTTGGAAAGGAAACCAGAAGTAAGGGGCTGTGACTCCTACTGCTAGTAGAAGCTTGGGAGAGGAAACCTAACGGTGACAACACAATCTCCCCGCTAGCAGAAATGGGAGCTGGTCTGGCTATGAGGGTGACGTGAGTCCACCCCTCGTAGAAGACCGTTTGATTAAAAACCTGGGCCCTTTTTAATATTTTTAAAAAAAAATTTTCACCCCCCCCCTTTATATACATGTAACCCTGTTTTTGGTTCATATTTATTTCAGCGATGCAAAACATGTCAACTTCTAATTTATAGGTGAAAAATTAGACCTCAAAAGCTACCTTAAATCTCTAAAGTATGCTCTGAAAACTGCCTCAAAGCATTAAATTCTGCCTCAAACACTACCCAAAACCTCCAAACTTTGCCTCAAAAGCAACCTCAAACCTTAAGTATGCTTCAATAACATCCTCAAACACTGCCTTAACACTAAATTCTGCCTCAATGTCTACCTTGAACACTACCTAAAAGCTCAACGTTTGCCTCTAAATTCTGCTTCAATGACTGCCTTACTGTTTGCCTCAGCTCAAATGTCTGCTTTAATCTCTGCCTCAAAGTTCTAACTCCCTCAATGACTGCCAACATGCTTTGACTGCCTAAAAGCTTAGACTGCCTCAACTCTAGTATGCTTCAATAGCTTCCTCAAAACATTAAATTGTACCTCAAACACTACCCAAAACCTCAAGCTTTGCCTCTAATGCTCTAACGCCTGCTTCAGTATCTACCTCAAAGCTCTAAATTCCACTTCAATGACTGCGTTACTGTCGGCCTCAAAGCTCAATGTTGGCTTCAGCTAAAGTTTCTTATATCTGCCCCAAAGCTCAACTTCCTCTATGACTGCCTTAAAAGCTCTAATGACTGCCTCAAAAGCTCTAATGTCCGCCTCTATGACTGCCTTAAAAGCTCTAATGACTGCCTCAAAAGCTCTAATGTCCGCCTCTAAGACTGCCTTAAAAGCTCTAATGACTGCCTCAAAAGCTCTAAACTGCCACAATGACTGCCTTAATGCTCAAAACTGCCGCAAAAGCTCTAAACTGCCGCAATGACTGCCTCACAAGCTCTAAACTTCCGCAAAAGCTTATGACTGCCGCAAAATCTTAAAACTGCCGCAAAAGCTCAACTTCTGCAAAAGCTCTAAACTGCCGCAATGAATGCCTCAATGCTCTAAACTCTATGACTGCCTCAAAAGCTCTAATGACTGCCTCAAAAGCTCTAATGTCCGCCTCTATGACTGCCTTAAAAGCTCTAATGACTGCCTTAATGCTCTAAACTGCCGCAATGACTGCCTCACAAGCTCTAAACTGCCGCAAAAGCTCTAAACTTCCGCAAAAGCTTAAAACTGCCGCAATAACTGCCTCAAAAGCTTAAAACTGCCGCAATGACTGCCTCAATGCTCTAAACTGCCTCAAAAGCTCTCAACTGCCGCAATGACTGCCTCAATGCTCTAAACTGCCGCAATGAATGCCTCAATGCTCTAAACTGCCGCAATGAATGCCTCAATGCTCTAAACTGCCGCAATGACTGCCGCAAAAGCTCTAAACTGCCGCAATGACTGCCGCAAAAGCTCTAAACTG
>JAFMOD010001623.1:5796-41183 GCA_019802435.1 Corydoras maculifer
TATATACTGTGTTGGTGGCACACTGCTTTCCCCTCCTGAGTCGCCTGACAGTTTGCCAGAATCTTCTAGGAGCCGACCGAAAGTCACTTTCCAAGGTCTCACTGAACTCCTCCCACACCCGGGTTTTTGCCTCCGCGATGCACAAAGCCGCAAATTGCTTGGCCTGTCGGTACCGGTCAGCTGCTTCTGGAGTCCCACAAGCCAACCATGCCTGATAGGACTCCTTCTTCAGCTTGACGGCATCCCCCACACGGGGTGTCCACCACCGTGTTCGAGGGTTACCACCTTGCGACCACAGCTCCTGTCCGCCGTCTCAACAACAGAGGAACGGAACATGGCCCATTCAGGCTCAATGTCCCCCACCTCCCCCGGAATGAGGTTGAAGCTCTGACGGAGGTGAGAGTTGAACATCTGTCTGACGGGTTTTTCTGCCAGACGTTCCCAGGCTCACTATACGTTTAGGTCTGCCTGGTCTGACCGGCATCTTCCCCCGCCATCTGATCCAACTCACCACCAGGTGGTGATCAGTTGACAGCTCAGCTCTTCTCTTCACCCGAGTGTCCAAGACACATGGCCGCAAGTCCAATGACACAACTACAAAGTCGATCATTGAACTGCGGCCTAGGGCATCCTGGCGCCATGTGCACTTATGGACACCCTTGTGCTCGAACATGGTGTTCGTGATGGACAAACCGTGATTTGCACAGAAGTCCAACAACTGAACATCACTCGGGTTCAGATCAGAGAGGCCGTTCCTCCCAATCACACCTCTCCAGGTCTCACTGTTATTGCCCCTGTGAGCATTGAAGTCCCCCAGTAGGACTATAGAGTTTCCAGGACCAGCAACCGAGGATCGCGACGCCCAGGCCCATGCCTCTGGCCAAGGCCCGATCCACACTGCGCCGAACCCCTATTACTCCCCCCCCCCCCCACAGGTGGTGAGCCCATTTGAGGGGGAACCCATGTAGCTCCTTCGGGCTGGGAAAGTGCCCGGCCACCAGACGCTCGTTGACGAACCCCATCCCCAGGCCTGGCTCCAGGGTAAGGCCCCGATAACCCTATATCGGACAGGGTACACGTGTTCTTTGGTTTTATTTTTATAAATAGGACCTAGGACCAAATTGCCTTGGGAGACCCTGCCAGGGGCTTTTGCCCCAGACAACATAGCTCCTAGGATCATTCAAGCACGCAAACTCCTCCACCACGGTAAGGTGGAGATCCAAGGAGGAGGGCTGTGAACCTTTCAAAGTTTAATATAGTAAATATAGTAATGTAATATTATTCATTCATTCATTCATTATCTCCCGCTTATCCTCTATCAGGGTCGCGGTGGGGTTCCCCATGCCCATCCAGAGAGAACGTCTCGGGCGCTGGGCAGATAGACCCAGGACAGGGCGCCAATCCATCGCTGGGCACACACTCACTCACACAGACACACTCTATATGGGGCAATTTTGAGATTTCAATTAACATAAGCGCTGAGAGGCGAACGTGCTAACCACTAAGCCACCGTGCCGCCATGTAATATTATATTATGTATAATATAATATAATATAATATAATATAATATAATATAATATAATATAGGGCGGCACGGTGGCTTAGTGGTTAGCACGTTCGCCTCTCAGCACTAGGGATTCCCGGTTCGAATCCCCATCTGGGTGGAGTTTCCATGTTCTCCCCGTGTCTGCGTGGGTTTCCTCCGGGTTCTCCGGTTTCCTCCCACAGTCCAAAAACATGGATCAAGTTAATTGAATTCTCAAAATTGCCCCATTGTGTCTGTGTGAGTGAGTGTGTGCCCAGCGATGGATTGGCGCCCTGTTCTGGGTCTATCTGCCCAGTGCCCGAGACGTTCTCCCCTGGATGGGCATGGGGAACCCCGCCGCGACCCTAATAGAGGATAAGCGGGAGATAATGAATGAATGAATAATATAATATAATATATATAAGCCTTTGAAAAGACTATGAAAAGAATGTAACAGAATATATGCAATATAGTATAGTATAATATAAAAATATTTATATATATATTATACAATAATGTAATGCAATATAAAAGGCGATGAGCCTTTAAAGGCTGTTGGTTGCTAATCTGGTAATAGCAAGGTAAAAGTTGTAGTAAAAGCACAGAGCCAGTTCGCAAGCTGAACTGTCTGAATTTGAGGAGTTTTGATACTGGCAGGGGGTTTTATATAGATTATATATAGGTTTTTTATAGGTTTTCTTGCATATTCACTTGGAAGTTCTCGCAACACCTGATTGGCTCAGCCCCAATTGGGAATTTAGGGCAATGTAACAATTTTACACCACTGAGTGAGAGGATTGGGGAGGGGCAGCCACTATCTACTACAAAAATGCTGTTTTGTGTGTGTGTGTGTGTGAGTATATTAAAAATGCTGTGTTAATGATATTAAATCAAGTTTAATTATTGTCAAGACCCCTTCACACTGCCTTAAAACATGTCAAGTCATGTCAAACTGTCATTGAATAAGAAGCTGAATAAAATATGTTTTCCAATAAATAATCCTCAAACAAAATATCAGGGTTACACGCATACGCAGCCACAGCTACTACAACAAAACCACTTGCTGTTTCATCTGTCACCAAACCAAAATTGTGCTACTCAGTAAAATTAGTTTGCAGTTCTAATGTATGAAAAGGCACTTTTCCTTTCATGCATTCCTTCAGAACTAGAGTGACCACTGGTCTCTTTACTGTTGTTTATTAAGGGGAAACATGAAACTAGTCAAATGGTTTGTTGTTTCACATAAGTGAAATCACACCCTTGGCCAATTTCACTCAATTTAATCTGTGTCAAAGATAGTATTCATCAGACAAATTGCTTGTCTTAAATTTACTTGCACTTAAGAGAAATTGAGCATAATAATTTTGAAACAATACAAATTCAGAAACATTAAGTAAGGGCCTGAATTTGTAGGTCCCTAGAAAGTCAAGGAGCCATGGTAAACGACTTCTATGGAAGTCAAGGGCCCCATAGCAGGGGCCCCTTGTGATCAAGGGCCCTCTAATGGTATGCCCTGCTCTTCTCTAGGGCCCCCTGGTAGGGGCTCTCATAACCAGGGCCCTCTAAAAATATGCCCCCCTCTTTCCTAGGACTCCTAATAGCCAGAAGTCGAAGTCAGAGCAGTGCCACAACGCCTCATCCATTTCCCTAAGAGGCCCAAATGCATGGCTAGGGCCGCCAAGAGGCCCTGGAGTCAAAGTCCCTAATAGTCAGAGGATCCTTAAAATGGAGGGCCCTCGGAAATAAAAATATTACCATAGTGGTGCATACAGCGCAGTAAATCACCTCCTCAACCTTCAGGACCTATATTAACGTCCGCTGTCTGAGGAAATCTACTGGCATCATTAAGGACCCCACTCACAATAGCCACTGTCTTTTCTCTAAGTTGCCGAGTGGAAATAGGCTCAGAAGCGTAAAGTCCAGAACCAGCCAGTTTAGGAACAGCTTCTTCCCACAGGCAACCAGACTAAGGAACGGCCAGTAGAAATGGGAACTTCTGTTCCAATAAACGGTCATAAGTCGGCGGTTTCGTTCCAAAAGAATTTAATGCGTTTAATTGTACAGGAAAAATCATCAATGGCGGGCAACCACGATTGATGAGAGAGATCTGAATTTTCAAAGATGCTGCTTCGTTTTATAACCCTTAGGTGGGCTGTCTTTCTTCTGTGTGGGTGAGTGTGAATGGACCTTCCATATATGGTGGGATTATCTGAGCCCCCAGTCCCAATAATACATTTAACAAATGTTACTTGCCCCCTAAATCTATATTTCCACAGGTCACCCTGCGACCAGACTTTCTGACTCCTTCTCACACTTATTCGACAAGTGTTCATTCCTATAATTTACACACTCAACCCCCCACCTGGTCATTCCCTCAGCCCATTCAGCAGTTGTTTACATATCGTAAATTACTAAAATATCATTACAATGGTAAAAGCATAATAAAGTTGACCAAACCTATTAAATAATACAATTTAAATCTTTTTACGTTCAATAAATTCCAACAAACTGCCCATACTCAGACAATTTCCACTTTACATATTCACCACACCTTGCACTTTACTAGCACCCATATACACCCTCTTCCATACCTTTCTCATATTTTATATTTTAATTTTTATATTTTAAATTGATTGTATATTTTTCCCCATATTTGTAAATATTGCTTTTTTTGCACAGTTGTGGGTACTTGCTCATAAGTTTTTCACTCACCCGTACTCCAGTACTAGGTGATGTGACAATAAAAATCCTTGAATCCTTTTAATGTCCTTTGCAGGTTGTGTATTCTAGTCTAGTGTTCTGGCCGCTTTTACTGCTCGTAGAAGTTGCAATCATAAATTTTCATTATTTGAAACTTTTCGAACAGAACTTTTAGTACAACTTTTTTTTGTACCTTTAATAGAGCAAGGCTTTGTTTCAGAAACTGATCTTGAATCTGATTTTGATTTTTAAGAGGAACCTGAATTTGAACATGGAAAGACCATTCAAAATCAATTGGGATCTCTGTTTCTTCGCATGCAAGCCCTTTTGCATGTATCAATCATTAATGGAAATAATTGATGAGTTATTTCACATTGGAGAATTTGCTTATCCAAATATAAAAACAATGATTAATAAAGTTTTTAAAAATAATAGTGTCACAGTTGATGCCTCAGTTTTAGCTTTATTGACTGAAGAATTACGCACTTTAAACCCACTCAAATTTCTCTCGAGGTACGAGCCTCTTGGCACAGACCACAAACGACTGTCTTTTTATAGAAAGAACTTTTCTATTATCAAACATTTATTTATGTTTCTGTTATAGATTTACTCAGTAAACTTCTAGAAAGAAATTAAATAATTTAAACATTAAAGAGCTCCAGTCAACAAGAAGGTCATTACAGTTTGTTTAAAGATGGAGAATACTGTACAGAAAACAATACCTCTAACAAAATTCAAACTTGGGCATAGCGCTTGGACTATACATTGACGATTTTGAACGTTGTAATCCTCTGGGTACTTCAAAAAAGAAGCACAAAGTTTGTGGCATAGCCAAGTTGGGTGATAGCCAACTTACCTATTAGACTGCGGTCAACATTATCATCACTATACTAAGCTGTCTTGTGCAAAACTGTACACATAAAGGAATATGGGTACAGCGAGTAGGAGGAGTCTAGTGCCCCTGATTAATGATCTAGAACTTCTTGAGAGAGAAGGCATGTTTGTTCAAAGTCTTGGCTCTTTTGTTAAAGGGAGAGTTTTGTATGTATTGGCTGATAAGTGGTGCACACTCGCTTTCAAGAGTCTTTCAATGTTGACAAGTTTTGCAGATTTTGTTTTGCAAATTGTTTATAAATTCAGCAGCGTGATGTCAGAAGTGGGTTTTTTACTTTGAGAACACCAGAATTATTTGATGAAGATTCAATTTTGGACAATTCAAGGCTAAGTATTCTTACTTTAAAAAGGTGGTTCGTGATTCTGGCAACTTCAAAAATATTTAGCCAGAAATATTTAGCCAGAAGACATCAACTAATGTTGGCATATTATTTGGTGATGCCAAGTGTTTTTAAACCAAGCATCAAAACGGGGCATCTGGTTTTCTTGACAATCTTAGGAGTTACCAGCTTGTCAAAAAAAAATCCTGCCTGAAATCCCCTTTTTCACTGCCTGAATTTTATAATGCAATACATTTACCAAATAATAAAGCCCCAGAACTTTGTGGTTTTCCAGCTGAGTTCTATAAAGAATTTTGGTCTGTGTTAGAACCTACCTTTTTAAAGATGGTGGTTCAAACCAAGAATAACCACACAATATGTCCAAACATGAACTGTGCCAACATTAGCCTGCTCCTTAAACCGGGCAAAGATCCAACACTCCCATCTAGCTATCGTCCAATTTCTCTTATCAATATAGACCTTAAAATTATTTGCAAAGTTCTAGCAAAAAGGTTAGAAAAAAATCATTCCTTCTATTATATATTCGGTCCAAACGGGTTTTATCAACGGCCGACACTCAGCAGACAACACACGTCGACTAATATAATAGGTTACAGTTCTTTAACAAATCAGAATACATAGTTATCTCTTCAGATGCTAAGAAAGCTTTCGATCGGGTGAACTAGAAATTTCTATTAGCATTTCTACATAAATTTGGATTTGGAGCATCCTTCATAAGCTGGATTGAAACACTATACAGCTCTCCAAATGCACGGGTTAAGACAAATGATCTTTTTTCACAAAGCTTCAATCTGCAGAGGGGCACTAGATAAGGTTGCACACTCTCACCCTCAATGTTTACTATCTTCATTAAGCCATTAGCAGCAAAAATAAGACAGAATGGCGATATTAAAGGCATTCAAACAGAAAACACAGATCATAAGTCTTAATGCTGATGATGTATTACTTTTCCTAGAAAACTCACAAACATCTCTTTTGAAAACAATATCACTTATAGATAGATTCTCATCCATATCAGATTACTCCATTAACTGGAGTAAATCAAGTCTTGCCTTTGAATTGTAATTTCCAGAACATCACCACAACCCCACTAGAATCAGGCAATATCAGATAATTGGGTATAATTTTTTCCCCCTAGATTATCAGACCTGATACGATTGAATCATATTCCTGTTCTAAAAAGAATTGGAGACGACCTCACACATTGGAATTCTTCACCTATATCTCTCATGGGAAGAGTTGCCACAATTAAAATGATCTATGATCTAACTATCTGTTTTCACTGATCCCTAATAAACCCTCTGCTGCATGGTTTGAATCATTAGACTCACATATTTCTTATGGAAAGGCAAAACACAGAGAATAAGTTTGAAAACTTTGCAAAAGCTAAAATGCGGTCTAGAACTTTTATCACTATTTTTTAGCTAATAGATTGCAGTATATTTCAAAGTGGATCAAGTTAAATTCTTTAGATAACCCATGGTTGGAATTAGAACAAACATTCTGTGGGAAATTTAAAATCTCTGACTTACCTTTCATTAGCTCTATTATTAAACGTTATAACTGTTTTAAAAGTCTTAAAATTAAGACCACTCTGACTGCCTGGTGGGAATTTTTAAAGCTAGCCAAGTCCTCACTAATCCCATGTAAAATTACACCTATTTGGAACAATCCAGATATATGTCAAGAAAAGGCAGTACTGAATTTTACAGAATGGCAAGAGAAAGGAATAAAGAATTTAGAACATGTTATTTATGAGGGGACCTTTATTTGATTTGAAGATCTCATTTCTAAATATGGGATTAGCAATAACAAATTTCTTGAATATCAGCAATTGAGATCCATAATTCAGTCGGAATTCAAACTAAATAAGCTTCAATGGGAAACTGCAGTATTGATAACAGATTTTCTAAATCTCTATAATCCTAAACTCCTGTCAAAAATATACAAATTATTGTTATAAAATGATGACTCCATATGCTTCCCAGTTACAAAATGGGAGCGAGATCTCTCCAAAACTTCTGGACACAAAAATGGGCAAATACTTTCAAAATAACTAAAAACCCAAATTTACAACTTGTACCATACAAAATTTAACATAGAGTCCATTACACGGGGCACAGAATGTTTCAAATGGGCTTTAAAGAAACAAACATAAGGGTGGTCTTGGGCTTTCCGGGGCTCTTGGGTGGGAGACATTGGCCGCCACTTTGTGGTCACTGTGGGCGGGCAGTGGTGGTTGGTGGGGGGGCACGGGCGTGTGCTTTGGCGGGCTGCGGGTGTGGATCTGGAGGTCGGTGGTGGCAGTTGCCAGCCCTATCACGATGGCGGACCTCCTTTATGCAGGGGTACTGGAGAAGAGAGTCCGACTGATAGTCAAACCTCAGATCCAGGAGGAGCAGTGTGGTTTTCGTCCTGGTCGTGGACACTGGACCAGCTCTTCACTCTCTCCAGGATCCTTGAGGGGTTCAGAGAGAGAGGGCTTTCGACTGTGTCCCTCGGGGTATTTTGTAGGAGGTGCTTCGTGAGTATGGGGTACATGGCTCCTTACTACGGGCCATTCAGTCCCTGTATTTGCGAAGCAGGAGCTTGGTTCACATGGCCGGCAGTAAGTCGGACTTGTTTCCAGTGAGGGTTAGACTCCGTCAGAACTGTCCTTTATCACTGGTTCTGTTCATAATTTATATGGACAGAATTTCTAGGTGCAGCCAGGGTACGGAGGGTGTCCAGTGTGGTGATCTGAGGATCACGTTGCTGCTGTTTGCAGACGATGTGGACCTGTTAGCATCATCAGGCTGCGAACTTCAGCTCTTACTGGATCGGTTTACAGCCGAGTGTGAAGCGGCTGGGATGAAAATCAGCACCTCCAAATCTGAGGCTATGGTTCTCAGTCGGAAAAGAATAGAGAGTCCTCTCTGGGTCTGGATCGGATCTTGGCTCAAGTGGAGGAGTTTAAGTATCTCGGGGTCTTGTTCACGAGTGATTGTAAGATGGAGCGTGATATTGACAGACGGATCGGCGCGGGGTCAGCAATGATGCGGACCCTAAACCAGTCCGTTGTGGTAAGGAAGTAGCTGAGCCATAAGGCAAGGCTCTCGATTTACAAGTCAATCTACGTTATGTCGTAAATTTTCTTTGGAAGGAGCTGCATCATGGTGTCTGGAAAAAGCACCATTCAAACCTGAGACAAGCGGAGCATTTCGCTCATGAGTGGGCCAAAATACTTTCTGAGAGGTGCAGAAGTCTCAGTGTCATCGTTTGATTGCAGTGATTGCCTTAAAAGGTTGTTCAACAAAGCATTAAGATAAGAGTACCATTATTTTTGTTCAGGCTTGTTTTACAAGTTTATTTTTTATATTTATTATTACTTTTGTCAGGTTCAAGTTATTTCTGTGAGTTTTTCATTCATTAACCGAGGGGTACCAACAATTTTGTCCATGTGTGTACACAGGTCTCCAAATTTCTTAATCAAAATAATATCCTTGATCCCAATCAGTCTGGTTATAGATGTGGTCACTCCACGGAGACAGCATTGCTCTCTGTGATTGACTCACTTAAATCTGCCAAAGCTAAATCTCAATCCTCTGTCCTCATTATGCTAGACCTTTCTGCAGCTTTGATACAGTAAATCATCAGATTCTACTGTCCACTCTATCTGAATTAGGCTTTTCTGATACAACACTTGAATGGATTCATTCCCATCTCACAGGAAGAACCTTCAAAGTGTCATAGAATGGGGAGATCTCTAACTCTCACTAAGTATGCATTGGTGTGCCTCAGGGCTCTGTATTTGGTCCTCTCCTTTTCTCACTATACATGACATCACTAAGCACAGTCATCCAGGCGCATGGTTTCTCTTACCACTGCTATGCTGATGACACTCAACTTCATCTGTCTTTTGCCCCTGATGACACCACAATTTCTAATCGGATATCTGCCCGCCTCACTGACATATCTGATTGGATGAAGGCCAGTCATCTCAAATTAAATTCAGAAAAAACAGAGCTTCTCATTATCCCAGCTAAACCCTCAATCCATCACAACCTGACCTTCCAAATTGACGGCTCCACAATATCCCCAACCGATTCAGTCTGGAACCTTGGTTTCACAATAGACTCCCACCTTAAACTCTCTGATCATGTTTTCAAAACCACCCATTCCTGCAGATTCCTTCATTACAACATAAGGAAGATCAGATCCTTCTTGACCGAACATGCTACCCAACTGCTTGTTCAAGCCCTCGTCCTATCCCGACTTGATTATTGCTTTCTGGTATCCCAGCTTCCACAATTAGACCTCTTCAACTATTTCAAAACTCTGCAGCCAGACTTGTGTTTAACCGGGCAAGCGAACTCATGTCACTCCATTGGCTGTTTCCATTTCCCGCCCTGTAGCTGCTCGCATTCAGTACAAGTCACTGACTCTGTCCTACAGAACCATTTCTGGATCTTCCCCCTCCTACCTTCACTCTGTCTTTTCAAAATACACTCCGACTCGTTAACTTCGCTACAGTGATGATTGCCGCCTGGCGATTCCACCTCACCGAGGAGCTAATTCTCACTCCGTGGCGTTCACAACTGCAAAATGGTGGAACGATCTTCCCAACTCTGTCCGTAAGGCAGTATCACTAGGCAGTTTTAAGAAACATCTGAAGACGCATCTCTTTAACAAATACCTGTTGTAAAAAAAAAGGGGGGGGGGGGGCAGCATCAAATAACAATCGGGTTTGATGAATTTACAGTGTAGTTGGTTTTCTACATAACTCCTGACTTGTAATGTTCTCATTTGTAAGTCGCTTTGGATAAAAGCGTCTGCTAAATGACTAAATGTAAATGTAAATATTTACATTTTTACATTTACTGACAGAGTTGTAAATGTGGTCCCACCATTTAGCAGTGCCGCACGATACGGTGTGAGAATCAGCACCATAGTAAGGTAACATCACCAGGCGTCATTCATCACTAGAGCGAAGTGATCAAGTCTGAGTGTGTCTTGGAAATATATTTTTTTTAGATAGAATTTAAGAGCAATTAATGAGAAACTTGTCCTCAATGAACAAAAATCCATAAATTTGCATTTCACCATTTTGCCTCCAAAAATCATCACAAATTTGAAGAGAAGGGTAACTAGTAAAAAACAAAAAAGGTGGTTACCATAGCGACTAGAATGCTAAGTACAGCGTTAAATTTACTTTTACTTCTCAAGGGAAACTTAACAGGTACAATAAGATGCGTCCATGTCACGTGATCGGAGTATATATTTTTTTTACAAGCTGTTTGCGACCCACCATTTGAGAAACCCTTGTCTATTGTGTTTCATCCTGTAGAAATGATAAAACTTGTGTTTTATCGAATGAATATGGTTTGCACTATGTCACGTTATGCATATGATCATCTTCTAAAGGTGCTTATTTATATACAAGGTATAACATGCTAGGTTATGCAAAAAGATTTATAGAAAATTACGGATTTATGGAGTTGTCTCTTTTAAATATAGATGGTCTGCATGAGGAACTCAACCAGTCTTTGTATTTCCAATGACAATCAGCATGAAGCATCACACTTACGGCTCCTGACAAACAATGGCGCTCACTACACACCAGTCTCAGCCGATACCATTTGTCCCTAAAACCGGTTTCAAACTAGGTTTACACATCCTGATGACCTGGCCTCATTAGCATTTCAATTGAACATAGAATCTTGGCTCCTAGCCTTATTAACATCAAAAGGATCAAAGGTTCATGTGGATATAAAAGGATGTAACAGGCAAACTCTCACTCTTTTCTCTTGGTCTCCTGGTCAGTGCTGCTGCAGGGCCCTGTTCTGCTTAGACAAGGCCTGCCTCGCTTTGCTTGGCTCAGCGGGCTCTTGGTTCCATCATTTTTCCAGCATTCACATAACACGTGTTTGTACCTAAAGGGGGTGTTCATTTGTTTTTGGTGTTACTTTCTATGAATTAATTAATCATTTGTAATAAATACTGTTATTACTCTAAACCAAAGCTTACAGTTAATCTTTTAAGGCTGGCGTTCAAAGGTTAAGTTAATTGTAACTAAATGGTGTATTTTAAACAGCTATAAGTTTGACCTCTGAGGGATATTTAGATATATGTCGACATAGCCTCTGTCCATGTATTATAAAAGCCTCTGACAGAATTAAGATTTCTGCATGCTTACAGAATACCTGAGTCAGATATAGCTTAAACCATTGAGATACAATTAACCCACTTAGTGCAGAGAAGCACCTGTGTAACTAAAGTTACCGTTTAATATAAATATATTTGGAGTCAGATATTTAAAATATTAGAACACGTATTAAACTTTTGACTATCTCTCATAATCCATTATTTGGTAATGGGACGCGGAGGACTTTATTAATATCATATAAATACCCCAAAAGTCCTACAATCCAAAGTTTACATTTATTCGTTTTATACAAAGCATGTTTTTATTTAGTAAATTTATCACAGAACAATCCTACAATATAGTTTAAAGCAAAATGCTCAGTTATGCTACAGTTAACAGTTATGGGCAGTTAACAGACAACACAAAAGCCTTATTTTATTTACAGAACAGATAAGAAGAAACATAAGAAACACATGCTCTTTCATAACATTTTTATTCAGGGTGTAGCTCACATTTCTCCTGGCTTTATCATATCAATTCTTTGTGCTACTTTGACTTTTGTTAAACTTTTGTCATCACAGACGGAGCGGTTTTTGTCCTTGCCATTTTCTTGCCAAGATCTTTGGCTTTCACTTTTACTTTTGACTTCTTGGCTACTTTTTTCGTTCTCGGCACCTTGCGCTGCATTTGTTTTCGCCGAACCAGATCCTCCCTCCCCAATTCAATCATGTGCTCCTCCCAAACCTTTATCTCATTTTTATAACGTACTTTGTCATCTTCTGCAAGCTGCTCATAGACCTATAAATAAGATGGGAATTGTTAGTGTCCCATGAGGATTGCATCTAAAATAAAGGCAATAAAATGTTGCTGAAACTTGCTTGTTTCTGTGTAATGGAGAGGTTCTTCCAATCATCCATCAAAGTTTTCATTTTGCTCTAGAAAACAACACAATTAAAATGAAAGTACAGGTGAAGTACAAGTTCATTTATTTATAAAGCACTTTTATTTATTTATTTTTTCCAATAGTGCATTGCCTTAAAGCTGTGCTACAATTACAAAAAAAGCCTGAATGCACAAAAAGCATGCCAAACTGAGAGTGGAATAATTCCCTGCAATTTGTTTTTTTAAAGGAATACACCTTATTTAGACATTGCTTAGTGGGCGGCCAGGTACTGTTAAAAAACCAAGAAGAATAGTGGAAGTCTACCAAGACTACAATAAAGTGAATACCAGTGCTCTGAATTTAATCTTACTGGAAAATTTTTGGGGTAGGTCTCAAAAAGTCCTAATCTCTTCTACAAACAAAAAGAAAGAAAGAAATAAAACAGTTCAAATAACAATCATTTGATTATAACATTTAATTATACTATAGCTGGTTTTCAGAAGGCACCTTTTTCAGACACTGCTCAGTGGGTGGCCAGGTAGTGTTAAAAAATACAATATTGTACAATATAAAGAACAATGGCTTTCTGAAGATTTTGGGGTTTGGTCCTAAGCAATACCACATTTAGAAACATGGAAAATTACTTTAGTAATGAAAAGGAAGTTTGCATTTATATTTTTATATTTCCTTTAAACAAGTACACATTCACAAGCAGCTTTCTTTGTATATGGACATGATCATTAGGCATTTTTTAGTCTTGGAAACTGGCAGGTTGGTACAACCGATTCAAGCATTGGCTTTCAAACATGCAGCTACAATGGCTAATAAGTTTACTCTTGCAATAAAAGAGGCTTAAATAAGTAAGCATTAACTAGACTGAGCTCAAATATGCTATTTTAAGCACTTTATGTTTGTCAGGGTTAAAGCAAAATCTAAACAATAATGTAAGTTGAATCATCTGGCAAAGTGTTACAATTTTAAAATCATTAAATGTGTGGGATTTTTTTTTTGCCAAGATTATAAAATTTCAGTTATTTGCTCAGCGCCCGAAACGTTCTCCCCTGGATGGGAATGGGGAATGGAGGATAAAGTAGAGGACCCAAGTAGAGGATAAAGTGGAAGATAATGGATGGATAAAATTTCAGTTATTACTGGCTAATTTCAGAATAAAGTAAAACTCTTCTTCTACATACATGAAATACAGATGGATAGATAGATAGATGGATAGGTAAATGGATAGATGGATGGATAGAAAGAGAGATGGATGGATAGATATAGGTGTGGGTGTCATATTATTATTATAATTTTTTTATTGTTGAGCATTTTTATTAAATGCCTGAAACAAGTCTTCCACTACAGCATAAAAAGTACATCGCAAATCACTTCTTGTGGTTTCATTATTGTGGGATTGCTTTTTTTAATGTATCTAATTCTGTATCGGATTTTTCGTCACATTGCAGAATTGTGTGCTATGTATTTCGCAAAATGTATATAGGTTTAAGAGTTTATAAAGGGTCTAACAGCATATGAAGTTTTATACAAGTGTGAGAAGGATTTATAAAGCCTTAAACATATAAATAATAAAATAATTATAACGCCGCTTCATCGCAAGGTCTCTGGAATGTAACCCCCTACAATATTGTGAGGAATTACTGTACATGCTCATTGCTTCAGTAATGGATCTGTCAGATTTCCCAACTCGGGAGCAGAAGATTAAGCGCGCACGTCCACATCATCAGAGCTAATAAAAAAAAACAAATGATTACATCTTGCTACTTTTTACACTAATTTGACTAAACCTTTTTCATGGTTACAGTTAACGTGTGTGCGCTTAATCCCAAGATGGGAAATCAGACAGCTCAAATCCATTACTGAAACAATGAACAAGTACAGTAATCACTCAGGCTTTATAAAACCTTCCCACACTTGTATAAACACTTCATATGCTATTAAACTTTCTAACCTCTTAAAACTACAAAAAATTTGCAAAAACATATAGCACAAAATGCCACAATGCAATGAAAGCTCTAATATAGAATTAGCTATTATGGGGAAAAAAAAAAACAGTGAAGAGTGAAGCCGCGAGAAGTAATCCGCGATATGCTCCATATGCTGTAGTGGAAAACGCTGGTTTCATGCATTTATTAAGTGTTCCACAAAAAAATAACAATTGAAATGAACCTACACATCTAGAAGCAAACCAGTTACAGTGCATGTCTTTACCGTCATACTAATTCCTTTTGCTTCTTCAAAGTGCTCGGACATGAAAATGTTGAACGCCGTTCTGGGACGTTTGGGCTTCCCTAGACTGTTAAGTTCCTGCAAAAAATTAATAAATAAATTATTTGTCATGACTATGTGTCAGGGCTTTCAAGGCCTAAAAATATCTGAATTACCGACTGATGGTAATGAAATTTTGTCCATGAACACGTAAGTCATTCCTATCGCCTTTAATAGCGTTTCCCCTTGGTTGCACCTCTTCCAGATCTGTATTTTCTGATTAATAAATTAACTACATTTCAGCATCATCAGTTGCTACATTTAAATTTTTTCTGCCCAGGCCTTTAGAATGAATTGCTGGCCCAATAGCATTAAATAAGTGTAGATCGACCTGTTGCTTCAACCAAACTTTTTAGAGCCTTCTAGAAGGCCTAGGTTATGTCAGCGTCCAACTCCTGCTGCCCAAATCATTCCCCAAACCTTTGCTAAGGAGCATCTTGTGTGGAATGAAAAGAAGTGGTCCAGAGTTCATTTTAGTGATAAAAGCAAGTTCAATTTATTTGGGTCTGACAGGAAACATGTTAGTCGACAAACTGGGGAAAAACTGTGAAGTCAGTGAAAGGTGGAGGAGGAAGTGTCATGGTTTGGGGAATGTTTTCAGCAGCACCTCTCATACAGCTACATTGCAGAGTGAATTCAAGTGTGCATCAGAACCCTCTTTAGCAACACATAGTTCCTTCCATGCGTTCACTCAATCAGCAGAAATGTTTTTCTCAGGCAGGACAATGCCCCCTGGCTGTCACACAGCAAAATGTGACAAAAAAAAACGAAACATGAAAACAATGAAATGGCCATCATAGAGTCCTAATATAAACCTAATAGAAAACCTCTGGAAAATTCAGGGTGACGAAGTTATGGCCAAGAAACCCACAACAGTCACAAAACTGTGGAAGAGACTCTAAAAACAGTGAACCAAAATCACACCAGAGCAGTGTGAGAGACTAGTGATGTCCTGTGATGCAGAAGTTATTCAAAGCAAGGGTCTGTACTTCCAACTGATTGGTGACTTGGAACATTCAGAAAATTTAGTTTTAATCTTTCTCTGTGATAGTCATTGCAACTCTCAAATTATTAGGGCTGCAACAAAGAATCGCTAAGATAGATTAAGAAAAGTGTCGACAACGAATTCGTATCAATTCGTTGTGTCGCATGTTTTAAGCGTTACGCGCAATGTCGGAATCGCTTACGTCACCTGCAGTGCTAAAAAATATTATAAGAAAATTCAACGGAACTAGGCGAAGCGGAGGTGGAATCTGCAAAACAGGTTTAACAAAGTTTAATAAACTCTACAAATGAAACAGGACTGACAAAAAAAAAAGATTCGGCCTAATTATCAAAAGTGTGGGAGCACTTCATGCTTTACACAACTAAAGAACGCAACATGCAAACGTCGCAAAAATAATTTGACCTGCACGGAGAACCATGGTGAAGAAGATACACCACCTGAAACTAAACATGTTGGAGTCACCGATGAGGATGAAGGAGCTCAACAGCAGAGTAAATCACTACAGTATATAATAATAGTGAATCAACATAACAGTGACCTTACATTATGAGAACCAGCAGATCACGCTTCATGCTGTTTTTAGTTGTTAACTGGATAATGACAGTGATGGAGAACGTGTGTTACTTTTTATTTTCGTTTTATTAGCTTAAGCAGTGTTTAAATGTGCTTTATTAATATATACAACTTGTACACAATGGTGGTAATTAATAGATTAAGCTGCCAGAGATTTAGCAATGACCTTTTCAGTGGTTAAGAGATGCTTTTTGCTCCTGAGGTGATGCGGGTGCGAAGGGTTTCCTTTATTCTTCATGTTTTTAACCATATTCTGTCTTTTGGCCTGATTGATGATCCTTGGAGCTTGTGCCCTATAGATTTAGTGTCAGGTTCTGGGAGGTGGGTTGGTTGCTGAACCTTTTCTCAGCTTTTTTTTGTGTTCTAATAAGCTGACTTGCAATTGTCATCAAACCACTTATTTCTGTTTTCTTTGCCTCGCTGATGATTTGGGTATTGACTCTGTTGCAGAGCGAAGAATTATGTCTGAAAACTGCTATATAGAGTTATTTGTTTGAGGTGTTGTAAATGTCGTTCACACAAAAAGCTAAACAATGACCATTCAGATTTTTTAATGTTCCATTTCTGTTTGGATGCTGTGCCGAGCTTGTGATGTATGCTGATGAGCAAAGGGAAGTGGCCACTTCCACAAAGATCGTCTCCTCTTTTCCAGGTCATGTCCGTATAAATCTCTGGAGAACACAGAGAGAGATCAATAGAGTAATTTACCCCATGTCCTGGGTGAAGGTATGCATTGGAGCCTGTATTCAATAAGCATAAGCTGCTTAAATTAAGCAGGTGCTCCACCAAGCTGCCTTTGGCATTTATACAGACACTGCCCCATATAGGGTTGTGGTCATTGAAGTCTCCCAGCATGAGAATGGGAGAGGGTAACTATTCGACAAGATTGTTTAAATCCTGCCTCGAGCATTTGTATTTAGGCGGAAGATAAACAGAATATTAAGTTATAGTCCTGTGAAGGGAAATCCGGATAGCAGGGGTCTGGATGTCAGAAGTTAGACAAATTGAACTGTGAATGATATTGTCCTTAACAAGTATAGCTGTGCCTTCCTGTACATGGTGATGGCCTAGACTGGAGTAGCTTGAGTAACCCTTTAAATGAAGGAGCGATGTATTTACCTTAACTTCTTGCAGACAAAAGGCTACAGGGTGCCAGACATTGAATCTCTGCAACGTTAGCTTGCAGACCGCGACAGTTCTATTGAATGATCTTACAATGGGCCATCAAGTTGGGAGAATTAACGGAGTGAATTAATTGTGTATTCCTTGGTGATGGACTGTAGGGTTTGGGCTTTGGAGCTTCTGACATTTCAACGTCTTTTATGGCTTCTTTTCTTTTGTCGTTTTCTAGGCTTGCCAGAACTTGTGTGGCTGCTTTTTTTTTTGCCTTGCCTTTTGTTTCGGTTGTAACCATTTTTCGGGCTACATTTTCATTTTTGGTTTATCTGCAGGTTCCTTACCTACATGTCACTACTTTTGGTTTGTCATCCTTGATCCAGGTCATATTTGTTTGACTACTCTTAACGTTGTTTGTGATCTCTGCAAATGTTTTCTCAATCCTAAAAATGAGAATATTCTCAATAATTCTCTTTACTTCACCATAGCTGATTTTTTGTTGATGTCAAACTTTTTGTATCTCCTTTTCCTTTTGCCATACTGGGCAATCTTTGGCCACACCACTATGAGAGCCGGCACAATTTACACATTTTGGTGGATTTTGACATTATAGCAGGTACTGCTATTTCTGCAGTTTGTGACACCATGCCCATACTTTTGCTATTTAAAACACTGTAATGGGTTAGGAATGTACAGATCCATTGAAGTTTTCAGGTATCCCATATTTATCTTATCCGGTGGAGTAGGTTGATTAAAAGTAATTATGTATGTGTTGGTTCTGATAGTTGTTTCTTGTCTTTTAATCATTACCCTGCTTGACTTTGGTAATTCACTGGCTTTCCAGTTCGGCCTCAATTTGTGCTTCTTCCATCCCTTCTAGCTCTTTAGTGTGAATCACACCCCTGCAGCTATTTAAGAAGGAGTGTTTGATGAGTACTGCGTTTAATCCCCACAAATTCTGAGCTATATAGGAAATTATCAACCTGGGTTCTTTGGTCATATTCAACCAGGATTTGACCTGATCTCAACTTTCGCACATTCCTAACTGTGTCAGCAATGCTTTGGACTGCCTTATGAATTGCAAAATGTGAAAGTTTGGACAAAGGATAGTCCAATGTTAACGATTCCAAAAGGATGAACCACTGCCAATTATCAATGCTCATATGACCTACTCTACTTTCTTAAATTCAAGGTCACCGCAACAGTCCACCAGAATGTTTTAGAGGACTTCATGTTTACATTTTGCTAAAGGATCTGTATGGAGATGTAGCTTTCCTATTTCAGCACGACTTGGTCCCTGCCTATGCCAGAAGCACCAAAACCTGGTTAAATGCCCATGCCATCACACTGCCTGACTGGCCAGCCAACTCGCCAGGACCTAAACCCCAGTGAGAATCTTTGGGGATTCTCAAGGGGAAAATGATGGGCACCACACCCATCAAAGAATACCCCAGATTGACCACAAGCTACTGAAATGCGAGCATATGGCAGATAACATCCTCCATGTGTATATTAATAAATTTAAAATAACATAAAATAAAATATGTGTATTTTGTTTTGTATATAAAATAACAAAATAAAGCCCATTACTGATTCTGTGAAATCCTGTCTCCTTTTTCCATTCGTACCCACCCTGTTACACTCGTGTAGACGCACATAAAAAATAAATAAATAAATAAAATAAATAAATATCAACAATAACCTTAGAAAATTGCAATTTATTTAGAAAAATAAGAATCACCAAGAATACTGATTAAATCAGATTTAATTAGTGCCATTAAGAAGCCCTTTTCTATTGCCTTCAAAACTAATGCTGAAAGTGGAGTTGTACATTTACATTTGGTCATTTAGCAGACGCTTTTATCCAAAGCGACTTACAAGGTGAGCACAGGGCCAATCACAACATTCCTGGAGCAATGAGGGTTAAGGGCCTTGCTCAGAGATCCACACTGGTAACTTTAGTGGACCTGGAAACTGAACCGCCAACCAGATTGATAGCCCAACGCCCCAACGCCCTAACCACTGAGCTACCGTGCCATCATACCGTTGTATTTCTGTAATACATTTTATTTGCCTTAAAAGCTGCTAGAAAGCTTTGTTGTCGCCAACTCAAAATCTGGCAACAGGTTGATAAACACTTATGTAATGCAACCAAGCAACAAAATTTATCATTTAAAATGATACTGAAATATGCTTGAAATTAAATGCTTTAATAAAAAAAAAATAAATAAATAAAAAATGCATACATCTGGAAGTGGCACATTGAAGGGAAAAGCTATGAAAGGAAGCAGACAGCATTTTAAATTTGGAATTATTTAATTAGTATTTATGGACAAAATATTATTAACATTAGTCTGAGCTTCAGATATTTTGATGGTCTGCCACTGATATAGATATATACACACACACAATACTGTGTGCGTAGCATTACTTAATTTATTGAGTACTGACCCTTTTTTTCTTTATTGCTCTTCTTTTTGCCATCTTCTGCCTTTTCTCCTCTGCAATAGCTGCAGCCTGAGCAGGTGTGAGTTGAGCTTGATATCTTTTTATATCAGTCTTATACTGTTCCCTGGCAGTTAAGGATGCTTCTTCAAAGGGCTAGAACAAAGCAAGAGATCACAGTGGCCAAAATTGATCAGAACTGTAAGTTTAGCAAGCACATGCTTATAAAATGTTTCCTCTTTTTAAAAGACACCGATTTTAGAAAATGTAAGAAGAAACAATGCAAACAAGTTTATGTTGCAAAAGGTCATCCAAGAAGGCTCGCAGCGGCCGCTCCAAATACAAAATGATGTTTTGTGCATTTTTACTCATATGTCTTTTAACTTTTGGCACATGGACATAAGAACAACTTATGTGTGCCAAAGAAGCACTCATGACATTTAAGAATTCAGTGTCAAATGTGAAAAAGCAGATTGAAGTAAGTGAGTGATAATGTTTTTTTAGGTCCATTTCATATTTAATACATTCTATTTGGCGCAATACTTTAGCCAGTGTTCTGACAAGTTGTGCTATACTACCAGTTGCTTAAATAAAACAATAATTCTTAAAAAAAAAAAAAAAAAAAAGTTTTAAACTTAACTCTTGGTGAGCCAGAAATTCAAATCTCTAATTTGAATGAACTTGCTAGTTCATGTTAAAATGTAAGGCTCACGGAAGGAAGGACACGTTAAACACTTTATGCTTTTTATATTAATTAGCTGACTGTTGATGGAACTGTAAAGCATTATACTGAAATAAACAGAGAGACATGACATATCATACATGTGGAATACTGTTCATTTTAATAATCACTACATTCACAAACACTATTCAACCACTGCTTTGTTTTTTTCACATCAGAACATGTAATTAAAATGTCAGGGCCTACTAAAATACAGATGGGTCTGATAATCACATGGATTTGGATAGGATTCTTTAAAAAGAAAAAAGAATATTAAACTAAAGCATGTTTTCATGGGATATTGGTTGTGCACCTTTGATTTGAACAAATAGATACCCTGTTAAAAAAAACTATTAGAAGTTATTTTCAAATAAACTCGCGACTTCATGTCATATGTGCCTCAGTTTTTTTTCCACCAAGAATCTACTCGTTACCTGGTGATTTAATAATTTAAAGTTAGAACTTAAAAAATATAAAAAAAAAAATTTCTTACGTCCAGTATTTTTGATAAAACATTTCTGTAATACTTAAATACTATAAAATATTTCACAATCATTCTAATGTGCTTTATATTATACTTAAATTATTGAATTTCTTGTGGCTGAGATTTGATCTTTGATAAAGCTTTTGATGCTAAAGCATTTTTGTGTTTCATTAGTGACCTTGGAAGCACTCTATTTGATTAAAAGGATATTACAATATTAAACGTTTGTATTTTTCATTATTTCAGAGAAGTTATTTTAATTCCAAACACAATCACATTAGAGTAACAGTTTTCAGATTAATCGACTATTTGAAAAAAGAATCATTAGATTAATCAATAGAAAATTAATCGTTAGGTGCAGCCCTAATACACTTGCAAAGATTTAATTATTTAATGACATTTTCCACAGTAACATTTGACCAAAACTATAGAATAATATACATCAATACAGTCTTCTGACAAAATGTCAATCTTCTGGATGTACACATTATATAAAACACCCATAAGTAGACTTACTTGTTTTTGCTCTGGTGTGAGGGTTCGCCACTGCAGTGCAATCTTTCGGACAATGTCGACGACTTTTATATCTAAAAGTATTAAGATTGTGGTGTTTATAGTATATAGCATGAAAATATGCAAATTCAATTTTATATAAAACAAAATGTTAGTTTTTTTATGGAAAAAGTTAAGTATTTATGTGTCTTGAGCATATGTACTGTGGTAACAGATTTGATCTGTTCACATCCTTTTTTTAATTAATGCTTCTTAAATCCAGACGTCTAACTCAGAGCTCATAAAAAAATCTGCAACCCAACGATTAATTGCCACTACTTTTTACACTAATTTGACTAAACCTTCGATTTTTTTATGAGTTAATGTGTGCATGCTTAATCCTCCCCTCCTGACATGGGAAACCAGACAAAACAAATCCATTACTAAAGCAATGAACATGTATATTAATACTTTAAATATCACAGGCATTATGTTCCAGAGACCCCGCGATGTAGAGGAGTTACAATTATTTTATTATTTATATATGTTTAAGAGCTTCATAAACCCTTCCTGCACTCATATAGACACTTAAATACACTATTAAATATGTTCTAAACTCTAAAACCTATTGAGATTTTTCAACATTTATACAGCAAAAAGCCACAGTACGGTGATTAATATTTAATTAAACATAATAATAATAATAATAATAATAATAATAATAAAATTTAAACCTGGAAAGGTGATCGATATAGCAAGGGATATCTGTACATTTCATTGTTTATGCTTCCATGTAAAATCTGCCCCCAGGTATAAAGGAAGTATTTTGATTCTGATTCATATACAGCGGTGGACCATGGTTTTAAGTATTTAAGAAAAGTGCTCAACTATCACAAATTTTTACCAATCCGTGGGGGCCATAGCAGGGTGTGAACCGAACTGTGTATTTTGTGTACCATTACACCCCTTTTGCACATACATAACTGTATAGTGAGTTATTTCAAATGCATATACATTAAAGGAATAGCTACAAAACAGTGTTACAACATATTACCTGGATTCTGTTTAACCACAATGGGCTGCTGCTCCTTCACATATCGCATGTACGCAGTCAAGGGTCTCTTTGGAGAACCACTAGCTGCAGTGCTTAATTGTTTTGTTGAAATACAAATACAACAGCATCTAAAAAAAAATGACCAAACATCAGATTATTTCAAGTTTGATTTAGGATCATAAGCAAAGTAGTTCAACTTTGGTAAAACTCTCAGGAAAAGAACATATAGAATATGGCTTGGTGTAAGGTTAAAGAACTAACGTCTGTGCCACTACAGAAGTGATACAGCGAAATAAAATCTTTTATCCAAGGTGATTTCAGCAAACAAACAACTCAGGGTATGACACCTGATCACTGCACAATCTGTACATGGCTGTCCTACCATTCACACTGCCTGACCGCTCAAGAAGGATGAATCCCCCATTGAGCCTTGGTCCTCGCAAGGTTTCTTCCTAAATAAAAAACAATGCAACAGGGATAATTTTTTCTCGTCACTGCTACTTCTGCTTGCTCTTTGGGGGTTCAGGTACATAATACTGTAAAGCTGCTTTGTGACAATGTACTGTTGTAAAAAGCATTATATGAATAGATTACTCAAACCTACTTATGACTTTTACATATAAGCAAACAAAGATTTGTGTGGTTCATTTTTTTCACCCCTTATTCACCATTTGAGACAATTCATTTAAGTTTATTTAAGTTCTCATCTTCGTCAGTAAAATTTTCTAGGGGAAAGATCATACTTTAGCAGCACCATTGTCAAGTTCAAGTACAATATATGGAGCATATGATTGTATGCAATTGTAAAAGTGGAACACTGTTTTAAAAAAAAGCACAAATAATATTAAGTCATTATTTTAATGTTTTTTGAGAGTTTTTTTTTTCGAATAAAAATGTACTCACACGCTCTCTCTCTCTCTTTCAAATAGAGCCTTTACACCAGTCCTCAAATAATGGGGCCTGGGGGGCACAATCATATTCTGCCTTGTGGTTTATAATATAGGTTATATAAATAAAGATTCGTTGTGTTGTCACAATTATCTTCGTTTGCGAAAAAAAACATCACAAATTGTAATATTCATTTTTTTTGTAGGTTAAAGTGTTAATATATTGTGCTCCTGAATTAATGTTGCTGATGAATTTGAATTTATTATTTGTGCTTACTTAACCAGTGTATGTATATGTTTTGTTTTACTGCACGGATGGATTAAAGGTGGAGGACGAATTCCTCTGTGTGTAAGTAGTGTAGGTAAAAAGAGATCACGCAGATTTCAAACCAAGCCAGCTCATTGATAAAATGTATTTAATTGAAGACATTGTACTTTACTGCATCAGGATAGAGCAATAATGGGGCAATGTAAAGGCTGCATGGAGAGGGATAGAGAGGGGGGGGACATTCAAAATTATGAAATAATTTTCTTAATTAAAATTAAAACATGCTGTTTTTTATTTGTGTGACCACTAAAATTCCACTTCCTACATTAAAATAAATAAAAAGGTAAAGAAGAAGAATTAATTTAATATTAAAGTAAATATTGTGCTACAGTGGAATTCTTTGTAGGGGTGTTGAAAAAAAATCGATTCTTCAAAGAATCGCGATTCATAATCCTGGTGATTCTGAATCAATTCAAAATGCCAATTCAAAAAGTTGAAAATATATTTTTAAGTTTTGAGCAAATGTTGGTGCAATATAGTTAAAAAGACAGAAGTATGTATTTTAATTTTAACGTTAAGTTTTAAAGATTTGCAAAATATAAATGCACTATGACTGTAAAGTCTGTATCTTAGTTTCGATTAAAGAAAGGCTAATGCACCATGGTAAACTTTTGTATTAATATATTTAGAATTATTTGTTCATTGATAGATGTTTTTTATTATTTATTCATTCATTCATAGACCCAGGACAGGGCGCCAATCCATCGCTGGGCACACACTCACTCACACAGAAACACTCTATATGGGGCAATTTAGAGAGTTCAATTGACTTGATCCATGTTTTTGACCCAGATGGGGATTCGAACCGGCAATCCCTAGCGCTGAGAGGCGAACGTGCTAACCACTAAGCCACCGTGCAGCGTGTAATATATATATATATATATATATGCACAAATACATCCCGTGAAACCCACGGGGCAACTTCCCATTGGCAGGGCAACCTGCCAAGCCGTGACGTGTGCCAGGGCAATGTGCCAACTGTCACGTGCGCGTCAAAATGGAGAGCCCCTCCTTACCGTCAAAAATGAATGGTTGACCTCAGTCTAACAGTCGGGCAGGTAATCGCTATTCACGTCGCGGGCGCCCCAGGCACAGTTCCGAACGCACACTCGACCCTCCCAATGCCAAAGGTGAGTCACCCCCGAAACAATCGGTGGTTCGCCCCCTGCAACTTTAGGGCGGTAAGGGGCCAATTTGTCCCTGTGGACGACAAGGCGGCGATGTCCCAAAATGACGCGATACACCACCTCGCCCAGTCGCGACTTGACCACAGCCAGTTGTGTCGCCAGGGTTTGGTTGAATCTTTCCAAACCGTCGCTCTGGGGGTGTAGGGGTGTTGTGCGGGTCTTCTGCACACCCATTTGCCGAGACGTCTCCCTCATCACCTCGGACTCGAAGTTCCGTCCTTGGTCGTGGAGGTACTCTGGTCTGGTACTGCATACGCCTCTGGCCATTTCGTGAAATAATCCATGGCCACGATCACGTATCGGTTACCAGAGTCCAGCACATCGACAGCCACCCTCTCCATCGGCGCCCCAGATTGCATCGGCTGTAGTGGTGCTCGTAAAGAACCTGCAGGGCCTTTTTTTGCAGTGCAGATGTCGCAGCAGTGTACAAACAGCTCCACGACATTGTGACAGCCAGGCCAGTAGAATCGCTGTCGCAGGCGTCTCAGTCACACCAAAATGGCCGGAGTCTGCTGCACCATGATCTGCCCCAGTACTGCAGATTTCATGCCCCGTGGAACCACCGTCTGGATCACTTGGCTGCCTGGCGTCGGGTCTTCCCACACACACCACAGCACTCTGTTGTCCAGCCGCAGACTGTCGAAGTTTCACATCAGCCCTTTAGCCACTCGTCCCCGGGTCAACACCATTTGCCAGTCCGGACGGCTCGTCACTTGCAGTGCCTCGAGAGCCCACGCGATCTCCGGATCCGCCTCTTGTGCCAACTTGAAGTCAGCCCGTGAGACCTGGAACAACTCGCTCGTGGTCTGGTCGTTGGCGTTGACAGCAGCACACCGCCCGATGACTTTCGCGGCCTTCACCTCAATGCGTTGGCAATATTGACAGTTTGTATCGCTACACGGTCGGCGTGACAGGGTATCAGCATTACCATGTTGTTGCCCCGCCCGGTGCTCGATTTCGAAGTGGTATTCCTGCAACTTGGTGATCCACCTTGCCAACTGACATTCCGGTTCCTTAAACTGCATCAGCCAGGTCAGTGATGCATGGTCAGTCCGCAGTGAAAACCTAGCACCATATAAGTACGGCCGGAAATGCCCCAGTCCAGCCACTACCGGCAACAGTTCTCGCCGCGTCACACAATAGTTCCGCTCGGGGTGGCTAAGCCGCCTACTAAAATAGGCGATCACCCACTCGGCCCCATCCTGTACCTGGGACAAAACCGCCCCCAAACCGTGATTGCTCACGTCGGTGCTGCACAGTTTTTCCCGCAACAACACAAACGCCCGATCCGCTTCATCAGACCACGTGAACTTCACACCCCGTTCGGTCATGCTGACGTCCTCGCACAAACCGGCGGTAATACGATGCCAGACCCAAGAAGCTCCATAACTCCTTTAAATTCCGCTTTTTCGGCCAGTCCCGCACAGCGTCTGTCTTTCTCGGGTCTGTCTCGACGCCCGCCCCGCTCACAATATGACCCAAAAAGTTCACCCACCGCTGTAAAAACGAATACTTCGCAGGGTTCAGCTTCAGATTCGCCTCCCTTATCGCATTAAGAACCATCTCCAAGTTGAAGAGCGCCACATCGAACTCACTGGCATAAACCAGGACGTCGTCCAAATAGATCACGAACTTGTCTTTAGGAACATGTTCTAGCACGCGCTCCATGAGTCTCTCGAAAGTTGCGGGTGCATTACACAGTCCGAAAGGTAACACCTTAAACTGCCACATCCCATTCCCCAACAAAAATGCCGTTTTCTCTCTAGCTGAAACAGAGAGAGATACCTGCCAATATCCACTGCGGAGATCCAGTGAGCTGAACCATGCTGAACCCGCCAAACGATCCAGCGCTTCGTCGATGCGTGGAATCGGGTACGAGTCCTGTTTCGTTACGGCATTCAACTTCCGGTAGTCCACGCAAAAACCCCATGTACCATCCTTCATTTTCGCCAGTACCACTGGTGACGTCCAGGGGCTATTTGAAGGCTCGATGTTCGCTGCTGCCATCTCTCTGATGTGCTATTCTGCTGCCTGCCGCTTAGTAAGGGGGAGGCGATGAGGTCGCAGACGGAACGGTACGACATCTCCCGTGTTGATTTCGTGCCGCGCCATGCTGGTTTTGGTGCATTCCTGCTTCATCGCTGCGTATACATCTGCAAAACGAAGCAATAAGACCCACACCCGCTGGATCTCGTTTAGATCGGTGCTGCTGCGTGTGAACAAATCCTTTAACGGGGCTGGGTCTTTCGTCGCGCAGTGTCGCTGTCTCGACGCCGCTTCATGGGTGGTCATGTCGCTCCCAGCTGCTTCGCCGCCGCAGAACTTTAGTGCTCGACCGCCGCAGTGGAGTAATCCTCTTTTAAAGGCCACCGTTGCGCCCACCTTTTTCAGGAAGACCGTACCCAGGATACAATCCTCACGAATGGGGCCCCTCAACACGGGATGCCACAATCGAGTGATAACCTCCAGCATCCAATCAGGCTGATGCGGTCACCCGTGACCGTGTAGAGTTCAGGTTTGCCCCGAGTTTCGACCTCCTCACCAGCTGCTACGTCTGTTACCACACCAGGACGGATTAACGTCACTGAAGAACCGTTATCGATCAGCGCTTTTACCATCGTGCCATTTACACTGCATAAGATGTAAGGCCCCCCTGCCCCACCAATGCGGGTGGAGCAGGGCACGGAGGTTTTTGCGATACACTGCGCAGCTCCCGCGCCGTTTCCTGCAGGCGCAGCCAAGGTACACTGGCCAGCTCTGTGTCCGACCTTGCCGCACTCCCAGCAGGTGAGTCGTCGTCTTGCTGGTTTGTCCCTCCTTTTGGACGCATCCCCCATTGCTCCCGAAAAAGCGTTGTTGAGGGCAAAAATCATCTCGGCGCGTTCTTGCCTGCTGCAACGAATCGGGTGCTGCTAGCATGATGTGCTTCCTCAACTGAACAAATGAACGCCCGTGGAAATGTCAGGTATGCCAGCCGAACTAGCAGCGCCATCATGCAGCCAGCATGCTGACCTTCTCGCCCTTTTCGCGTCGTCTAGCCGTAAGTAGCTGTTTGGCGGTTGGTTCTTTGGGTTGTCGGCTAAACCGCCCTTTCAGCGCTCCGGTGAGAGATCTGCCAGATTGCCCCGACATTCCGGCGGCAGCTCCCCTAATACACTTAACGCTCGCCCCTGCAGCTCCAGGCGCAGTCGTGCTGCTGCCTCGTTGTCAGACCAACCAGAGTTCCTTCTCGCCATTTCCAGCTGTGCCTCGTACGATTCCCAGTCGGCCTCACCGTTATAATCCGGCAGTCGAAGCTGCATCCTCTCGACTGTCGGCTGGGTGTTTTCCAAATCCATCTCCCGTCCCGACGTTTTTCGTCTCGCACCAAGGGTTCCATATCCGGTGACCCCAGTTCTCGATCGATCGCCTCCAGTACACGATCCAGGCAACCGAATCCCACTTCTGACACCAAATGTGGCGTTGACGAAGAACTGACGCGGAGTCGAGATGCCATCATAACCAACTGGGTTTATTAAAGAGATCATGAACGTACCTCATATAACTTCAACCACACAGACACACGAACCCCTTCCCTTATATACATGTATATTCCCGCGGCGCATCCTGGAACATCCACGGGGCAACTTCCCATTGGCAGGGCATCCTGCCAAACCGCAACGTGCATGCGCGCCCTGTGGTATATCCGGTGTAACCCACGGGGCAACTTCCCATTGGCAACCTGTCAAGCCGTGACGTGTGCCAGGGCAACGTGCCAAGCTATGACGTGCGCGTCAAAATGGCGAGTCCCGCGCTACAATATATTTATATATATATATATATATATATATATATATATGGAAATTATTTAAAAAATATATATAGTGTACTAAGTCATTTCCCTTAACATTTTAAGACTTAAACTTATTTGGTCATTGTACACACTCACACACACACATTTACATTACATTTACATTTGGTCATTTAGCAGACGCTTTTATCCAAAGCGACTTACAAGGTAAACACAGGGTTAATCACAACATCCCTGGAGCAATGAGGGTTAAGGGTCTTGCTCAAGGACCCACACTGGTAACTTCAATGGACCTGGGATTTGAACCGCCAACCTTCAGATTGATAGCTCAATGCCCTAACCACTGTTCCCTGAGCTACTGCTCCCTATATATATATATATATATATATATATATATATATATATATATATATATATATATATATATGTATGTGTGTATGTTTATTTATTTCTTTACAGTTTTAAAGTAAATATGGCACTACAGCGAATTCCTTTATTTTTTTTTGCGGATAGTAACGAGATTATACGGCACATGAACTTTTCTGCGATGTAATCTGCTTTTGTTTACAACTAACAGAACAACGGTTGTTTATTGCACGGAAGAAAATGTATGCCCAACGTAAAATTGCGATTTAATCACATGCTAGTGCGCATGTGAAAATGCTAGTGCGCAACTTATAAATCAAATATTTTAAGGTACATTAGTTAAAGAAGTTAGTAAAACCGCAGGTAGCGGTATCAACCACTGCGTAAAAAAAAAAAAAAAAAAAAAAAAAAAAAAAAAAAGCTGCCTGCCTAATGTACATTACTATGATAAATGACTTAAAGTGTATTTTTTACGGTAACCGTAGTTTAAGCACATAAACTATGCACATCTTCCACAATCGTAACGTTTCTAGTTATTTACCTTGCGGACGCTGCAGCCGCAGGAATCAAACTCCACGACCTGTAAAGAATCGTCACCAAATTAAACGGAGCCATATGGAAACAAATATTTCGAGCTTCTTAAAATAAAAAAATACAAAAAAATTATAAATCATAAAGCTTGGTTAATATTGCTGCGTTTTTTGGTAAATTGGTTTATTATAAATTGGCGGCGAACGTCGTCGCTACGAAGCGTGGAGGGCGGCTTAACTCCACTGTAACACTGCCGCGCAAGTGCATCCTGGGAAATTGTGTTCCAATCAGTTTGTCAAAGTTCATGACGTCATCGAAAAAGGCGTGCGCGCGCATTTTTGCAACAAAAGTGGACAACTGCACCTTTGATTAACATTTTTTGTTCGTAATTCCTTAACTTATTTCTTAAGTTAGTTAATCACAGTTTATATTTGACAGGATTGTATTCCGCGATATCCTTACACGATGAGGATTGCGCATACACTCTGGCATTAGATTGAATAGGATCTATCAAAATAAAAGTCTTGCAAAAATGAGAAACATCGACAGGGAGCCTCTATTAATTTTTAAAAGTAAATAAAAAGCACATTTATTTACTTTTGCATTTAATTAATTCCTTGTAGTTAAAAGGGTAGATCACAGGTTTGGCGGTGTTGGGTTGGTGATCTGGGATAGTCTGTGCTGGAATTTCAACCCCTTCACCCAGCTCATCAGTAGAAGGCGTGGCGCTGAAAGGATGAGGGTTTAAACTAACAACTTAAAAGCATGTTCATTTAAGAAAGATCTTATCTTCATGATGTTGTACAAAAAGAACCTGCAGGAATGGGCCGTTTTAGTGACCAAATATTATTAGGTCTAATTGCTTTTCTAGTCTATTTTTTTGAGATGTCGTCAGCTCGGGCAGCATGGTGGCTTAGTGGTTAGCACGTTCGCCTCTCAGCGTTAGGGATTCCCGGTTTGAATCCCAATCTGGGTGGAGTTTCCATGTTCTCCCCGTGTTCTTTTTCCTGTTCTCCCAGGGTTTCCTCCGACAGTCCAAAAACATGGAATGAGTCAATTCAATTCTCCAAATTGCCCCATATAGAGTGTGTTTGTGTGAGTGAGTGTGTGCCCAGCGATATATTGGTGCCCTGTCCTGGGTGTATCTGCCCAGTGCCCGAGACATTCTCCCCTGGCATGGGGAACCCTAATAGTGGATAAAGCAGAAGATAATGCATGGACAGCTCTTCATCCATAGTATTGCCGAAGCACTAAGGCTATGATAATTACTGGATGGAACCTGCTTTATGGCCGCTCAAGTAGGATGACCTCGGTCCTCCCAAGGTTTCTTCCTGGAAAAAAAAACAACATAACAGGGAGTTTTTTCCTGCCACTGTAACTTCGGTTTAATCTTTGGGGGTTCAGGTTTTCATCATTGTAAAGTTGCTTTGTGACAATGTATTGTTGTAAAAAGCGCTACATAAATAAATTACTTGGAAGTATGCTGAGGTTTTCGATATTTATTGCTTCATATAAGGTGGGTAAAAGATGGAAACCAACAAATGAGATATAATATTTGAGAAGAATATTTAAGAGAATGAGAAGATGCTAGAAATTAATATGAGAGATAAAAGTATCCATCACTGGGCACACACTAACACAGACACACTCTACATTATATGGGGTAATTTGGAGAACTCAGTCGGCTTTGATCTATGTTTTTGGACTGTGGGAGGAAACTGGAGAACACGGAGGAAACTCACACGGACAACATGGAAACTCCACCCAGATTGGGTTTAGAACCAGGAATCCCTAGTGCTGAGAGGCAAATGTGCTAACCACTAAGCCAACATGCCGCACAGAGAAAGTCATAAACAAAGTAATTTCTACATTAAATTACATTGTTAAATAGTTACATATGTTAAATAGTAATTATAAGTAAGTTTTTCCATACTTTACTCAATGTGTGCATCACAAAACAAATAAAAGGCAATGCAATAATATCCATTTTGATCATTCAAGCATTTTGAAGGACGTGTAGCTTTATTTTGCAGCAACTAACTTACAAATTTTAATTAGTAAATTTTTGGCTAGCATGTTTCTCTTTCAGTGTGTGTCTGTGTGAGTTTCTGACCAGCACTTGGTTGGCGTCCTGTCCTGGGTGTATCTGCCCAGCGCTAAAAACGTGCTTACCTAGGTGGGCATAGGGACCCCTTCCTTGACCCTAGTAGAGGATTAAGAGGAAGATAATAAACAAATAAATTACATGATGTTTAATAGTAATTGCAAGTAATTCAGAATCAGAATACTTTATTAATTCCAGGGGGAATTGCAGCTTTATCCATACTTTACTCAATAAGTGCATTAAAAATAAAATAGGTAATTGAATAATTTATTCGATATAATAATCTATTTACCTTGAAATAATTTGAGCAAGGACATGCAGCTTTGTCTCACAGCATTGTTTCGACAAGTTTCTGTTATATCCGTCTATTATTGCATTAATTTTTCCCCAAGAGTCTGATTGCTGCGCAAAACATTCTCCAGCACATCCAAAACTTTCTCTAAACTCTGTGGTGGCCATTCCATGTGTGAGAATGTCTCAGTGCGCCCTGAACCACTCTCTCCCAATTTGAGCCTGATTTTTGTATGCACTTGCACAAGAGCATGTGCAGCCCATTACAGTTGCTCCGTACTGCAATTCCCTCCCCATCAATTAAGTTTTCTAATTCTGAATCTGATGAATTATAGCAATGTCATCTTGGATTATGCCCATGCCATCAGGGAAGAAGTCCATTGATGGAATAACCTGGTCATTTAGTATATTCAGGTAGTCAGCTGACCTCATTCTTTGAGCACATACTGTTGCTGGTCAATTGCAGCATCCCCAGATCATGGCACTGCCTCCACAGGCTTGTACTGGTGCAAGGAGTTGCTTCTCCTGTCTTAAACAACCATGTCAAAAGAATCATCCCATGGTTGTGGACAAGATTTTGGGTCCCCATTATGCTTACAGTTTTTAATGATGCGTTGGAAAGTTCTTAACCCAATTTTAGTCATTTCTGCAATCTCATTAAAGATAATCTGAATGAGATAAGTTGAAAGATAATCGTGATGCAGTTATTATCCAATAGGAGGCTCATACCTGTTTGATACATCCAGGTGGCAAAATTTCTTTTGGCCAGGCGGTGTATATGGGCAGTGGTGGGCAGTATATGGTGGCTTGGTGGGT
Organism: Corydoras maculifer; assembly: GCA_019802435.1. Lineage (NCBI taxonomy): Eukaryota > Metazoa > Chordata > Actinopteri > Siluriformes > Callichthyidae > Corydoras > Corydoras maculifer. Next base: position 38,735 of record JAFMOD010001623.1, read on the forward strand.
AGCAAATTCACCTCTCAGCGCTGGGGATCCAGGTTCGCATCTTGAACTGGGTGGCGTGTCCATGCGTGGGTTTCCTCCAGTTCTTCAGTTTCCTCCCACAGTCCAAAAACATTCAATATAAGTATGTTACATTGTATACAGAGTATGTTTGTGTGTGCGCCCTGTCCTAGGAGGATTGGGAATAAGACAATGATTGAATAAATTTTGAATTATTTCGTGTAATTTTAGAGTACACATTTTTCAGTTTATATCATATACCAATCATGGAGGACCGATCCCACATGGCCTGCAAACTCAGTTTTATAATTTGTACTGTATGGCTGTCACAATAAATAAGTCATAAAAACTGTAATTTCACCTTTTACCACACTACTGCCGGACTTCTGTTTAATCAACCCAAGTGAACTCATGTCACTCCACTACTGCTCTCTCTCCATTGGCTTCCTATAGCTACTCGCATTCAGTAGAAGGCACTGACTCTTGTCTACAGCACAATTTCTGGATCTGCCCCTCTTACAGTCAATCTACATTTTCAAAATACACTCCAACTCCACTTCACGATGATAAATGTCGCATGGTGAGTCCACCATTTAGAGTTGTTTATGCCTTATATTCAGTTACATTGTCATTTAAAAAACTAAGTTTATTGTATACAGTGTATCATCATATAACTTTAGTAGCTGACATCTTTCAAATTTGGCCACATCTGAGATAGCATGGGTAAAGAATGAAACAGTTTGATTTTTAAAATAGTAAGGAACAAACCCACTGGCTACATTTAAAAACACCTATAGTAATTGGAGTAACTGACATATATTAGTCATTTATATGATCAAGAGGGGTGTGTCCCAATACATTTGGCTATAGCGAAAAAAGAGAACAGTTGTAAGAAAGAGAAAATAACTGTACGAAAATTTGCTATGATGTAAAAACAAAGTCACGTTAACTTTGATTTAAGTATGTTTTATTAATAATAATATATTTGCCAAATATACACCTAATGCATGACACTGGTTATTACGCTATTACATTTACATTACAAAAGCTGGATTTGCTTTAGTTGATTCGAACAGATTTGCTTGCAGTTGCATCAATACATTCAATTCCAGTTTAACAAGTCATTAAAGTGCTATGAGCACCAACTCAGTAATTAGGTGCGTTTAAAGAATTACATTAGAAATGAAAATTACATTTGGGTTTCTTCACAGCAGAATGATTAATGATCACATCACACAGTATTTCAATGTTCTACAGTGCATTAAGAAACTAAAATCTTGAGCATTGTGGTGCAACAAATAACATAACAACTGAAAAAAAGTGTGGATAGAATGCAATGCCAGAATGACATTAAATATGTGGGGGTATCTGCAGGTTTTTTTTTGTCCCCCCCCCACATCGGTTGCATACACAGTGTCTGAAGTCTACCACCACATTCCTAGAAGTACAACAAGCACAAGGAAGCCAGACACTAGCAGGTAAAATTTTGGTCGATAAGAATTAAAGCTTTGCTTTCTCCCTCAATCAGAAAGCATGCCATTTAGTTGCAGAGCTCAAAAATTAAAAACAAGAATGTCACATCAAAGTTACACAAACCCAAAAGCAGTCATGTAGCAGAACAAAAGGTCATTACACATATGCAAAAAGTTTGTAAAAGAAAAAAAAAACATTTTTAAACATATTTTTGCAGCTCATTGTCAAAGGAATAATTAAGATGATTAGAACATCTACCAATTTTTAAATTAGTCTACATGTGCTGTGTGATTTTAAACCATTTAAGAAACACATATAGAAACACATATAGAAATATCCTAAAACAATGAAAAACTTGGAAGAAAAAAAATTGTGGTTGTTTAGAATGGAAATATTGACAAACTGGTTATTTGCAGATGAATTTAAATTAAACAAATGACATTAATTCCCAACTACAATTAGTGTTTTCTTGCTTTTAATTAAACACTACTTCAACTAAAGCCACATAGGTTTACGTTACGCGGTTTGCCGCTTAGTGCCCATTGTTACGAGTTTCGAAGAAGCTTTTGAAGTCTGCGGGCTAGAAAAAATACTAAAAAAAAAAAGTCATAAATATTACCCTTCACCTCAGCTTAAATCTGCTAATAAACAGAAAACAATACCAAAATACTGAAAGAAGCAATGCACATTTTTAAAATGCTTAATAACCTGATTAAATATTAGCTAATGAGGTGTACCTAAACCTGAATATTAAATGGACTGGCGGTCCTGCAGGACGCCCCCTTAATGGACTCACTTATAGTTTTCTAGTTTTTAGTTTTTACATTTGTTAAATGTCTCTACATGGCTGTCCTACATTGTTGTTGCTGCCTGGCCGCTCAAGGAGGATGAGTCCCCCACTGAGTCTTGGTCCTCCCAAGGTTTCTTCCTTGAATAACAACATAAAAGGGAGTTTTTTCTTGCCACTGTCGCTTCGGCT